>CM052714.1:44243440-44257713 GCA_028551405.1 Uromys caudimaculatus
AGTAGTGACACACACTTATCACAGCATTTGTGAGGTAGAGGCAGGGAGAAGTTCAAGGTCATCCTTGGCTACATAGCCAATTCCAAGCCAGACTGAACTGTAGAGACTGTGTTTGAATCTGTGTTTGTGTGTGTGTGTGTGTGTGTGTGTGCATACGCATGTGTGCATACAATAAGAAAAGTACTTTTCTCTGATTGGCTGGCAAAATTGATTTTCCTAACCCCATTTTGATGTTATTAAAACCTTGACATTTGTTCTTTATTCTTAAAACTTGGTTGATTCTTGAACCCTCCCACCTGTCCATAATATTAGACCTGGAGATTAACTAGCCTTCTAATCTGTATATTTTCTTACTGTCTCCCAGCATAAATTTTACAGCATATACTTACTCTGGTAGGAGGAAGCTAATGCTGACAGTTGTTTGCTTAGCAGCATCTGTAGCTAGTGAATCTGGGCCACATGTTATATGGAATTCCCTCTGCAAAAAGACATGATACCTCAGGCAGGCACAGAGCATGAATGGTCTTAAACAGCCAGAGATTATCTGGGCATGTCAAACACTTGGCAGAAGTCAGCTTTAACCAACAACTGTTCTCTGAGACTTGAAAAGCTTACTGTGTAGCCCAGGACAATTTCTCAAAACATTACTGTACTACACAGCCCAAGTCTGCGTTTCAGTCCATTTAACAGGCCTGATTGAAACACTGACAAAAGCTGGAGTGGGTACTCACAGGCTTGTCCCAGTGCTGCTGGGCAGGCACCGCTGTACTCTGCTCCATTTTCTGAAATTTACTCAGGGCTTCCTCGTGAATTTGTTTCAGGTGCCCTTCTAGCTGAAAATTGCCGTAAGTGAAGAACCTACGAAGTCCAGAGAACACAGCACCTTATTTGCTTGAGACGGGCACCAATCAACATCAAAGGCTTTACATGACACTGAAGGTACCAGGATATGCCAGCTAATCTTCCCATGAACATGAACTGAATATAGGACTACTTTTTTTTTTTTTTTAAGGTGGTCTATCTACACACAGCAAACAGAAGGATTTGGTTAAATGCAACAAAAATTATTTAGCTCTATTTTGAACCTGCTATAAAGGCATTGTAGAAGCCAAATGAGTTCCTATGACAGGCAATGTATACAAGAATGTAATTAAGATTGACAGACAAAATAAGGAACTTCATAAAACTCAACTTCACACTACAATTAGTAGATTACATGTTTTTAATACACTACACTTACAGAACCATCTGGAAAAAAAAGACTACACATACCAGAGGCAATCTTTCTTTTCTATCAGAGCTACCATTTAACGTTCAACTATTAGCCTGGTATGGTGGCACTTGCTTTTAATCCCAGCACTTACAGAAGTCAGAAGCAGGTGGATATCTCTGAGTTTGAGGCAACCTGATCAATATAGTGAACTTGAGACTAGCCAGAGATACGCAGTGAGACCTTGTCTCAAAAAATAAAACAACACAAAACAAACTCACCAAAAAACATGCACGCACACATGCGCGCGCACATACACACACACACAAACCTAACAACAACAAAAAATGAAGTTCAATTCTGCCAAAGACAACAGAAGGCTTCATGAGTATGGTGAACATTCGTCCCAGAGTGGACACCACCACTCAGTCTTTATATACATAAGACGGCCTTGACACAGACCAGCACAGGGAACTGGGACTCCAGCAGAGGTAACCCTAAAGGTTGTTTGTAGCCACTAAACACTGCCAACTGAGAGTTATGGCTGTTGATGTTTCCAATGATTCCTCTTGTAGGATCTGTAGGTAAACTAAGACACTCCAATCTTACCCAGAGTTATGGATCTGTTCAGCAAATATTTCTTCACTAAATGCGGAAGCCATGTCACTTAAAGTAAGAACGCAAGCAGGTCAACTATTGATTGATCTGCCACCAAACCTCTGCACCCAACACTACCTGGCGTTGCTTGGGTGATAGTGAGTAGCATGGAACTGTTTCAGCTGCTCCCACGTGAGCTCTGGGATGCACAGTGGGTCCCCTCCAGAAACCACGGAGTAGGTGTGGTCAGGAAGAAGCTTGTTCTGAAGGTGCTGGGAGAATATCCTCTCATTGTCTGTCTTGGAATTGAAAATAAATAAGTTAATGAAAATACTTGTCAATCAAATGCCACCCAACAGATGCACAGGTATAGTTTGACTTCACATTCAAGTTACTCATAATCTGTGGCTGGGACCTGAGCACTGGCTCTCTTGACTGCCCAGCTGAATCAGAGAGAAAAGTAATGGTGAGCTAAGGATAGACCAGCAAGAATTCCTTGGTCCGCTAACAATACAGACAAAAGGATGTCGCTTACTGCCATGGAGTCTCACGCCAAATAGAGTATAACAAATTTGCTATTCAAAGAGGCCACAAGAATCAGAGTGCCTTGGAGTCCCATGTACTTCTTGAAGAGCAGGATAGGCCAGGGCAGACTTTCACGCTCCAGATCATGTAGAATGAAACCAGGCCCCTCTCCCACTGAAGGGTTCTGCTCACAGTACTGACTCCAGTTAGTTTAAGGAAGGAGGTGAGGATGCTGAATAACTACAGGTCTCCTATGTTGCAAGCACACACACATTTTGAAACTTAACAAAGTTGGGCTGAACGGATGGCTCAGTGGTTAAAGCATACGCATGATGATCTGAGTTCAAATCCCTAGTATGCATATAAAGCTGGATGTGTTAGCAACCCACTGTAAGCTCAGCAACCTCGTAGCAAGATGGGAGGTAGAGAAAAGGACACGGTCCAGAGGATCATGGGCCAGACTGCCTCGTGTGAAAAACAGGAGAGCCCACCTCAAACAAAGTGGAAGGCAAGCACCAACACCTCAGACTGTCACCTGACCTCCACATGCATGTGGCATGCTAGAGCCCGCACTCACACACAAACATGCAACATACAAATACACAGATCTTTTTAAAAGACAACCGTAATGCAGCAGAAACGAGAATGAACACTTACAAACGCCCCTTTCATCTCGTTGAAGACCACCCCCTTAAAGATCAAGGGCGTCTGAGGGTCGCTCGGATTCTCATGCTCTAGGCGCCATCCTTCCTGCCTAAATAAACGATAACTTGATAAATAAATCATGGCGCTGGGCAGACGACCGAAGCACGAATCCTATACCTAATCACTACGTACCAGAAATCCAGTTCCCTCAAGCACGGGAAGAAAGTTGCATCCAAATATACTGAGAGGAGGTTCTGAAAATCTTTGGGATTTTGCGTGGAAAACGGATACATCGTGTAATCGCTAGCTGGGGAGAAATGAAGAGTGAGATTTTAAAATATGAGACACCCTCAGAAACTCATTACTTTGAAGTCTCACTGGTTGACTTCTTTCAGTAAGTATTTCCCTCCCGTGAAGACAGAAAGCAGAAGCCACACGTGCGTTATTTCCACTCTGCTCATCACCCTGAGCCTCGGGCTTTCCCAAATCCCAAAGTCTTCTCTGAAGAGACATCAGCACCAACTCTTCAATCACCTTCCCTATGCTTTGATATGATGCTTGACTTGTTTAATTGATAAGAATGAAGGACTGATTTAGTTTACATAATACATACATCAATCACAACACTGTAGAGCCTGTACAGATAGCCCCAAAGTTGTTCTGAACTTTATTGGAAAACCTCCCACACCATTGTCCTAAGACTCGGGTTATCATTTACCTACTTGCTCATGGTGTGTGCACATGCTTAAGTGTGTACATGTTTTGCATTCTTAGGTGCATGTCCACAGGAGCTTGTGTGAATGTGGAGGCCACAGGTTAACCCTGATACTTTTTGCCAATTACTCTATTTTGACACTTATTTTGCACTGAGCCTGAAGTTCACCACTTCAGCTAGACTAGCTAGAAAGTCAAAAGATCCTTCTGCCTCCACCTCTCCTGAATTAGGATCTTAGGTACACACCGGTATACCTTGCTTCCACGTAGGTGCTAGTGTTCCAAACATGAGCCCTCAGCTGTGGGGCAAGCACTTTATCAACTGAGCCATCTTGATAGCCCCTAGTACTTCCATTTTAATAATCTAATCAATAATCTTTCCTAAATAATTCAGTTTCTAACACCTTTCATCTAGTGTGAGAACTGATAACTGACCTAGGCCCTCCGCACATACGATACAGTTGTGTAGCTTTGGTCTTATTGTGGGACTCCTAACAGGGGGAGCAGGAGCTGTCTCTGACTCTGTTGCCTGCTTTTGGGACCCTCTCCTGCTACCAGGTGGCCTCTTCTAGCCTTAATAGGAGAGGAGCTGCCTGGTCTCTCCAAAACTTGATATGATATGCCATGGCTGATTGATATCCATTGAGACAGCCTTGTTCTGAGGGGAGACAGACGAGGAGTTGCTGGGGTTTGGGGAAGTCAGAGGGAGACGACTGGGAGGAGAGGAGGGAGGGGAAACTGCAGTTGAGATGTAAAATAAATACAATTAAAAAAAAATTACTCTACAACATTAAGTCTACTCTTGTCCTGGAAAATAATTTATCAGCTGGTGTCTGATGGACTAAATGTGATTCTTTCTTTCTTTCCTTTTTCTCTTAAGATTTATTTACTTATTTTATGTATGTGACACATCAGAAGAGGGCATCAGATCCCATTACAGATGGTTGTGAGCTGCCACGTGGTTGCTCAGAATTGAACTCAGGACCTCTAGCGGAGCAGCCAGTGTTCTTAACCACTGAGCCCCTCAAGCATGGTTTTGATTCAGGATGTCCTTCTTACCTGTGAAGGCATTCATAAATGTGGACAGTGACCTGTTGAGCATTTTGAAGAAAGGATCTCTGCATGGGTACTTCTGAGAGCCACAGAGGACAGTATGCTCAAGGACATGGGGGACTCCAGTGCTATCCATTGGGGTTGTGCGGAACTGTACACTGAGGGACAGGAAAGATAATGAACAGGCGACAAGTGGTTAGCCTAATATCCTGTAACAGAATTCCTGGACCTGTGGCCACCCTGCATCATTAAAAGCAATCATTCTCACATCACAATCTTTTGATAAAATGCATTCTGACTATCATGTATGAACCACCAAGCTACACTGTAAAATTTCAGTGTATCTACATGACAGAATCTTCAGATGAGTTCACATAACCTTCCTCTCTGGGAAGAGAGGGAGAAGTGGAAATATTCTCGAACTATAGCCTACTCTGGCCTGGAACTCACTATGTAGTCTAGCACTGCCTGGAACTCGCAGCAATCCTCCTGCTCCCGCCGCTCTAGTACTAAGTTTATGGGTGAGCTGCCATGCTTATTCCTCTCATTTTAGGATGCATGGTAGGTGTGTTAGGTGGACACATCGAAGGCTATGCTCCTTAAAGGGGCACACACCTGAATAAGTTATTCTTGTCTTCCCTCGCCAGGTGCAGGTATCTGGCTCCTGTGCCGTCATGGCTGAGCTTCACTGCTGTCAGGAAGAGTTCTGGAACAGGAGTGACCTGAGGGGAGAAGGTGACTGTGAGCAGACTTATGCAGCATGGCTCATTCAACACACCAGCAGCACCAGCTTCTTTTCTTGTGTGTGTGCATGTTCCCCGCTCTGGAATGTGCCAAGTAAGCTAGGCTGACTGGCCAGTGAGCACCAGGGACCCACCAATTCCTGTTGCTACATCTTCTGTTAGGGGATTGAAGGTACATGATATCATCCTTGGTTTTTTTTTTTTTGTTTTGTTTTGCTTTGTTAGTTTGGTTTCTTTTTGTTTGTTTCTTTGTTTTGTTTTATCCTAACATGGTTTCTGGGGATCCAACTTAGGCCCTCTTTCCAGTATTTCACCAAGTTATTTTTTCTGGCAAAGAACTGGCTGTTTGGTTTTAAACTAGATGTCAGGAAACCAGGCAGGGACAGACCATCTTATCCAAATTCCTGATCTCATAGAGAAGAAAATTAAGACCCAATTAAAGGCTAATGAGAGTATGTGCTATTTCGTGTCAATTACTTTTTTGTTTGACACAGGGTTTTTGTGTTTTGGTTTTTGTGTGTTTGACTGGCTTCAAACTCACAGAGATTTGCCTGCCTCTGTCTCCCGAGTGCCGGGATTAAAAGTGTGCACTACCCACCCTGTCCAATGACTTCTTCTTACCAACTCATTTCCAAGCACGTTACATACAAACTGCAAGGAACACATTGCCAACCACCCCCTCATTTATACATGAAAAAAGCTGAGGCTCAGAGTTAATGACCACTGAGCCAAGATCCGTCCGGTGTCTATGTTCTTAAGATCCACTTGGTGTCTATGTTCTTTCCGATGAACTACGACATAAATGTCTGCAATGAAAATGAATGATCCCTACTCTCCAGGGAGGGAACAGTGAAAGAGACAGATGGAGAAATGACCGCACATTTGAGTAAGTCTCTAGAGTCCTTAATGTAAACGAAAGGGTTCTGGGGGCTAGAGAGATAGATAAATCAGTAAAATGTTTGCTGCACACATAAGAGGACCTAAGTTCAATCCCCAGGATCAACAGAAATCCAGATACAATAACGTATGTCTATAATCACAGCACCAAGGAGGCAGAGATAGGAAGACTCCTGCAGTTCACTGGCCAGCAGTCAACCTATCAGAATCAGTAAACTCCAGTTTTAGTGAGAGATCCTGTCTCAAGGCTGCAGATGCAACTCAGGTAGCAGAGGGTTTGCCGTGCATGAAGTCCTGAGTTCCAATCTCAGCACCATATGAAACAGAGTGTGGTAGCACACACATGTAATCCTGGCTCCTGGAAGACCGGAGAAGTTGAAGGTTGTCATTCACCTTGGTTACAAGGAGCATTTGAGTACAGCCAGGAATACATAGAATCCTGCTTCAAAATAAATAAATAAATAAATAAATAAATAAATAAATAAATAGTAGTGTGATTGGGGATGACACCCCTAAGGAAGACCTCTGGCACCTACAGGGACACACACGGGGACACACACACACACACACACACACACACACACACACACACACACACACAAGGTCCTGCCACACATTCATGTCAGCTGGTCCTCTTTCCTTCAACCACAGACCATCCACAATCCAATAACTATTCCATTATCATTCTCTTTTCTCAGAGAGCATGAACACAACCTGTCCACATCTCTAGAGGAAGTTCCTGGCAGAGGTACCACTGGAATCAAGTCTCCTGAGTCTTAGGCACCCAGACATGCAAATGACTAAATAAAGGGGGCTGTTGATACTTGAGAAATTATAGCTGGTTTAATGTTTCTGGATTTACTTAGATAGATGATCAATGTCCTTAAAACTGTGATACCTGCCTAACAGTGGCTTTCCGGACAAACACAATTTACCATTTCTTTCAAGTTTCTCTTTAGTTTGAAACATCAGGAAAAGAGCGTACCATTCTGAACAAGGTCTTCAATACCAGTGACTTGTTCAACAAACTTCAATTCCTCTGTATAGCCTTTCAGAGAGCGCGTGACCCTCTCACCCACTTTCGTGACTCATCACTCGGGAACTGATGATGCTCCCAGCCACTGACCTTGCGTATTGCTACAAGCTTATCAAATTCTGCCATCTGTTGCAGCTGCACAAGGACTTCTAGCTTAAAGGCCCTGCCTTCTTCTTGTTTTTGTTAAAGCATTAAACACAGTACAAAGTCTATGACCAAAAATTTTAAGTGTTGATTTTTCTTTTGTGTGTGTGTGTGTGTGTGTGTGTGTGTGTGTGTGTGTCTGTGTCTGTGTTGAAGTCAGGGTATCCTAGGCTGGCCATGAACTTACTAAATATTTAAAAATAACCCTGAGCTCACGGACATATACCAGTGTTTTCAATAATGACATTAAATAAAAAGTAATGTAAAAGTTTCAATCTAAAAGTAAAAAACAAAGACGAGCAAAAGAGCCAACAAAACTCATTTTTAACGTAAATCAAGTAAATTCTGGTCTACCATCTCTTCTTTACGATTCCAAGATAAAATAGGTTAAAAAAAAAAGGTTCTATGTCCATCTAAGGCAACTATACTTGATGACAGGATATGAATGAGAAGAACTAGGGAATAACAAATGGCATCTGTACTGATCACAATGAATGATCAGGCTCAGTTGCAGAAGCATCAGGGTATTCAACTACAGAGGCCCTACTGGAGCGGGGGTGTCATTTTCTAATATCTGAAGGGTATAATTAAGGCTTGGGTGTCATCTCACTGTGAGCCCTCTGGAGCACCCCCCATGTGTCAGGGAGCTTACCAGGTCCTGGGAATGCAAAAACAAAAACTGGAGTCTCGTCTCTGACAGATCTCACCTGACAGTAGAAACTGAATGTGTTACTGACCTTGATTGATAAAGAGTATGGCGGGACGGAAGGGTGTGTACCTGGTTTATGGTGAACCCGTGGATTTTCTCCCCCACTTTATACTGGAGAGCTCGTTCACAGGCTTGGTCACTCCTCTCCCTCCATGCTTTGTGGTGTACCCTGCTGGGTTTAAAGAAAGATCTCAAAGTTAGTGAGTCTCCAGGAAAGTTGTTTGGTTGAATACCTTTGCGATATATGTAAATAATCCCCTAGGATAAAGACAACTGAGTAAAAGGAACTTGTATCCTTCGTCTTCCAAAATCTTGGACATTTCAGAAGACTCGTTTCCAGTTAAGCTTTTAACCTTGACCAGGGTATCAAGTCAGCAGGTAAACTTACTGTAGGACTGTACACAGACATTAAAAAGAAAAAAGCAAATAGATAATTTTAAGTCTGGGGGAAATGACTACCCAAAACAGATAAGGAGTTACAATCTTGTAGAGGCAATCCACCCTACTATTAATGGACTCATTTAAAATAATTATTTTCTCAAATTGTATGTTTTATGAAATTTTCTATGCTGGGATCTCAGAAATATCCCTTTTAAAAGTTGTAAAGGCAGAAGGAAAAAAAAAAAAACCCACCAATTCGGTAATTGGCAGCATCAGGGAGATAGGCTAAAATCAACTGGTTTTTCTGATAGACAGAAAACTCTAGATATAGATGTTCAATTGTTGATCACCAGGAGAGGATATACATGATAACGCTGAAGGACAAAATGCTAGATGGTTCACTCTACACTGCCGTAGCTACATACAAAATTAAACTGCGGCTGTTCAGTTCAAACGCTTCCTAAACCCCACTCTCTCGCAGAAACCTGTATCCCCCCCATGTTTCTTCATCTAGACTGCCAGGGGCTTGGCTACACTCTGAAATAAGGGCTTGGATTAGCATGAAAGGCAAACTTTTTTTTTTCCATAAATCGAGTCCCCACACAATGTTTGACTCCAGGAGGCATAACTTTACAATAACAGCAGCTTGTCATAGAGCCCTAAAGGATACCTTGTAACAAAAACGAGTCGGTGCAAATCTATTAGTGAGCTTTTATTACCCAGTTAAAATCCGCATCAAAGCCTATCTTTACTTCAAACAATCTTGGTAACCCACACTCAGGACCACCCACTCTCTCTGGGATCACCAAAGGTCCCAGAAGGGAAAGTGGGTCAGGACAGTGCTCTGGACCTGGCTCCTCTTTGGAGTACCGGTGTCACTCCAACTCTCATAGTTGGGGCAGCAGCTTCTTGGGGAAAAGTGTGTTGTGCTGTGCCACGCCACAGAGAAAAGGACAGATTTACAGGCCCTGCAGGGGTCTAGATAGAAATAGGACCTAGGAATACTTGGTGTGGGAAGCCCAGAAGAGGTACTGGAGGCACCAGCAAGAAGTTTGGGGTTAAAGGAGCCCCGGAGAGGTTGTCACCCATGCCCAGAGATGGCAGAGACCCTGAAGTCTCACATACCGGCCCCGCCCCTGCCCGTTCGCTGTTGCAACCAGGAAAGTCTCACCCGCAGCTCAGTCGCTGAACAGCGCACAGTCCCCGCCGACCGCTGAAGCGCCACATGGCATGTGACCAGCGTGGGGCTGGGGTGGGACTGCCTTTAACCTGACGCACAGCGCGGGGCGGAGAACGGTCTCGAGACTCTCATTGGATAGATGGAATGGAGACGACGTCTGTAATAGGCTGGAAGGAGGGTCCTCCGCCGTGGGTAGGAGCGAGGTGCCGGGAGGATGGTGGGCGGGTGGTAAGTGATGGGCGGGCCAGGAGAACGGGCGGGAGAGCGAGTAGGAAGCAGAGTTTAGGGCAGCGGGTAGGGAGGGCGTGGGCTGGCAAGTAGTAGGGGGCTTTGCTGGAAGAGACCAGTCCGGAGCAAAAGGAAACAGGGCATTTGTTGATGAAGGACAGTGTGAATCAGGGCGATGTGAGTAAGAACACAGCGTAAGCAAATAAGGGGCGGAGTATGTGCTGGGGATGGGTACTTGGGCAGGTGAGGACCAGGCGAGAGGAGGTATTGGGAGGTGGAGGGAGTTGTGTAGGTGATGAATAGAATTTTGCTAATGAGGGACCGGTCCGAGGCAGATAAGGAGCGGGTCAGGCTCAGATGAGTGGTGGGATATCATGAGTGAAGGACCTAGCTTTTGCAGGTTTTGGACCAGGTTGGTGCAGATACGGGGTGGGGCGTATGCTGGCAAGCAGTCTTCGCCAAGCACTGTGTGTTAGCAGATGAGGGGACCGAGTATGGTACAGGATTGTTTGGAGTGGTGTGAACCCTGAATCCCTTTTGGCCACCTCAAATGAAACTGTGAACCTGCTTCGTCTATCTGTAGTACCAAAGTGATGGGTGGAAGAGGTCCAGCTGGTGCCCATCCATTGTCTCAGCCTCTTGGGGTGGTACTTCAAGAACGCTGCACTAGCTGGAACCCAAGTCCCCAACTCCAAGATGCCACTATTAGCAATGTTCCCCTCACAGACATTCCCCAGCACACCCTGGACAGCTCAGAGCTCCAACAAGGACTTGTAGTTCACTCTGTCTGTTCTTGTTCCTCTGCTCATTTCGAGATTAGAAAGAAGACATGGGTGTGTCTTAGGGTGTGCAAAGTCTGGAGTGGCTCTTCTTAGGAGCCAGGAGACCTGAGGAGGTCAATGCCTGTGTGAGGCTAGGCCTACTCCCGTGGATTAGAAGGGACATTTGGGATTCACTACACTTAGGGAGTGTTTGGCTGGGACTAAGAAAATTTCAGGACACTTCAGACCTCAGTTTCTCAAACTTTGCTTTGGGCTTTCATTCCTCTTCTTGGCCCTTGTCTCATTCATATAAAGAGACACGCGTCTCCCCTTTCCTCAGTCTATGCTTATAAAGATAGCATGCTAACGGACAGGTGGAATCTGTTTAAACATGTAAAGGCTCCAGCTTAAAAAAGGAAGGTGATACACTGTGTGCAAAATCCATAGTACACCTACCCAAGACGCACTATACCGCAGCCCTGGCTGCAGCCAAAGTACCTTACTGTTGATGAACTCAAATGAACCTCGGCAGAGGTGAGGATAGGAAGCTGCAGGTGCCTACAAGCACATATTCCTTTCTTCTATGGAGGATTGGAGTGATGCATCTTAATGAGGCTTCACATGGACTCTATGATCTTGAAGGAGACAGCTGGGTATTATTAACCCCGTTTTGAAATGCTCAGGAATCAGGCTCTAGGTATTATAGTGTTTACCTCTCTCTCTAAGTATAGATACTATATAAATCTAGTAATTACTAGTTACTAGTATGTTCCCACAGGACACAACCTCTCTGTGGATAACCTAGATACACACATGGTCAGAATTTATAAATATTTATTCCAAGTAGCATTTGACCTAATATTAAGACTTGTGTGTAAGCTAAACTATTATTAATAACAACAGTTACAATGTTGAAATGAAAACAGTGGGCTGCAATTTTCTATATTACCAAAGGCATTCTGTATCATAGTGCAAATCATTATTTTAGTAAGGCTAGCAAGTAAGTTATTTTTAGCATTATAAGTTGTAACAAATGGGAATAATCAAGTGAGTATTGGGGTTCAACAGGTTTATTTATGATGCCACAAGATAGTAGGGAATTCCTGACCCCAAATACCTCACTTGGAGAAAAGGCTTCTCACAGGTACTCAAGTCCCCAAAGAAGCCATTAGGGGTAGAAATAGAGTCTATTCCTCTATGGTCTCTCTCTCTCTCTCTCTCTCTCTCTCTCTCTCTCTCTCTCTCTCTCTCTCTCTCTTTCTCTCTCTCTCTTTTTCTTTCTCTCCCTCTCTTTCTCTCATTGCACAAAGGCAGACACAAGAAAACCCAATGTGAAGATAAAGACAACAATTAGAATAAAGTTTCTATAAGCCAAGGAATGTTTAGGATTTCCAGCAAGCTCCCAGAAGCTAGGCACAGGAATTCTGGCATAGCTTCAGAAATAACCTGTGGCAGGCATCTTGGCTTCAGTCTTATCCTTTCCTGTCAGGGCTTTGGGGGTTAGAGATCAGCATATGGGACATCCCTAGCCTCTCAGATGAAGGGACTAAGGCTTGCTGGAGATTTAGGACCACTGTAGAAGAGTCTCTTCACTCAGTGGGTATGGCCTGACCTTGGAGAGTAAATGCCAAAATATCGACTATCTTTTTAGCTCCCCACCTGCCATGGATTTGGCTTGTAAGGTTTTGTTGGTAAACACTCAGAAGTTTTGCCAGTTTTACAGAAAACCTAATGGATTTTAGTTTAACTTCTTGGGGGTATCATTTAAGCAAAGTTTAAAAAAAGCCAACATATTTTTCAATAAAACTTGATTTTAGTAAGGTACAACTTTTCAAATAGATTAAAAATTTAGAAAATCTAGAACAAAACATATATATAATTATGTTTAAAATATCCTAAAATTTTTGTTCTTTAGGTCTGTACTTGTAAATATTACCATGAGTAGATAAATACCTTAGGAAAACCTTATTGCTTTCAACAGAACACAGATTTCAGTTTTACCATCAATGACCTGGATTTTCACCCTAGGAATTTTAACCATGTATACTTGTGATATAGGAAACGCCTTTGACTTT
The DNA here is from genome assembly GCA_028551405.1 of Uromys caudimaculatus. Lineage (NCBI taxonomy): Eukaryota > Metazoa > Chordata > Mammalia > Rodentia > Muridae > Uromys > Uromys caudimaculatus. The sequence continues at coordinate 44,256,339 of CM052714.1, forward strand.
TATTTTTTACAAACCTTTCGTGACCTTTTATGGTTACTTACACTTTCTGGTTTTGCATTCCTCTTTCTTTTTTTTTTTAATTTTGAAAAAAAAATCAGCTGTCTTAGTTAGGGTTTTACTGCTGTGAACAGATATTATGACCAAGGCAACCCTTATAAGAACAACATTTAATTGGGGCTTGGCTTACAGGTTCAGAGGTTCAGTCCATTATCATCAAGGCAAGAAGCATGGAGGAACTGAGAGGAAGCCAGGAGCAGACTGTCCTCAGGCAGCTAGAAGGAGGGTCCCAAAGCCCACCCCACAATGACATGCTTCCTCCAACAAGGCCACACCTCCTCCAACAAGGCCACCCTTTTCCAACAAGGCCACACCCCTAATAGTGCTACTCCCTGAGCCAAGCATATTCAAATCACCACACCAGCTGTTTTATCTCTAATCAATTCTTATTTTATTATATAAAATTATTTTTAATCTGAAATATTCTTTCTTTTTCTTTTTTAACATTCCTTACCAAAAATGTTCACGTTTTTGACACATACCTTCATGCTTACTGGTTCTCTTTTATTTTCTTTTAATATCATGAGACTGAATGACACAGCAAAAAAATTTGTAATGTTGATTACAGCACTGACTTCAATTTTCAGTTTTATTTTCTGTCCATTGACTATTGTCCACAAATTAGGACTAGCCCAACATGGTGGCACATACCTATTGTCTTAGAACTTGAGAGGTGGAAGATGGAAGATCAGAATTTAAGGATAGCCTCAACTACATGGTGAATTTGAGGCCATCCTGGGCTAAATGAGACCCTGTTGCTAAACCTAATCCCAATTAAAATTAATTTGAACTTGATCCAGTTGTGCATACACTCCTAGGTAAGCCCAGGACACAAGAGACAGATTATTGTGAGTTTGAAGTCATCCTGTTTGGTAGGTTAGATTTTCTTCCAGCTTCTAAATGGATTTAGATATCTACTGTTTATGTAGTGTGTGTGTGTGTGTGTGTGTGTGTGTGTGTGTGTGTGTGTACTTGTTTGTGGAGGGTAGAGGTTAATCCTGTGTGTTTTCCTCACCTCTTATCTACTTTGTTTTTGGAGACAGAGTCTCTCACTGAACCTTGAGCTCACTGATTTGGCCAGACTAGAGGGCCAGCAATCCCCATGCATCCTCCTGGCTCTGCCTCTGCAATCTCTGTGACTTGTTCTAGTTAAGGATCCAACACATCAAGGCTAGTTTTAAGACTATCAGCCTTAATTCCATCTAAAACATCCCCATCCTTGTCCCTCTCTTTCTCTCCTCTCCTTCCTCCTCTTCTTATTCTCCATTTTCCCTCCTTCTATCTCCTCCTCCTCCTCCTCTTCTTCCTCCTCCTCCTC
>CM052714.1:44267470-44301939 GCA_028551405.1 Uromys caudimaculatus
ATACCATGCAGTTTTTATCACTACTGCTCTGTAGTACAGCTTGAAATCAGGGATGCTGATTCCCCCAGAGGTTCTTTTGTTGTTAAGGATAGCTTTTGCTATCCTGGGTTTTTTGTTGTTCCAAATGAATTTGAGAATTGAGGAGCCAGGTTTAATGTAACACCATAATGAGAGGGGTTGAGAGGAGTTTTTGTATAATTATTTCTTTGGCGAATTTTCAAGATTCACCTTTTGTGACTTTTATTTTAAAAAAACAAAACCAAAAACTGAGCCACAAACTCAAGATGTAGCCAGAGATAACCACAAACTCATCCCCTTGCCTCAAGCCTCCTGGCTGCTGGGATTACAGAGGTGCTATCACATCCTACTTAATTTTTAATCATTTTTTCTTCTTGCTGATAGAATAATCTCCCTTAAATCCATGTTTCCAAATCCTTCCTGTTTTCATACTAATACAAAACCAGGTAGCCACTAGATGGCCATCTTTTCCTTCTTACCATGGCCTTGGCAAAGATTCTGCTTTTGAGTAAATACATCCTTTACAAGGCTTATTTATTTTTACTAAAATTGCTTTCATGACAGGGATTCAAACTTACAACCACTTCATACAGCTGGGTTGGCATTTTAAGAGGCATAAGCGAAGCAAAGCAAATGTCACTGTAAATAAATGGAAAGTGAAAGGGAGTTTTTAAACAATGAGTTTCTGCCATGTGGCATTACTTGGTCTTGTGCATTATGTAAATAAATGCACAGTGTTCAAGTTTCTGGCAGGAGAGCCCCAGATGAGGACTCTGGAGTGGACATGGCTCAGCTTTGCCTGACGACATTCATTAAGACCCCTCACTGTTCTCTCTGTACTATTTCCTTTTCCCCCTCTGCCTCCACACTCTCTAGTCGTGTCATTTATCCAGAGCTGCATTTTATCCCCTTAGTTACAATCATTAGTTAACTAAACCAACAAATCTCTCAGGCCACACCAGTAGAGGCCCATTTCCAGAATGTTTTTAGTGAGAAACCTATAGTAATTACAGTTGTTTGCTTTCTTCACCACCCAGAGACAATCACTGGCCAATAGGTTTATCCACATTTTTCTTTATGTTTTTCAATATTCCATTTACTTTTTATGGGGAGTGTACTCCCCACATATGGGGAAGACATAGGATAATCTGCAGGGTTTGGGTCTCTCCTATCATATGCATTCCACATTCTAGGCTTTAAAATTCAGACTATGAGACTTGGAGGCCAGGGCTTTTACCTGCTGAGCTGTCAGGGTGGCCCCTTTCCACTCTATTCCATATAAATGTGGATAAAGATATGTCAAAACAACATTTTGATCAAACATGTATTTTCTTCACATTATACTTCTGTTGGCATTTCTATTTTAAACTTCTTCTATGTACTTATTTTTGTTTTATTGTAAAACAGGATTTCATGTACCCCTGGCAGGCCTCAACCTCATTATGTAGCCTATATGACCTTGTGTACATGATTCTCTTGCCTTTATCTCCTGAGTTCTCAGATGGTAGGTGAACAGCACAGTGGTTTGATTATTACTGGGGATTGAACCCTGGTACTCTTGCATGTTAGGTAGGCACTCTACCAACTGAGCTACAGCTCTAGCCCAGACACAGAATGCTGCTAAGGGCTCTTAACTGAAGGGTTGTTTTGAAGACTAGGAAGTAGATCCCTATACAATGCTCAGCACAGAATATTGATGACATGTTAATAATTGAAGGTTACTATGAATGCCATTGTATTTCCTGGTGGTTCCTTGAGAATCTTCCCTTCCCTTCTGTCTGGGTAAAGTCACCAACAGCTGGTTAGGATTGCTTTGGTTCCACTGGACAATGCCTTATTCTCTCTCCTGCCAGCTGTTTGCTCACTGTGAGCTGTTGTACAGTGTCGGCAATGCTCATCTCCATTGCTCCTGGCAGCTGTCGTATTGAACTAATCATTTCAATTGGCACCAAGAAATGGATACAGCTTACCTCGGTACCACACTGGCTACCAATCCAGGAGCCAACTGCTAACAATCAATTCAATAAATTGGCTTTATAAAATGTGCAGTATGCCAAGACTCTATTTGTTAAATGTACACATTCATTGTATCTTTGAAACTAGATTACCCTGAATCATTTCTCCACCCCACACCGCCTTGAGTCAGGGTCTGTCTCTCTTGGTTTTGGTGTGTACTCAGGCCAGCTGGCCTGTGAGTTTCTGAGTGATTCTCCTTTCTCTGCCCCCCCCCCCCCATCTCGCTCTAGGAGTGCCGGGCTTACAGATGCACAACAGTGCAGTCTCATCCAGCTCCACATAAAGTTTATAAGCCCGTGTGTCCCATGCCCACTCTGCTCAGACATTCTGTAGTACATGCTGGCTTCTGACTTTTGCTTTCTTGACTCTCGAACTAAATCTTGAATGCTCACTCAGCTCAGTCTGTCTGTGTCCACATGAATTCTTCTCCTTTGAGAACACAAGAACCAAGACTGCTGTTAGGGTTGGAACCAAAGGGAACCTAGAAGGAGACATCTTTCCTCATCCATCACATTGTATAAAGCCTTTTGAAGTAACTGTCGCACCTTGGGTCTTGGGCAAAAGGCAAGGGAGAGCCTAGCCCTGGTGTACCTGCCGTTACTGTCCTCTATCCTTAGAGAAGTGCCTTGAATTTCTTCACAGGTTTTATGCTCATCAGGCCAATCAAATTCCTGTGGATCTTTCACAAAGAAAGTGTTGCTGTGTTTCTACCTCAGTTCCCTCTTTCGTTTGCCCAGTTCAGCAATTCCCATCTCGGCATGGCTTTTTAGAGAGTCTATGCTTTCAGTGGATATTTAAAATCCTCCTAGTAAACTTCAGTCATGCCAATAGTGACTACTAGAAACTGTATTAATTTGTTTTGCTATCACTAGGACAAGACACCCTGACCAAGGCAATTTATAGAAGAAAACATTTATTCTGGCTTATGGCTCTGGAGTCCATTAAGGTAGGGAAGTGGTAGGCACGGTGGCGTCAGTCGCAAGCCGAGAGCTCACATTTGGAACTACAAGCACAAATCAAATCCGAAAGAGAATTGTATCCAGTGATGCCCATCTTCCAACAAGGCCACACCGCCCAAGCCTCCCCAAACAGAACCACTAAGTAGGGACTAAGCATTTAAGTGTTGGAGACTATGATTCTGGGGGGACACTCTGAGGTTTAGCAGGTAGATTCTCACCACAAACTGACCTAATGTTTTATCTTGTTTGAAGTTGATATATAGGTGCCCACGGGGAGGAAAGAGTTACTACACTGAAAATAAGGGGCAAGGTTCATGCTTTCTGCTCATCTTGTCTGGATTTTTCTAAGGAGAACAAATGTTGATGGTAGAAGGCCAGAGCAAGAGCCCAGTGGTTTAATTCCAAGGCCCTCCCCTTGCAGCTCACCAACAACTAAGTATCAACCGATTCTCGCTACCCGTTGCCTCCTGTCTGTGGCATCTCTGGAACCTGGCTCCAGTGGGACACTGGATGGCAGCAGAGGTCCAGCTTACTGCTGCCCAGGATGACTTCAGGGTGGGAATGGGGAAACCCTGTAACTTCTCAAGTGTCTGCTGATCTTGAATGTGAACCGTTTCCTACTCTCAGGAAAAGGATTATCTACTATTCCTTCCATGGCTTCACGTCAGAGCAACACAGGCATTCACCACACGCCCTTCATAAGTGAAGCACTCTATAATTCTTATTCAGCTTTGATACGGCAGGTTTTGAATCCAGTCTATGAGTGAGATATCAGAGATGCAAGGACAGGTGAACCTACACCTTAAAATTTTGAAAATATTTGCCACAAGGTCTGGAAGGCAATAATACTTTGCCCGTTAAAGGATCCAACTAAACAGCTGGTGTGATTCCCTCCTGACTTGAGACAGAAGCATGACTGCTAAGTACAGGCAGAGGAACGGAAGCAAACCCAACCCCAAGTAAGGAGAGTCTCAAAGTGTCAGCGAATCCCAATACCAGCTAAACCCTCCTCTTCCATAAGAAACTGTCCCTGCTTCTCTTAATCACCCCCCCTTGAATTCCTATCATTAGGATAAACCTCATTTCCAGGAAGAGCCAGGAAAAGGTTTGTAAAACATAAGGATAAAAAAAACCAAAACTGTAGCACTTAGATTTGGTTTTTTTCCTAAGAGATTCTTTATTATTTTTTTAACCCAAGTTCTTCTGAGTAATAACAGGAGAGTATCAGGAAACACTTGATCCTGAGAAGATAGAGCAGCAACAATAACCAACGTCAGGCACTGTCATCATCCTTAGCAGTGGGAGCAGCTGGCAGAGCTTCTCATGTCATGTGATCATAGATGGCTACTAGTAACCTCCACCTGCTGGTGAGGAGCCACCTCCCAGGCTTCCCAAGTGGACTCACCAGATGTGGACTGGGGTTTCAAACACGTGAACCTTTGGGGGACATTATACATTTAAGCCAACAGGAACACCTTCTGCATGGGGCAGATAGACAGACAAAATGTCCAGGAAGGCTAATGACTACCCCTCTAGTTTTATCTCTGCTAACAGGAGTTTTCCTATCTATCTGGCCCCATAAGAAGAACATGAAGAAACCAAATGCAGCAGATGATAAAATGATATCCTACGGAGAGATTTTGAGATGGATGTATTTTATTGAGTTTTATTTTAAAGTGTTATTAATAGAAGCTGCAGCCTTTAAAAGCATATCCACTCATGAGTTCCACTATGATTCAGGAAAGTACATTGTGCTATCATATCAGAGCACTGGTTGTGGGGTGAGATGCAGTAACACCAGTGTGAGTTAATGGCTCAAATGCTGGACCTGTCTCCCAGATCTTTTTTCTCTCCAAACCTTAGTACAGCATAAGGGTACAGAAGACCTTCATTGCCACGAGCATGAAGACAAGATTCAGCAAAGAAAGCAGAATACTCCCTTCCACAGCACAGCAACACGTTTTAATCCACAATAGTTACTGTAAGCAGAGGAGGCTATTGGGAATTCCAGGTCAGCCAGGGCTACAGGGAAAGATCCAGTTTCAAAACTAGAAACCAGAAACAAAACAACATCCCCAATCAAAAAACCCATTCAGAATTAAAACAAAATGCTGTGATTAGATGCAGTAGACTCCAGTAAGCTCAGTCAACACTTTAATAATTGCTCACTGCTCACAGATGTACTGCTAAACAGCCAAACCACTCTCTACATCCCAATGTGAGGAGCAAGGGAGACTTGCTAGGTAGCAGCAAGCCCACTGTCCTGTACTGTAGTTCATACAAATCACAGAAAACCTTTTCCTAGGCGTATTGCAGAGTTGAGGTATTCTGATCAGGATTGTTTCAGGGTGGAACTCTCAAGATGTGTTCAGGGGTAAATAAATTGGGAACTCCCTCAAAATAGCTATGCACGTTCATGTTTTATTGAGAAGAGGGTCAAATAGTTTTAATCACATTCTCTGCTTGTCTTAGGGTTTTAATGCTATGAACAAACACCATGACCAAGGCAAGTCTTATAAAGGACAACATTTAATTGGGGCTGCCTTACAGGTTCAGAAGGTCCAGTATCATCAAGGTGGGAGCATGGCAGCATCCAAGCAGGTATGGTGCAGGAGGAGCTGAGAGTTCTACATCTTCATATGAAGGCTGCTAGCAGAATACTGACTTCCAGGCAGCTAGAGTGAGGATCTCAAAGATCACACCCACAGTGACACACCCACTCCAGCAAGGCCACACCTACTACAACAGGGCCACACCTTCTAACAGTGCCACTCCCTAGGCTGAGCATAGATAAACCATGACATTGTTATAAAACAATATTGGGATTCTGGTGGGAGTTCTAGGCAATGGAGAAGAGAACTGACTTTCTGACCAAATGGCTTGCAACTCATCCCAGCCCACATGTAGTCAGGAAACAAGATGAGAGCAGGAGAATGTGCAGTGTTACCTGCTGGTGGCCAGAGAACAAAATGGCATGAAAGATGTTCAAAGTATTTCACTATGCTGGGAACCTTGATTTTGTTGTTGAAAAGGAGGTTAGCAGTGAATTCACCCAAGGAGAGAGAGTGGTTGTGTAGCACTGGAGGGATGTGTTCTCCAATGGATCCCCGCTTTGGAAACCTCATCTTAGGGGAGGTTTAGTTATTGCTCCTTAGGACAGATGTTAACCTGGCTCTTTACCATTGCCAAATCTAGGGTCATGGTCTATTACAATATTACGAAAATGGAAAAGGAAATACTAGAATGTCTTTCAGGGGAAAATCAGGAATGTACAGGCCAAGATGACTGAGGATACTGAGGAAGGCTTGCAAAGAATAAAAAATATCTTGGAAGAAGCATTTAATAAATTCCAGCTCAATTCTAGATCCACATCTGTGACAGCCATATGCATCAGGTAGGATTTAGAAGCTGGTTCTTTACATGCTATTCTGAGCATGTGATGTGCATTTGGCTCCTGTATTTTCTGTGTGTGACTCTTTGACCACATCTTCTTGTGATATTAGATACAATGTGTCATTGACTTTTCTTGGGGAAGCATGAACAAACAAACGTCTGATCACCCCAGATAAGGCATTGATGATGGACCATTCCCACCCAAGGCTATCTTGGTGAATTCACTGGGGTTAGTTACAGGACTGTGGGTGAAGATTTTCTTATAGGACCACGTGTGACTTAAAGTCAACACTGAATTGTCCTCACGTCATGGCTGATGTTCCTTGAGCTATTTGCATTATTCTCAAGCAGCTTGGCTGGTGTCCGATCAGTATTCTCTCTCCTCCGAATTGTGACTGTTTCGGAACTGACTTTGGGAAAAGGTCTTGTAACTCGTTTAAGGTTCAGGAGATTGCTGAGGCCTGTGAGTTTTATCTGCATCTCAAGTGTTATGAAAAGGTATAACTTCAACAGAAGCACACTAAATATGTAAAGTTCAGGTTCCAACTGTTCTATTGCATCTTTTTGTGGCATTAAATACAATGCCTCTGTTAAAGTTTCCTGTGTTCTGCTGTGAACCCAGTGAGGCATTATATCATTACAAAGCATTCCCAAACACTAAGCATCACCTTTGTAATCTTCTGTGAATAGGCACATGAAAGGTATAATTTTAGTTTGTATTATGTGTGGGATAATGTCACCATTTTTAATTGGCATAGAAAAATATTCCCTAAGTCTTTTTGAAATCTCAAACTCCTTCCTTCATGAAATTTACATTTTGGTCAAGTCAAAGTCTTTATGCAAATGCTTTCCTGGCATTGGCCATTCATCCTGGTGTGTCGTTCCTCATCTCTGGTCACATAGGAGTCTTTCATTTCTCTTGAGTGCTTCATGCTTGGTCCTTGCTGGCCCATTCTGTGTGTGCTGGGACAGAATGAGCAGAAATTCCTGATATTATCTCATAACTTATCCTGGTGTTCCACCCCGGTTATGAGTCAAGGATTTGAGGTGTTGTACATCTATAAAGGGCATCTGTTTCTTGAAGTCTCCCTGGGTCATTCCTCAGGTCAGGATTCTAAGACTGTGTTTTTCTTATCTGCAACTTATCTTTAGTACGGGGGCTACTCTGGTGCTGCTGTTTATTCAAATGCTGAATACTGGCTCCCAAGATCTGGGTGCCCTCCATGAGGAGATCCTCATATACATCCAATGATGCTATGTAAATGTTGCCCCTCAAGTTATCCCTGATTGGTTAATAATGATGCCTATAGCATGAGCTGAGCAGAATAAAAGGGGCAGAGCAAAGGTTCCGAGGATTAGGGTCTGAGGTAGGGACCTTGAGGAGAGGAGAGGAAGAATGTTGTCATGGGGTAGGTGGATCATGAGTGCATGGCCAGGAGGGCTGGCCTGATGGAGTAAGAGCAGCCCAGGTAGACCATGGCACAGGATATTTCAGATCACCACAGGGAAGTAGACAAAATGGTGTAGAGAGTTGATACGTGCCCAGCTCTAGTGCTCTTAAGCTTATTATAATTATGAAGGTTTCTGTATCAATTATCTGGAAACAATATGGTCTGAAGTGGGGCAGAAATCCCTAATAGATATTTAAAGACAACAAGTGGGTATGGCAACCCCCAGAATAATATTAACTATTACATATTTCTTTTTGTAATTTTATGGTCTAGGAGATTGAACCAAGGACTCACACGTGCTCAGCAAGAACTCTTCCACAGAGTTGCAAATAATACCCTGTCTTATTTTGAGACAGCTTTTCATTAAGTCGTTCAGGCTGGCCTTGAACTTACTCTGTCTCAGGCAGATCCTTATCTTGCCATTCTCCTGCCTCTGTTTCCTGAACAACTGAGAAGTCTTCTATCTTATTTTAACTTTATTAGTATGTACATGTCCTCTGTGCAATAAGTATGTAGGGAATGTGTCTGACCTGCTTTCCTCTGATATAACACTGTACTGAGCCCCTACAATTCAGATGCAAGTCACAGAAATGGGAGATTATATGTCCTCTTGCTGAAGTTATTTCCCTCAAGGATGTGGTTGGCTGAGTGTCAGTTATGAGCACAGAGGCACAAGGCACAGAGGCTGTGGTCTGTTCCCTGATTCTCTATGCTTAAGGCATTTCCAACAGATAGAGGAAATTGACTTCTTCCCTACAGGAGTTCTCATTGAGTATAAAAATAGTGTGTGAAGAACGTGTCCAAGAAATGCAAGGTGATGGGATGTCACCTGTTGATCCTAAGTCTGGGGAAACAGGAGAAGGCTAAAGAAGGACAGATTTAGGATGTGGGAGGTATGCCCCTTTGCTCTAGGTTTTGGAGTGGGTTGTGGTTTTCAAAATTTACATATATTAAAAAAACTCACATATATTTCAAAGTTGCTTCAACCACTAAAAAGAAACCATCTAAAGTTTTCTTATGCAAAGGGATACACAGCCAACTCCCTCAAATATATGCTATGTTTGCATTTTATTACAACATTCTTTGGGCTATTGATATAAAGATACAAAGATCCAAGGTGACATTGGTACGGTACATATTCAAAGCTGGCCTTTAGAATGGCCTTGAACTTGGGATTCTGTATCTGTTTCAGCCACCAATTTTCAGAGGATAACAGGCCTATGCCACCATGCTTAGCTGTCAACTGCTTTTTGATTATTGATGCAATAGTTTCTTTCTTTTCTTATTTTCTTTGGTATTTTAATTTAGATGCTTTAATTCTCAGAAAGGATCTTTAGGAATATAAAAAATCCTAGGGGATCAAAGGGTGAAGACCATCTTTACAGTATTAGAAGAGAGATTAAAAGATAACTTCAGAGCCCTCATCAAAGACAGGAAATGAATACCCTGATCTGAACGCCACCAGGGCTTAGAGCCTGGTTCATTGTGAGCACTTAGTCTGCTGAGTGATCAGTAAGGGTGTCAGTGCTGGTTCAGGCTCCTTTGACTCCCAAGCCTAAGCCGTTTTCTTCTTGTATGATGTATACTGGCCACTGGCCTAAGGTCTGGCTTCTGTGCTGGTTAGTTTTTGTCATCTTGACACAAACTAGAGTCACCCAGGAAAGAGGGAACTGCCTCCATCATATTGGCCAGTGGGCTTGTATAACATCAGACAGCAAACTGGAAAGCTCCCAAAGACGTGGAAGCCAATGCTCCTGGTGTTTCCCAAACACTGCATATCCTATGATGCATGGTTGTCCTTCTTTTGGACTGTGGTGTACAGGCTGGTTTTGTGTCAACTTGAGACACAAAAGGAAGGAGCCTCAGTTGAAAAAATGCCTTCATGAAATCCAGCAGTAAGGTGTTTTCTCAATTAGTGATCAGTGAGGGAGGGCCCAGCATATTTTGGGTGGTGTCATCCCTGGACTGACAGTCCTGGTTTCTATAAGAAAGGAGGCCACGCAAGCCAGGGGAAGCAAGTCAGTAAGTAGCACCCCTCCGTGACCTCTGCATTAGCTCCTGCTTCTAGGCTCCGGCCATGTTTGAGGTGCTGCCCTGACTTCATTTGGTGATGAACAGCATTGTAAAAATGTAAGCTGAATAAACCCTTTCCTCTCCAACTTGCCTTTTGGTCACTGTGTTGTCACAGCAGTAGAGTGGCTATAGGAGGCAGAGACTATCACTGCTTAGCCTTTCCCTCAGACCAGTATATTAGCAAGGGCCATGCCATTTTGTAGGACTCTTTTCTCTTCACTGAACTATGACAATTGCCCTTAGTACAGTGATTTGGTTCATAAAGCTAAAGCAACTTGTCTTCTTAGCAAAGGGTGACCAGGAAAGATGTTTCTGATCATTAACATCCTTTAACTCAGCACCAATTGGTTGTTGCCAGCAATAGCCAACTGTGGTCAGAAAAGAGGAAACTTCCCAGTTCCACACCCTCCTCTAAAACCTGCAGGGAGGGACCCTCACCTTGCCACATGAACTCTGCTCAGAGACACCACTATGCTGATGTCTATCTGCCCATCGATGGCATTGATGACTTATTTAATAGATAAATCTTTTAGCTAAAAATACCACTCATCTCAGATAGATTGAACCCAAAACCCAATGCATAGACGTTTGAAATCATGTACTTAAGAGCAAAAGGCAGGTGTGCCTCCTGGTTATTATAAAAGGCCCAGGTTCTCTCAAGATCAGGGGCACTGTTTCCATCCTGTACCACAGGAAGTGTGTTATTCACAGTCCCAACCACTATGCTTTTTTAAGGCTTTGGGTGAACTTTATGGTAGCCCTCGGAGGATGCAGGCTGTAGAGGCACTATTATTCCTTGCCCCTGTCTGTAGCCTATTTATTCATGTCAGGTGCCAAGAAAAGTTCCCAGCTCTGGGATGCACCCATGACACACTGATTCCGCTTAGGCTGTAGCAAACCCAAGCCTCCACTGAGAAATACAACTTTGTCACCTTCTCTTCTTCATGGTTGACCTGTCAGGAAGTCTCTGGGCATCTCAGCCTTGAGTGGCAGATCACACTTTTTCATATGGTATCAGAGAGCAGAGTGGCTTTGAAAACTGTCTAAGGTTAGTTCTTTGGGGTTCAAATGAGAGGAAGTGCTGTCCCAGCATGCCTTTGTGTATTCACATTCATGTTTTCAGATAAACCCGGTTCCTGATGGGTGGAAGTTGGCCATGCTCCTCTCAGAGACAACTGCATGCCATCCTGCCTATTGCTATGAACTGTCTTACTCCATAGTGTTGTAGAGATCACCTTTCCATAGCTGTGACAAAGTTCCTGAGAAAAATAAACTGAAAAGATAAAGGACTCATAGGACATTTCATCCTGAGATCTCTTGGTCCCACTGCTTGGGGGGGGGGGGGAGGTCTGAGACCAAAGATCATGGAAGGAACAGGAGGAAGAGGAAGTTGTTCACTTCATGATGGCCAGGAAGTATAGAGATGGATAGAAAGAATGAGGTCTCAATATCCCCTTTAAAGATACCTCCAGTGACCTAACTTACTTCCCAAAGGCCCCATTTCCTAATGGTCCCACCGCTCCAAGAGCACCAAATTTCTGGGAACCAAGTCTTAATACATGAGGTGTTTCTCTCTCTCTCTCTCTCTCTCTCTCTCTCTCTCTCTCTCTCTCTCTCATTTCTCTGTCTCTCTCTCTTTCTTCATTTATTCTCTGTGTGTGTTCATTATGCCATCTTTGGGCATCCCCCTTTTTGAAACAGGCTCCCTCACTTAACCTAGACATCACTAACTGGCTACATGAGCTGAGCACCAAGCCCCACTGTCTGCCTTCACTGCTTTAGTGCTGGCATTGTAATTACATTCTCTATACCCAGCTTTTTTTCAAAATTACAGATTCTTAAGGCTTAAAATCCTATCCTAATGCTTACACTGCAAACACTTTACTGACCAAGTCACTCCCTAGACGCCTTGGGGGATTTATAAGATACAGACCATCAAAGGGTCTTTCCTGTGATGACCTTGGTCCTGTCCAGGTCCACCAGCAAATGAAGCATTAAAAACTTACAATATTATTTGATGGATATTGCTTTACTCCACAGATTCAGAGGCAGTTAAAGTACAATTGGTGCTATAAACAAGTCACCCCATGTTGCAGGGGAAGCTTACAGAGGGCCAGAAATTCCACAGATGTGTATATTTAAACATCCTTCTTACCAAGACTGGCCTCTCAGGACTAAATCTGATTTCTTCATCAGCCCAAGTACAGCTGCTTCAACCAGAGCAGAACGCCTACGTAAACTTGTCTGATGTGCCTAGGTATGGCCGGAGAGCAAACATACTTCTCAGGGTTGAGTCCCAAGTCCACGTTGCTTTTTCCTCTGATGCCTGTGGAAACTGCAGAAGGCAGCATAATTAAACCTGGAGCTCAAATCCCCAGTGGGGCTGTACTTAGTAAGTTATCACTGAAGGCCCCGGGCCTGAATCCTGGACATTTATCCTCCAGTCCTGAGAGTCCATCCTTCTGGGAGAGCAACCTAACGTGATGGAGATTTGGCAGCTTATCGGTGACAGCTGGTCAGAAGACTGGAAAATATTTTCTTGTGGAGGCCAGGAGCTCCGGGACATTACTTTGCCAGTTTCTGACCTCATTCATCTGAGGCGAAGTAACATAACTTGTGTTCAGGATGACTGAGAGGCTCCTTAATAAGGAGGCACTTTCTCTGGAAGAAATGATTGTACAAGCAAGGTGGACCGTGATGTGCAGCACGCACACTAGAAAGCTGGAGATGTCAACTACAGAAAGTATGGGAACACTGGAATTCACTTGGTCATCCGTGGAGTTGTACACACACTGACAAACACATATGTGAACATGGTCACAGACATGCACAAAAACACAAAGACCAAGAGAAACACATGTGAGCACATACACAGACACACAGAGAACTGTACTCAGGCATATACATAGACTCAGAGAAACACAGACATGTACATATATGCAGACACAAAAATCACCTGTATAACTAAACACACAGATATACATAGGCCAGAGAAACACAGAAGAACATTTACATATATGCACAGATGTACAAACAGATGTACATGCAGAAACATAAAATGAAAACCAAAGGTATATACTTATGTACATGAACATATCACAGGCACCCCTAGACGCTTGCATACACACCATGAATGTGTGAAGAAAGCGTAACTAATGTTTCCTGATCTCTGGCCATCTTTGTTGGTACGATGACTCACCTTTATTATGCACCCATTTCTCTTGTCATTGTTGGTGTCTCAGGGCTCACAGAGTTCTTGTAGCATGTTGATAGTCAGGATTGTGTAATTCCTTGAAAGTCACTCACCTGAGAGCCCTGAGAGAGCCATGCTACCCCATGCATGTAGTGTCAGTTGCTCTGTTCCCCGTCCTTACAGATTCCGTTCTCCTGGTTATTTCCTTGGGGGAGTGGTGGTGGAGATGCTGCCAAGAACTCCAGGGTCCAGCAAAGCTGGTGGGAAACTGTAGCTACTTCATGCTTCCTGCAGAAATTAATGCCTGCCTGGGGTGCTTAGCACTCACTATCCACCCACCTCCCAAAATAGCTTCTATTTCTTGTTGGATTCCACTTCTCCCTACACTACCAGGCATAGGAGACGTTCTCATCCTGAGCTGTGGGAGGCAGATGTGGCATCACTTGTAATAGGAAGAAGGGCAATTGCCTGCAGCCTCAGAGATCTAGAGAGCAAAAGTCAGGGAGAGAAAATGGTATAGAGAAGGCCCTAAGTAAAGACATGGAGGGGGGGTTAAGAATGGTATTGTCCTGCAGTATGTTCAATTGTTTGTCGGGGCTGTGGACCATCTTTAGAACTCTCTTGAATATGAGGGAGGACAGAAAACACAGAAAAAGTGGCATGGGAGTTCTTCCCAAAATGAGTGTCACTGCAGGGTGCACGAGGAAATGGAGGAGCCTCTCAAAGGGCGAAAATTGTGGGGGTAGGGCTGCAGGCAAGACTGCAAAAGTGGTCACTGTACTTTTCTGTACTGGTTCCTGGAGGCCAGCATGATGGGATAGCACTGGAAATTGTGTTGTGTTGTAGGATGAAGAGTTTGTGTTGTAAATCTTATCTACTTACAAGAATTTTCTCTCGTGGGTGGCATGAGGAAAAATTACAACAGCTTAAGTGGGATAAGAACTCAAGGTGTCACTGCTAGATTTGAAGATGTAGGGGACTGCAGATAAAGAGAGAGTAGTCCCTTAGCAGCTGGTCAGTAAGAAAATGAAGATCACAGTCCCACTCTCCATATATCTAAGTTCTGCCCATGTATGGATAGGATTCTTTAGAGAAGCACAATCAGTTGTTTATTTATCTATTCATCTGTTATCTCTATCATCTATACATCCACTCATCTACCCATTCATCCACCCATCCATCCATCCATCCACCCATCCATCCATCCACCCATGCACGCATGCATGCATCCATCCATCCATGCATTTATCCACCCACCCACCCATGCATGCATGCATCCATTCATCCACCCATGTATCCATCTATCTTGGAAAGAGAAAGAAAGGCAGACCACAGATGGAGAAAGAAAGGAATCATGCATGTTAATCCAAACATTCCCTTCTCTAGAACCAAGAAAAGCCAACATTTCAGAAGAAATTCAAAGGCTGTTGTATGAAGAATCTGTTCTTCTAAAATATATATTAGTTTAGTTGTTCTCTTAAAGTTTTACATTGCTTGACTAAGGTCTTTCTACACAAGAGAGGACAGTCAAATTTATTCGAAGTTCACTCGTTTGAAAATCAATTTGATAAAACAATGCTGTCATAGAAACATCAGAATGATTCAGATCAAATATTTAGACACCTGATAGCCTAGGAAACTGGCAGATAAAATTCATCATGCCAGCCACTTCTTCAGTGGGCTTGAAGGTAGATTCCCTCCAAAGTTTAAGCAGGCTGAGAATTGCATTCTGGCTTGTGATTCTGAAGTAGTGAAACCATCCATGTAAGCCTCTTGTAAGAAGGTGAGCGGATTCACCTGCATTGGGTTAGGCCACTAGCTTTGAAGTGACCTGAATTGCAGCAGCAGACATCGTGTGCTGAATTGTAAAACAAATCCCATGGAGTCAGAGGAAAGAGGATTTCCTGATACAGAGAAAAGCACTTCTCGGAGACTGCGTAGAATATTCTGGCATGGCAGGACTGTGTGATAACAATAAGAATAATTCTAGAGACAAAAAGTGCTTCAGGCTCGTTACAAAGCCCTCATAACTCTTCATGTTTCTTGTGGAGGATAGATGAATGATGTATCTAGGTTGTTTTATGCACAGTTACATTTACCTCCCAGCACAATCTCACATTACATAGAGCAGCTATCAATGAGTCACACTGATGACTAGGAAATCTAAGCTGACTGATCCTGAAACACTTCAAATTCTTTCAAATGACCCTAGCCAGTTGTCTGACCCTTCACATAAAGAGTAGAAGCTGAGTGGTGGAGGTGGGGGGGCACATCTCAAAGGCGGGGGGAAGTAGTTACTGACGTGGTAAGGGTCAGAGCTTGGACTCTGGAAGCCCTAGCAAGCAGTCATGGCTACCTGTCCTGAATAGACCAATTTAATAGATAAGTACGTAAACGGTAGAAAAAGAACATTTCTTTAGCATGACCAAGCTGAGAAGATGTCTGGTGACCTCTAAGTCTGTCTTTGGGATGCTCATATGAGGTTTAGGTTTAAAAAGATTACAAGAGGGATGCATGACTAAGCAGTCGTGGTCAAGGTGTGGTTCTATCCAATCACTGGCTCAGGATTGTTGGGTCATGTCTGCTGCAAGTTTGCTTGCCAAGTTGTCAGAATTGCAGAACATCTCTTCCTGAGAAACAAGCTCCAGGTTTCAGACTTTTCCTTCTTCCAGCATAAGATTCTTGGCAAAGTCCCAATTCTTCAGAGTTCATTATTTCAGTAGTTTGGTAGCTGCAGGGACAGACACAAATGGCTCTCTCTAGAATATCTTCTCTCCTGCCAGGACGAGGCTGGATAATGAGAGAAGATGATGGAAAGGTGAGCTGGGACTGTATCTAATTTTGAAAGCATGTGGAGAGTTTGGTACAGGAATTCCAATAAGATGTGCCTCTCCTGAGACAGAAAGTGCTGTAGGCTAGTGACAAAGTCCCAGTTACTCACCGTGTGACTTGTGGAGGATGGATGAATGCCTTATCTTGTTTCACGTACAATTACATTTACCTCCCAGCACAAAACATCACGTGGAGTAGCTGTGAATGATACCCACGGAGGAAACGGAAGCTAGGTGATCTTGAAACACTTCTGATTCATTCAAAGGACCCAGCCCACTGTCTGCCTCTCTGTGTAAGGAGCAGAGACTGACAGATGAAGGTGGGACTCACATCTGGAAGGGGGGAGATGTACCTGGGAGGGGAAAGAGAATGCCACATGGAGCACTTTTCAAGTTCTTGTGCAGAGGCTCCTCGGAGTATTCAGGTGGCCAAAGTCAACATCCCAGAGTCACAGAGCCAATGTTGTCTTCCTTATTTTCTCCACTTTCCAGATGATTAACGACTTATTTTGAATTTCAATGAATAATGACCTTCTGAAGCCAAGCCAAACTGAAGCAGGACACCTAACCTCTCTCCTTTCTTCTCTTGTCCCTTTCCGAAAAGATCATAAAAGTCTATTTGTGTTCTGAAAGAAAAAGCTTTTGGGGAGGGGTTAGTGGAACAGAAATAAAACCTAATGTCAGAGCCAAGTGCTAAGGCCAGAAAGCGATGTAAATTAGCATGAGTTTGGTCATTTAAAAACCAGCTCCCAGACTCATCCTTCATCCCAGCTCCACAGAGTGAGCTCCAATGTAATAAAGCAAGGATTTAAGCTGTCTTTTTCTGACATGTTTATAGGCTCCTGGTACATTGTCATTCTCTGTATTTCACAGTCCTGGACCAGCTGTCTTCATAGCAAAGCTACGGGCAGTGCATTCCTTTGAAAATTAAGCTACTTTAACTTCTCCTAGGATAGTGTTGGCTACTTGAGGTTACGGCCTAGGAGGAAGTGGCCGCAAGATGTGGGACCCTGTGCATCCTTCGCTGTAACTGACAATTATCAGTGTTAGCATGCACCTGCTTGGCTTTCCGGGACTCCCCTGGTCTCTCTGTTAGGTTGTAGCTTAAACACCTAGCTTCCCACATTTGGAGAAATACTGTATGAAAAACCTTTGGCTAAAGATTTTTTTCTTTTGTATAGGATACTAAGAAGTGTGTTTCATCAAGGCATTTACACACACACACACACACACACACACACACACACACATATATGTATGTATGTGTGTATATATGTATATGTATGTACATATACACACATATACATGCATACATATACACACATACACATACACACATATACATACATACATACATACAAACATACATACATACACACACATATGTATTTGCCTCCATCATTCTTTGCTGGTACACTTAGATACTAGTTAGCTTTTGTTGTCTATTTTTCAGCCACTGTGGATGGCATCGTTCCCTGGACAAGTGGATCTGGGCAATAGAAGAAAACTAGTTATCCAAGAGCTTACAGTAAGCCAATAAGTAGCATACCTCCATGGTGTCTGCTCTACTTGGCTGTGAGCTTGTTACCCAATAGGAAGTTGTGCTGCGTGAAACAGCAAGCAGGTCTGTCGTCAGTTTCCTGCCTTCAGTTCATGCCTTGACTCCCTCCATGAAAGACTGAGCTGGAAGCAAAAGTCAACTAAGCTCTCTATTTCTCTCTCTTTGACCAAGTTGTTTTCCATTAGAACATTTTACCAGAGCAGCAGAAATTAAACCAGAACACCTTTATTCACCCCAGTAGGTCCCCATTCTTCTTTTGTAATATACATATTCCATTGCCCTCTGCTGTCTTCCAATTCTCCCTCTTTTTAGATATGATTCAGCTATACCACTCCTGGATGTACACCTGAAAGACTCTAAGACAGGACATCACAGAGAAACTAGCCTGGTCGAGTTTCTTGTTGTACTATTTATAGTGATAAATAAGATAAGAAACAACTTGGATGTCTATCAACAGCCAAGTGGATGGAAATGTAGTACATACACATTTTGTGTCTGAAATCCATCGTGATCTGTGCAGGAAAATAGGTCGAATTGGATAAATTGTGCTAAGTGAAATCAGCAAGACTCAGAAAGAGAAATATCAAATGTTCGGTCTCACCTGAGGACTGTAGATTTAAATATAAATGCAAACACATATACATACGTATGCATGTGTGTGCATGAGAGGAAACAGTGTATGAGACGGGAGGAAGAGCTCTAAATCCTGCCTTTAGAATGCAATAAGAAGCAAGCACGTAGTAAAGTCATGAATGTGAGAATCACTGAGAACTTTCTGCCGCATTCTGTTTCAATGCTGGAGAGCTTGGGACAGCCAATGGGCAGTGTCATGTCTGAAACACAAAGCACAACCTCAGAACTCTGGGGACATCATCCTTGACAGCTGTAGAAGTTCTCAAGGGGGAGCAATGCTTCTGTGTCTATATCCGTGTATCTATTTGCTTAATTTTATTTCTTTTAAAATATCCACACAATATACACTTGTCATTTTAAAGAGAGCACGACCCAGGGGCACTGTTTGAATTTACACTGATCAAGTGTGCTTTCTGACCTTTGCTTTTATTCTCTGGGGATAATTTTTGAAAGGAGGAGAAAGTAAAAAAGTCTTTACCTGTTTGTTACCTTCTGGCAACACAGTACAATAGTGGTTGCCTGGGACTGCGGGGAGAATGTGGTAGGGATATTGTTTAATGTGTCCATGGTTTCAATCTTGGAGTATGAAAACTCTGGATAGACGGTGGTGATGGCTGTGCACTAATGTAAATACAATTAAGAAACCACAGAGTTAAAAGAGAACAAGGGTGGGTATATGGCAGGGTTTGGAGGGAGAAAAAGGAGAAGAGACTTGTAACTTTATTAAAATCTCACAAATAAACCATACACAGCAACAAGATTAAAGTGGTAGTGTTCCTGAAATCTGTGTAATCACAAGATGAGAGCTTTATGATGTGAACCTGTAATCAGACTCCCTTCTTCACAGAGAGCAGCTACTGTGGTGTCTATCCAGAGGTGAGGGGCAGGAGACTTCTGATGTGACAGGTGGAGTGGGCTGGTAAGACCCAAACAGGAAAGCACCCACAGAAACAAATCCATCCATCCACCCACCTATCCATCCATCCATCCATCCATCCATCCATCCATCCATCCACCCACCCATCCATCCACCCATCCACCCATCCATCTTTCCTTTCTTTCTTTTCTTCCTTCATTTTTTCTTTTCATTGAAAACAGATTATTTTCATATACTATATCCTGATTACTGTTTCTCTTCCCTCTATCCTCCTAGTTCCTCCCTGCCTGTCCAGATCCACCCCCTTTCTGGCTGTCATTAGGAAGACAAATGGGTTTCTAAGGGAGAATAATAATATAATATATAATAAAATTTAACAAAATAAAACAAAACCAAATACATTGGAGTAAGACAAAACAAATGAACAGAAGGAAACAAGCCCAAGCAAAGGCACATGAAACATATACATTTATAAGCTTCATAAACATATAAAAATACTTACTTATTTGCACACTCAAAAATCCCATAAAAACAGAAACCAGAAGCCATAATATATACACAAAGAATCTGTGGGGTAAAAGATGAGAAAATAAAAAATAAATACAAAGATAAAATAAAAAAAGAAAAGAAAAGAAAAGAAAAAGCCCTGATCTGACCTTATGAGACAAGGAACATCCAAAGATGGCATAGGGTTTGCTTTCTATTGTCCATGTACTGCTGGGCACACAGCCTACCTTTAAGAATAGTTTATGCTTTTAAGGGTAGTGAGACTCTATTGGAAAATACTAAATTTTTCTTTTGCAAGTAGTTGTCAACTGGAGGTAGCTTCTGGTTTAGGGATGAGGACATATGTCCATTTTTCCTCTCAGCTCTAGGACCCCATCTGGTGTAGGCCCTGTGCATGCAGGCTCAGGCTCTGTGAATTCATATATTCATATGTGTTTTGGTAATGTTGTGTTAGGAAGGCCTTGTTTCCTTGGTGTCCTCCACTTTCTCTGGCTCTTCCCACTTTTCCCACCTCACCCTTGCAGGCTTCCCTGAGACTGAAGGGGTGGGAACATTGATGGAGACATCCTATATAGGGTTGAGTGTTCCAAGTTCTTTGACTCTCTGCATATTGACTGGCTGCATCTGTATCTGTTCCGCATGATGCAGGAGGAGACTTCTCTGATGATAGCTGAGCAAGGTACTGATCTATGAGTATAGCACAATTTCATTAGGAGTCATTTTATTACTCCATTTTTTTTCAATAGTAGTATTTGGATTTCCCCAAGGTCTCTGGGCTCTCTAATCTCAGGTTCTTGCTCACTCACACAGTGCTAGGTATAAGTTTCATTTCATGGAGTGGGCCTTCAGTCAAGTCAGATATTGGTTGGTTATTCCAATGAGCGTTGTGCCTCCATTGCTCTAGCAGCTCTTGCAGGCAGGACACCATAGTAGATTGAAGGTTTGTAGCTGGGGTGGTGTTTATGTTTCTCCTTTGGTAGCATGCAGAGTATCTTTTGGTATGAAGAACACTATTGGTAGCATGCAGAGTATCTTTTGGTATGAAGAACACTAGCCTGTAGGGGGTAAAGTCTCTGTGTAGGCACCAGCTCAACTTCTCCATGTTCAATGAGTCCTGTAAGCATTATCTTCAACAAAAGTATTTGCCATCAGTTTGTGTTCTGAGTAGCTTTGCAGATGGCACATAAAAATAAGTAACTTTTAAGATAAGAAAGTGTTATCAGTTTCCCTTCTTCTCTCCTTCTCCTTCTCCTTCTCCTTCTCCTTCTCCTTCTCCTTCTCCTTCTCCTTCTCCTTCTCCTTCTCCTTCTCCTTCTCCTTCTCCTTCTCCTTCTCCTTCTCCTCCTCCTTCTTCTTCTCCTTGAGACAGGGTTTCTCTGTGTACCCAGGCTATCCTGGAACTCACCCTTTAGTCTTTAGACTAGGCTGGTCTCAAACTCAGAATTCTGCTTGCCTCTGCCTTTAAAGTGCTGGGTTTAAAGGTGTTTGCTACCATGTCTGGCCTCACTTTCTCTTCTTAATGTAATCAATAAAATGCGGACACCTGAAAATTTACCAAGGCATTTGATTGTAGTGTGATAGACAGCTGGGATTTAACAGACTCTCCCTGCCAGAAGCATTCACTTTCTAGCTTCTTTAGGCCTTTGTGTCTTTTTTTTTCAGCTGTCATTCACTGTTGTTTGGCTTTCTTTGTCTACCTTCAAGGTCTATGTGCCTATGTGGGTTTGCAGTACAGACTTCTGTGACTCTGAACGTCTTGTGCATGTTAATCTGAGAAAGTCTTTGTTGAAGATTAATCAAGCAACTTATAATGCATTTTTTATCATCTATGTATAATCTTTCTGTTAATCATCGATCTATCATCTATCTACCTTTCACATCCATCCATTCATCCATCCATCCATCCATCCATCCATCCACCCACCCATCCATCCATCCATCCACTCATCCATCCATTCATATGGTGAGATGAGATTAGTTCAGGGTAGGATAGCTATATTCTCTCTCTCTAAATGATTTGTTATGTATCTATTAGTTGTTACAGGTATTTTGATATAGGCTTTATGGTCAAGATCTTAAATATACATGTTTGAGAAACTTCATTGGCCTTCTGGTTGTGAAAACACTTGTGTAAATTTTTGCACTAGGCAAAGGACATTTTCTCTGTACTACTTGTCTTTCTGATTGCTGTGATGAGACTCCTGATGAGAAAAGCTTAAGGAGTAGAGTTTATTCAGGTTCATAGCTGAAGTAACCCTCATGGCAGAAAGGACATGGTGTCCATCCAGCATGATGGCTGGCTTGGTTCAGGCTGTGGCAGCAGAAGCAGTGGTCACATTGTGCCCAGAGGCAGGAAGCAGAGAGAAACAATAGCCTGCCCTTGCCTTGTTTCCTCCTTTTTATTCAGTGTAGGACTCCAAGCCTACAGGATGGGGCCACCTACATTCTGAGTAGTTCCGAGAGTCATGCCTACTAGTAGATGATTCTGAATACAGTCAAGTTGACAATGAAAATTAACCACCACAGAACCACACAAGATACTGCAAAGATGTAATGTATGTTTTAAGTTTAATTAAGTGAACTATTTTCATGTAAAAATGCCCAAACTGTACAGTTTAAAACCTGAAGCATATTTGACTGAATAAACAAAAACAGCTGTCTGTGGTCAAACTTCAATTCCTGGAACTCAGTGTGTATACACATCCTTCTCAATGCGCAGCATGTTATGGAAAGGATAATTGAACTCAATTCACCTAGGATTATTATTCTAATTCTGTTTTCTTTGGCTTCCATCTGTTTAAAATGAAAATCAAAACAGATGCTTTATTGAATGGCAGCGGGAAACAGGAGGGACTTCATATATTCTACTCCTGATGCTGTTTACATAGAAGAAATATACAGGGGGCTGTAGTGGTCAGATTGAAAACATAATTCAGTTGAAGACGTTGAGCTCTGGGAATCTTAGGCAGTTTCACACCTTGAAGAGCATCTTAGTACTGAATTACAGCTTCCCCTGCTCATTGAATTGTATGCACTGTCTTTCCCAACACAGAAGGCTATGTCTGCAGACTTAGAAAAAACCCAAGACTTCCCAGCTTAAAGCTAGAAAATTTACCTACCTGTCACCACCAAGGAAAATTATTGTAGTCAACAAACAAATTGTCACAGAGATTTAAGTAGGAATGAAGGTGAAATGGGTTTATTGTTTTGAATTGTGCTGGGGAGAGGTCATGAAGTCCGTCCCACTCATCCTCTTGTCTTGGAATTATGAAAACAATAAATTATTCAAATACATTAATTCAGAATTCAATCACATTAGGGCTCATTCAATCAGTCTTTCATTAATAACGGTACATTAAATGAAATGCGAGCGCTAAGACGGGATGTTAATCATGAAGCCGAAAACCTCTGCAAAAGGAGCATCCAGGAATTTGGCTAATTAATTCTGGTTCATTCAGTCTGTTCACTGAGGATTGCTTCAGATGCCTATCAAGTGTCAGTCACAGGAATGAACGTTCTGGGTGCTTATTAAAGACTTGAACATCTTTACCTCGGAAGATGGAATCCATAGTGCTTGCCCATGTAAAGAGCCGCATTCATATTTAAGTCATCAGAAAGTCTTAGGGATGTACATAAAGAAAGAGAAGAAAGCTGAAGAGTAGGAAAGTGTGGCCCAGTGGTTAGAGAAAGGCAGCTGCTTTCCGTCAGCAGCCTGTCATCCCAAAGTAACGAGCCTTGGACCCAGGGAGGCGCTTATGAACCTTTTCTTCATTGTCTTCTTTTTCTTCCCCTTCTTTCTTTTCATGAGAATGAGATAGATAGATAAATAGATAGATGGGTAGATGATAGAGCACTCATGCATGTACATACACACATGTAGGGGTTTCAGGATGCTGTGCACCTTGTATTTTGAGAAAGGGCTCTTTCAATAGCCTAGAACTTGCATACTGGGATGGTGTGAATGACTATCAAGCTCCAGGGCTCTGTCTTTGCTTCCCTAGCAGTGCAATGACAAACACACGCCACCATGCCCAGCTATTTACATGGGTTCCAAGAACTGAACTGAAGTATCCACGCTTTCAAGGCAAAGCCTTTACTGCTTGGCTTATCTCCCCAGCCCACTCTATCTTCTTGGCAATGCTTCCTTGGCAGCTTCTGCTCTAAGAAGATGTGGCACAGCGGTCCCTTCCAGAGAGTCAATGATTACATTCTAGGCTTTGGCGCCTACTGGAGTAATACATCCTAACAATGCACACGGAAGGAAGGCTCACTTCAGCTTAGAAGAGGGTTTCTTGCAGGCGCATAGAAGTCATTCTGTAAGAAGTGTGAGATGCAGAGATGAAACAGCTAGGCAGGAAATGGGAGAGAGAACAGCTTGAAAAGCACAGCAGTGAAATGAGAGGCAGAGGTGACAGGGAGGCAGAGGCTTTTAAAAGTACTTGGGTTGAGTGGAACCCACCAGCACTTGAATTATAACACACACACACACACACACACACACACACACACACACACACACACACACACACAAACGAGAGAGAGAGAGAGAGAGAGAGAGAGAGAGAGAGAGAGAGAGAGAGAGAGAGAGACTGTATGGGCTTCTGATGACTTTATAAAACTGCTTTTAAAGAACAGTCTAAGGAAGGAAGAACTCATATTCTAGTACACTATGTTTGTACGATGAGTACCTAGGCTTTGGAGATGGCTCAGTTCGTATTGTGTTTGCTTGGAAATATGAGGACTTGAATTTGATTCCCAGAACCCATGTTAAAAAAAAAGTTGTGTATGGTGGTGTATGCTTATAATACCAGCTGGAGAGGTAGAGATAGACAGATTACTGGGGCGCACTGGCCAGCCAGCCTAACCTACTTGATGAATTCTAGGTTACTAAGAGTCTCTGTGTCAAAATTCAAAGATGGTAGAGAGTACCTGAGGGAACAACCCCAGGGGCGGCCCTCTATCTTCTTCAAATATGTACATCTGTACACACACACGAACATGCCCAGACATGCAAATATTAATAGCATTATATAAGGAAAAGGTACGTTTTGTGCATTGAATTTGTATCTAGCAGATATTTAGGTTTGCCACCGTTACCCATGCTGATAGACTGAAGCTGTTCTAAAACTTTCAGTGGCCCACATATCAGGCTGCACTGATCTTATGGGAAGTAAAGGTCACATTCTTATGTATTGTTTGTAGCTAGCACCTTCCAGAGAGCTGTTGTGTCAGATGGGGCAGCTTTGCTTTGCTGGGTAGCAATAACCAACACAGTTGCTCTCTCTCAACTTGTACACTCATCTTTCTTGTTCAGCTGCCAGTCTCTTTCTTTTGCCATTAACCATTTATGGACTCTTCTCAACCCATGAACAACCCCCAATTGTAACCATGGGAAAGGACAATGGGTGAACCCCAGTGATTGTAACAGTTCCTGTCTATTGGTGACATGATCATGTCCATTCTCAGTCTGTATGTATCTGTGTATACAAGTTCATGTGTGTGCACATATGAGCTTATACAGTGGAGGTCAGAGGTTGCCCTTCAGTGTCTTGCTAACTTAGATCTCGACTTCAATTTTTATTATTTTTACATTTGCTTTTATTTTTCTGTTATTTTGCATGTATTTAGGTGTTTTACCTGCATGTATGTCTACATACCATGTGTCTGCAGTTTCCTGAGAGAACACAAGAAGACCTCAGATCTCCTAGGAACTGGAATTATAGATGATTGTGAGCTGCCGTGCAGGTTCTTGAAATCAAACTTGACTTTTCTAGAAGAGCAGTCAGTGCTCTTAACCACTGAGCCATGGCTCTAGCCCCACTTGATTTTTGAGATGGTGTCTTAAATGTTTCCTCTGGACTCTCCAGTTTGGCAAACCTTAGAGATCCTGTGTTTCCTCAGTACTGGGATTAGTAGCATAGGCCTAAATTTTCTTTTTCAAAATGTGAGTCCTA
The DNA here is from genome assembly GCA_028551405.1 of Uromys caudimaculatus. Taxonomy (NCBI): domain Eukaryota; kingdom Metazoa; phylum Chordata; class Mammalia; order Rodentia; family Muridae; genus Uromys; species Uromys caudimaculatus. The sequence continues at coordinate 44,292,937 of CM052714.1, forward strand.
GAGATGGAATTCAGATCCTTATACTTGCATGGCAAACTGTTTACTGACTGAGCCATCTCACTAGTCCCCACTCCCATTGTTTATTACATATTTATCATACAAATCGGTTTTATTGTGACACTTTTGTGCATTTATATATGCACTGGGACCACATTCATTTCCTGTTCTCAGTTCTACTTATTAGCAAATTCTATGGCAATGCCGAAGCTCATGTTTGCCAGCTGCAATAAGAGCACAGACTGCAAGTAGGTATTTTCTGGGATTTCTTGTTTGCATTAGTTATTACTGCTGGTGTACAACGAGTCACAGCCTCAAAGATATTATTCTCTCAAAATCGTCTTTTATAAGACTTACAAAGCCTCCTCATCAGAGTATGGTGACACCAGGTCTTGTGTGACATTTTCGTTTCTGTTAAGTACCTAGAGACTGAAGTCATTCAATGGTGTTAGAATTTTACCAGCCATTATATTGATACAGAAAACCATATTTAGCTATCTATTTTGTTGAAGCATCTATTGGTTGAAATACTGACATAACAATACAACCATGAGGAGCAAGAAAAGCAAAGAGTGATGTTATATTTTTGGGAGAGTTTGTGTTTTTGTTTTCTGAGACGGGGTCTCTACACACAGTCCTGGCTGTTCTATAATTCACTATGTAGACCAGGGTATCCTTGAACACATAGAGATCCACTTGCCTCTGTTCCTGTGTGCTGGGAATAAAGGCGTGCTCCACCATGCTGGACAATTTTTGAGTTTGTAGTACATGGACCTCAGATCCCCGGGAGAGGGCAGACAGCCTGAGTAAGATATTTGCAGTAGGCCAAGTGTGATGATTAATCATGGTGTCAACTTAGCTATACCTGGAATCAACTAAAACCCAAGTATCTGGCAATGCCCATGAAGGATTTTCTTGATTGTATTATTGAGGTGGAAAGATCTACGCTAAATCTAGGCCAATCCTTTTGATAACAGCCCATATGAAAGGAGATGAAATAAGGAAGATTTTTCATTTTGTCCACTTGTCCCTACTGTAACTGCAAAGTTCATTTATCCTATTGCTGAGGCATTCCTTCCCTGGGATTAGAACCATTTTCTTTAGGTTTCCAATGTAGAAACCTCTCTAGAAATCATTTATGGCTCCAGCACCAGATTGGAGCTTTGGAGACATCCACTCTCATGGAGCAACTACCAGATTTTTGGCTTTTCGACAGGAGACACTTGTTGTTCTGTTCCTTTAGGAATGCCAACTAAATCATTTTAAGTATGCAGAAGAGCAGAGATGGACATCTTAAGGCTGAGCCCATTGGAGGAGGGTTCACATAGAGCTTCCATGGCGCAGTCATGCAGACCAGAACAGCTTTTGAAGACAAAAGGTTAGGGGAAACAGAAGTATGTAGGGCAGTAGAGAATTTTCTAGTCTCTTGGTCAGCTCTGCCCAAGTCTTTGAGCTTTTTGTCGAGTGCATGTCCTTACATGTGGGACAGAAATGAAGCAAATATTAGGTGAGTGACCCAACAGCGTCAGCACCCAGCACTGGCACACTGGGGATATTTTATGAAGCTGTGGAATGGGTTAAAGAGAAAGGGAGGGCAAACAGAACTGCCATCATCAAAAACAAACAAACAAACAAACAAACAAACAAACAAGCACCCCCCAAAACAAAATGGAGGATTAAAAATGCTGGTTTGGAAGTGGGGAAAGGCATACCTCTGTTGGGAATGGAAACTGATGTCACCACTAAGCAAAAGGCCCCTCAACAAACTCAAAATAAAACTAGAGTTCCTCCCTGATGGCTTAGTTGGTAAAAGCTCTTGTCACCAGGTCTGAAGACCTGATTGTTGTGATGTCTAGAATTCACAAGATAGAAGGAGAGAGATCACTTCTTCAAGTTATCCTCTGACCTGCTGCTGTGGTGTATTCTCTCTCTCTCTCTCTCTCTCTCTCTCTCTCTCTCTCTCTCTCTCTCTCTCTCTCTCTCTCCATAAAGCAACCAGTCAATACAAAGTTAAACCTAGAGATACCCCACTCTAGAGAATATTACTAAAGAATTATGTCATTGCAACTCCATAGGTAGAACAACAGTATCAGCTAACCGGGACCCCTCAGAGCTCTCAGATACTAAGCCACCAAGCAAAGAGCATAACAGGTCTGTGTCTGCACTCAGTGAGAAAGGATGCATTTAATCCCATAGAAATTTAATGCCCCAGGGAAGGGGAATGCTAGCAGGGTGAGGCGGGAGTGAGTGGGTGGGTGGGGGCTCATCCTCTCAGATGCGAAGGGGGGGGTGAAGAACTTATAGAGGGGGGACCAGGAAGGGGAGAAACATTTGGAATGTAAATAAATGAAATAAGTAATGAAGAAGAAAAAATGAAAAAGAAAGAGAGTTGCAGAAGCTTTGCCTCTGGGGGCATTAAAGTGGAGAAGGCAGGTCTATCTGTCAGGGCTACCACCTCTATACAGATTGCCTTATTCGGGTGGGGTTTTCATCATCTCTCTGCTCCATCTGATGAAGAAGAAACAGAGTGGTAGGAGTGGGTACTAGGACTACCGCTTCCATGGCACGCAGTCCCCTGCCAAAGATCTGAGCATCCTAAGCCAGGGGAGACCTCTCTTTCCCCACCATATTCTTGGGGACGATGAAGACTGCATATTCTGACCATATGCTCAGGTCAGGTTCCTGTCTGATTAATACACACTGTTGCTGCTGACCCTTAAATAACTCAGTGTTGGGTCACTGTTGAACAATTTGAAATTGGTGAGCAGGCCAGACATCTTATATTTGGCGAGCATATTTTTCCTTTAATAATTTTAGCTCTGAGCTTTTGGCAATCCTTGCAATTCGTCACATTTATTTTTGCTCTTGTTCTCAGCCCACAGATGTTGTCACCGCTGAGGTAAATCTCCCCTCTAGAAAGCTGAGCCAAAATTATGGGTTTTCTTTTCACTTTGTAAATGTTATTTCAGAATTGTTTATTATTTTAACATGTCTTGCTAAGATACTAAGAGTTCAGGAGGGAAATAGACGTTCTTAAATCAAACCAGCTTTAAAGTAGGTCAGTCTTGGTGCTACTGTAATTGCGTTTGACATTTTGCCTTAAACAAAGTCACACATTGCTAACAACTTAAATAAACCCTACTCTTCAGAGACCAGATTGAAAAATGGACTTGTCCCATTGTGTGGGTGAGGCTTGCTCTGCAAGCTGAACTTGTAATAGAACATGGATGGGAAGGAGCTTGTAAAAACAGAACAGGGATCTCTATAGCTGGCCACATTGTTTTCCTTCTGCTCAAGTGTGAGACAGTGACAAGTCCTCTTAGACTGGCTTCAGCCAGATTATCTTTCTCATACCTTTTCTGGGTTCGTCCCCTCCATCAATTAACTACTCACCAATTAATGACCCTCAGCTTTCTATTTCACTGAAGAGTTTCTGATAAATTACAGATGCCCTAGATGTGTGGGACTGCCTCTTCTTTCTGAACAGAAAAGTAAAAAAGCCCTCAGATCAGACATTATGAACCACTGTGTACCGTGCCCTAGTGGCTAAGTTAGTATATGTCGCTTTGCATATGGAGATGAATATTCTCCTCCTGGGTTTCCTGTTCTCATCTTCTGAGGTCACACACTTGTACATAGGCACAACTTTTTCTCCCTTTGAAAATATTCACTAACAAGTTGACTCAGAATGGTGCCTTGTGCACCCTGACATTGCATATGCTAACACGTTTGCCTGTACTTTTCTTGTGCATTTTACTTTTTTTCATTGATATTTTTCTCATATTCTTCAGAAAGATGTCTTGTGGTTCCTTGTCTTTTCCTGTCATTTCACCCATGTTTACCTATGAATTCTCAAGGGTGTTAGTGTTTGACTTCATTACTTAGCAGCAGCAATTAGATTGTTTATAGAGCATGGAGTGTATTTTTTCCATTTTATTTTGATATCGGTTGCCTAAGTTCAATTGATCTAGTTATATAGTAGTCTCTTCAAACCTGAATATGCTGGTGGACTGGAGATCCTTTTATTCCAGTGTTAACTATTATTTTATGAATACATTTCATTGTTGACATTTGTATTAGTTACTGTTCCCATAGTTGCAATCATGTACCAGACAAGAAGCAACTTAAAAGAAAAAGGGCTTATTGTAGCTCACAGTTTGAGTGATACAGTCTGTTACTGTGGGAAAGATGAGCTGGCTGGTCTCAATGTATTCAGGTAGAAAGCAAAGAGAAATAAACTCATTATTTAGACTAGGGCCCATCCCATGGCATGGAGCTGCCCATGGTTATGGTAGGCTTTCTTAGCTCAGTTAACCCAATCTGTAAAGTTTCTTACAGATAATCCCAGAGCCTTGTCTGTAAAGAGAATATCTGTATATTGTATAGATGCATCATTTGTCAATTAATAAAACCCCTGGCCTATAGGAAAGGGTAAAATAGAAGGTGGGACATCCGGTAGGCAGAAAGATTTCTGGGTAGAGCCAGGAAGGAAATTTGCCTGGGAAGATGTGATGAGATGGACTCATGGTACCTCAGCACAGGTAATCAGCCACATGGCAGAATGTAAATCAGAATAAATGGAATCATTTAAGTTATGATCCAATAAGAGGAAAGCCTAGCAGTATGGCCAAGGTATTTGTAAATATATTTTGAATCTGAGTCTTATTTCAGGGAGCATGGGCCAGGGAGAAAGAACCAGGCCTAACTTTTACACTTGTCTCCTAGGTGATCCTAGATTTAGTCAACCTGACATTCAATACTAACCGATGTTTTTGCTTATGCTGTTGTGCCTTTAACTCTTCTTAGAATCCATATTCTTGTGTGGCTTGCTGAGAATACCGAGGGCATTCTAGAAGACCCCTCTGTAACTTTCCAGGAAATTTTTTTCCCATAGATGAATCCACTCTCTGTGCCTTAGCCTCTGACAAACCCATGCTTTCTCAGTTTAAGTCCTGTCTGTATTCCCTACTCACTCCCAAGCAAAGCAAGATGTGGAAATAGTGTTCTTCAATAATACTATGAAAAGGTCAACTCAGGGGTCAGCTCCGGTTGTATGGCTCTCGCCCTGGCTTTCTGTTGCCCCCTGACCTCTGGTTCCCTCTTCTCCAAGTCAGCCTCTCATTATCATCTCTCCTCTTGATTCCTGTCCCTTGAGACAATGCTGGAGCTTTACATAAAACAGTGTGTTTACTAATCACTTTTCTCATTGTCGGGCATGGGCAGCTTAATTGAGGAAGGATTTATGTTGGCTCATGGCTTAGAGGGTAAGTTCATCATCTTAGGGAAGGCACACAGAACACCTCTGTGACAGCAAGAGCATGTGGCAGAGTCACTCATGCAGTAGCTGGAACAGGCAGCAGAGGAAACATAACAGGAAGTTGCTAAGACTAACATACCCTACAAGTCTTCCTCTAGTGATACACTTCCTCCAGCTAGGATTCAGTCCCGGATGTTTCCACAGCCTCTCCAAACCAGCAGCACCAGACTAGGCAGTGTGTTCATGAATATGAGCCCACCAAAGACATTTCATCCAAATCACAACACGGTACTTTTAAGTGAAATATGGACATCATGGTCTTTCACTGCTGTCTTTACATATGATGCTGTGTAACTTAGGAAACGCCATTTTCAACAGTGTGTTGTAATAAAAGAAGCTAATGCCTGACTTTCACAGGGCTTGAAGCTATGATATGCTTACTTCCTGCCCTATATGACAAAAAGAATGTCTTTAAATGGTGTTGCTGATGGTGCTTTCTGTGGATAACACCCCCCCCCCACTGACCTTTGTGCATTGGTGGTCTCAGGATGTGGAGAAGCTGGGGACCATGGTCTTGGGTGGAGGTGAGAAAGGCAGGTATAAATGACCAGGGAGACTGTGTTGGAGGAGAGCTTGTTTACTGAAACAGAAGGGCTAGTTTATCTAGCTTTCATCAGTGGGGAGGAGAGGGAAAAGGACAGGAAGGGAGTGTTGCAGCAGGGGCATGGAGGGAGCTTCCAAGCTTATCATCTAGATTAGCAGACTGTTGGTTCTCTGGCGAGGAAACAGAAGCCTAATTGGCTTTATCAGGATGTGGTCTTTATCTCTATGGAGTTGAATAGACCCAAGACCTAGAATTTGGGTAGGGAGCAGCCCACTCCTGTCATGCTCTCTGAGAATTGTCCAGAATATGATCAGGACTCTGCCATCCCTTAACTAGCTTGGGAACCCACAGCTTATGATGAGTTTCATAATGGTGATAGTGATTTTTGTGCTGCTGCTGCTACTGTTAAGACCTAGGTAAAATATTAAGGCCTAAATGGAATGTTAAGGCCTAGGTAACTGTTATCTGGATAGCCTGCCACTTTAAGGAAATTATCTCATATGTTTCTGCTATTACTAGGAAACTTTCTCTTTTTTTTTGTTTTTGTTTTTGTTTTTTGTTTTTTGTTTTTGTTTTTGTTTGTTTGAGACAGGGTTTCTCTGTGTAGCCCTGGCTGTCCTGGAACTCACTCTGTAGACCAGGCTGGCTTCTAACTCAGAAATCCACCTGCCTCTGCCTCCCTAGTGCTGGGATTAAAGGCGTGCGCCACCACTGCCCGGCACTAGGAAACTTTCTAATGCCAAGATTGAGTACATATTCTGTTATGTTCTGTGCCCATGGAAATCAGTCACATAGAAATCAGTAGAACTGTTTTGTATAGTTACCAACAATAAACTTGGGCCTGAACTAACAACCAACAGCACTTTTTCTATCTATGTATAAGCTTTTATAGTATAAGCTGCCCCTGGGATAGACCCTCAACACAAGAGAGGCAAACTGTTTGGAATAAGACTTTCATTTTGCATAGTGGTCTAGTAAAATTTAATTTCCCAAGATCTCCCTGGGAATGGACATCCTACATGCAGAAAGAAACATGTACGTGGGTAACTGAAATCCTGGTTGTCAAGTTCAGACATGAATGTTAGACAAGTCTCAACCTGGTGGACAAGTTAGAACAAGAATATTAGACAAGGCAAATTTGCCACAGTTGAATATTCCAACCAATGGAAGCGGGATAAATGTACAACAAAGACATGTTTGTAAGGAAATCCCTTATCCCTAAATCCTGATTGGTGAAATAACTGGGCAAAGATGTTTGTGGATTTTGGGCTTAAAAACTCTGTAGGGCCGGGCAGTGGTGGTGCACGCCTGCCTTAAATCCCAGCACTTGGGAGGCAGGGGCAGGTGGATTTCTAAGTTCGAGGCCAGCCTGGTCTACAGAGGGAGTTCCAGGACAGCCAGGGCTACACAGAGAAACGCTGTCTTGAACCCCCCCCCCAAAAAAAAAAATTAAAAAAACAAAACAAAACTCTGTAGGATCTTAGTTCAGGGTCAGGGTTCAATTCTTGAATCTGGATCATAGCCCTGGCTGACCAGTCCTTCGGCAGTTGTTCAATAAACTATCCCTGTCTGACTGTGATCAGTGTCTGTGTGCTTTGTGAGACAATTCCTGGACCCCAACAATACTGTTGCTTTGATACTGATGATGGTGTTCTAATGGTGTTTGGGGTAGTGGTGTTTGTCATAGTGATGTTGGTGATTGTGTTATAGCAGGTTCTAGATGATGTTTCTGGGGATATCTTAATGTCATTAATGTAAATATGTTTGTGGTGGTACTGCCATCATGGTATTTGTGGTAACAATTATGATAGTGATAATTTTGGTAGAGTCTTAGTCAGGGTTTCTATTCCTGCACAAACATCATGACCAAGATGCAAGTTGGGGAGGAAAGGGTTTATTGAGCTTACACTTCCACATTGCTGTTCATCACCAGAGGAAGTTAGGACTGGAACTCAAGCAGGTCAAGGAGCAGGAGCTGATGCAGAGGCCATGGAGGAATGCTGCTTACTGGCTTGCTTCTCCTGGCTTGCTCAGCTGGCTTTCTTATAGACCCCAAGACCACCAGCCCACAGATGGTACCACTCACAAGGGGCCCTCCCCCCTTGATCACTAATTGAGAAAATGCCTTACCGCTGGATCTCATGGAGGCATTTTCTCAACTGAAACTCCTTTCTCTGTGTTAACTCCAGCTTGTGTCAAGTTGACACACAAAACTAGCCAGTACAGGTACTGTTTCTGGCTTCCCTGGTGACAGTGCGTTGTGTTGGTGATGATGGTGATCAAAGTAAGGTGATGATTTTGCTTTTGATACAAATGTTTCTAGGACGTGTTTGATGGTATTGGTGATAGTGTTGCTTCTGGTGCTGGGCACAAACATGGTGTTGGTGATAGAGTGGTACTTGATCTTTTGGCCCTATCCATTTCATAGAGCAGGACTCAGTATTTCTGGTTACCTGCATGTATGCAGTGGTATATGTGTATATGAGACAAATGCTCCAGAATACATATAGATTTACTAAGAAAGAGAGAGTCAATATTTATTACTGTTTGATGTCATCTTACTTCAAAGAGCAGTTATTCTGACTTAGGACTTTGAAGCTTATGTCAAGCCATTTGCCCTTTATCGTTCTTTCTTATAACTGTCAACCACACACTGTAGACCCACATTTAGTTTTTGAGTGTACTCTTCAGTGATTTCCGCAGTGGGTGGACATCATACTGTCTCTCACTCTCACCAACACTTGTTATTTGTTTTGGGGGGACTACCATTCTAAGTCCATATGTTGGTATAATCCTTGCATTCAACTAGAAAAAGACCAATGCTAAATGAACAATAATGAACGGACAGAACCCTAAATCACTGATAGAGTATAAGACAGGGAAACAGACAAATCAGAGGTAGATAGTCCTTGGTTCAATTGTGTCTTTCCTTTCTCTTTCATCTAGAAATGGCATTGGTTAACATTTTTTTCCTTCTAGTTTGACTTTTTGATTTATCATATATCTTTCATTTGCATAGTAGGAAAAAACCCAATGGCACTGATTCTATGTTTCTATTTTTATCCCCTATAGATTCAGGGATCTCTGAGAGGAACTTTTTTTTTTTGTTTGTTTTGTTTTGTTTTGTTTTGTTTTGTTTTGTTTT
>CM052714.1:44302439-44387925 GCA_028551405.1 Uromys caudimaculatus
AATGGGTGGGCTGGTGGGTGGGAGGTGGAATACCCTCATAGAGGCAGGGTAGGGGTAGCGGATAGGGGGTTTCCAAAGAGGAGACCTAGAAAGGGGGAAACAATGGAAATGTAAATAAAGTATCAAAAAATAAAAATAAAAATAAATAAAAATTTTTCTTGATGTTTTGTTTGTCATAGATTTGCTCGGAATCTGATTATTTTAGCACGCGGCATTAGAATGCTGTGTTTCTTCCCAATTGAGATCTCAGCCTGGTGCATCATTTCCCTTCTGGCTTCTTTGTGTCACTTTTTGGGTCTCCCTTTTCCCCTCAGGAGAGGAACTGACTCCACTCCACTGTTTTTAGCAGCAGTAGTAATCTGTGGAGTTGAAGCTGGCTCTGGAAGTTACATTTGTTGTGGCTGGGGCAGAGCAGGCAGAAGGTCAGTACAGAAATAATACTTTGTCCTTCCACTTGCTCATTCTGCTCTCCAGAACTGACCCAAGGCAGTGGTTAGGCAGGATAGGGTCTGGGGACCCATTAAGGTCATCATGTCTTTGTACTTGGTGTTGTCACACGCCTGTCTAGGAGCCATGTTTTCAGTTTACTCAGCCTCCTCGGTACTATAAGATCAGGTCAATCCTTTTCCAGATCCCTTTCTTCCAGTTCGGCCTTGGCTAACGGAGACAAGGAGAACAATGCAGCTTTTTACAAAGGTCAGGTTGAAGATGGGCTTAGTACTGCCAGCACTCAGGAGGCAAGGACGGGGGACCAGGAGTTGATAGCTATTCTCAGGCATGTAATGAGTTTGAGGCCAGCCTGAATTGTACGAAACTCCATCTTTAAAATACAGGAAAATTGGTGGTATGGAGATAGTCCATTGGAGGCTGTAATACCTCAGAAAGTAACATGCTAGCTGTGCTTGTATGAGGACCCAAATTCAATCCCCAACACTAGCACGAATAAAAACCAGCAGGGAGATGTGTACTTGAAATGCCCAGTACAGCAGTATGGAGATAGGCGGGTCTCTGAGGGTCACTGAATAGGCAACTTAACTGGGGAGTCCTAGGTAAGACATCATGTCTAAACTTCAGGACAGACGGCTCCTGAAGAAGAACACTGAAGACTGCCTTCTGGCCTCCATGCACATGCTCCACATAGATGACAAAAAACCAAAACAAAGCCAAACAAACAAGCACCCCAAACATCAACAACAAAAACAAATGCCCCATAGCAAATGATATTTAAAAAAAAAAAATAACCAAAATAAAACCCCACAAAAACCAAAAATCAAAACAAAACCAAAAAAACCCCAAAACCAAAAACCCCGAAAACCAAACCAAACCAACAAAACAAAAACAAACAAACAAAATTCCCCACACCACACAACAAGAAAAACCCAACAAAAACGAATACCAAGTTGACCTGCTGCTCTGAATGGCTAATATGCCGGTCTCTAAGTCTCAGAGGCCATCCTGTTGTCCTTGTCATCTGGCTTCTGATGGGCTCAACTTGGCTTGTAGCCACATCATCCCTGCTAAGGTCAAAGTTTGCCAGTAGGAATTAGAGCAGAAACAGGACAAGCTTCCTGTGGCCTGCAGAGGCTGAGCCGGGCCCTAGGCACCAGAACTCATGCTGTGTTCTTACATTATTGAAACCCAGAAGGATATCTGAATTGTGCCTGGCAACTTACTCCTGTGCAACATTTTAGTGAAGAGAGAGATTCAGGCCCTTAGGTCCAGAACCTGCCTCCTCACTGAAGCAGAGAAGCCAGAGAGAAAACACAGAGGAGAAAGGAGTGTGGGGTTCAATGGATTATCCCGAAGGACTTGGGCTTGTTCCAAGCCTAGCATTTGAAAGGGGGACAGAATGAAGGCTCTCTCCCTCTTGAGACTGGGAACACATGTTCCGTGATTCAAAGGGCAGAGCCGCAGCCCATGGCTCATGAGTTATTCATGAGCTGTCCCACTTCTAGGTTTGAGGGATGGTTATTTATAGCACATAATCCTTTTTACAAAATGACACTACCCAGGCTGCAGGCTGAATTACATTTTAAGGCAAGTGTCCTGGACCGGATGGAGATCCTGTCGGTAATACAGAACATACATAATGCAGGCTCGAAGAGGAGTATGTATAACTCGTATTTTTACCACGTGTCTTTAAATCTTTACAATAGAATAGGCTTTCGACAGCCATTCCCAGTGGTGACTACGGCTAAGAACAGAGCGGCATGACATCTATTTATATCTATTTTAAAACAGCAGGAAAAAAACCCCTCCAGCCGTTTTATTCCCACTGTGCGGTGGCTGCATGATGCATGCTGTTGCCCAAGGCTCTGATTTCCTGGCAGTCTTCTGTCTTGATTGTCTACATATTTCCCAGCCCAGGTGTGCAGAGGGCAGCCTGTTCACTGCTGAGGATAAATGAGGTACATTAAGTGGAGCCAGGTCAGGTCTTTTTACAAGAAACATAGCTTCCGAGCTCCCATGTATATCCATGTTGCATACAGATTCAAGGGCTTATTCCCAGGGAATAATGAAGAGGTAAACATAAAAACAATATTGTCAAGGCGGTAGGGGACATTCCTAGGCAAAGGGTAAATGGTGCGATCCAATGAGGCCATTCTTAGCTCAAAAAGAATCACTGGAGGCAGGGGGCTAAAAAGTGGATTCTTGGGCTTAAGAAATGTAGATTAATTGGTAGAACATGGCTGGCTATCATGCATCCTACGTGGTGATGTATACCCACAATGCCAACATGTACAGGATGTAGGAGAATCAGAAGTTGAATGTTATTCTCAGCTACATGTCGAGTTCAATGCAAACCTGTGCTACACAAGACCCAGTATAAAAAACATGGATAAAACTATACTGTGCTCTCCCTTTCTAGTGTTAAAAATGAATTTCCCTGCTCCAAAGACAGTCTCTCATCAAGCAAGGAGGTGATATCTTAGTTTCACAATGGAAAATCACCCACTGCAGATCATTATCTTACATTTTAAAAAGATTTATTTATTTTTATTCTGTGTGTATTGGTGTTTTGTCTCCATTTATGTCTGCGCACCTTCTGCATGCAGTACCGGAGGTTGCCAGAAGAGGGAGACATCTCCTGGAAGTAAAGTTGTGAGTCGCTGTGTGGGTGCACAAAATAGAAGTCAGGATCTCTGAAGGAGTTAAGTAGCCAGTGCTCTCAACCACTGAACCATTTCTCCAGCCTCATGATTGTGATTTTCGAGAGAGATTAAGAAGAAAAGGATCAACTCAACCAACATCTGTTTGAGTTAGAACAGTTTGAAGGCCTGCCTGTTCCCAGCCTTTTCCATTGATTAAAAACAGGAACAAAACTCAATCACAAACCCAACTAAACAACAACAATAACAACAACACAAAAGAGCCATCTGGGTGTACCTTGCAGGTGTCTCTAACTGAGTTTCCTCAGGTTGCCTGGGTCCTTGACCTGTACGTCAGAGCAGTTTGAAAGTCAAACGAAGCCTCTTTCTACCCTCTGAAACCTGGTGTCTGAAAAATATCCCGAGAAAAGATAGACTAACAGAAGAATATGCACACATGTTTATTAATGATTCACTTATTATCCACATCCTTGGGGTATATGTTTGTGCCGGGAACAAACGTGTCATTCTTCACACCGAGAATTCCTTATCAGAAAATCCCTGGTTTCAGAATATGAAGAGCTATTAGGTGTGTTCTGTGTCGCTGGTTAGCTTTTTCTTCAGGATGTGGAGAAATGACGGCAGTGCCCACTGGTCAGATCGTAATGCAAGGGTGCAGGCAGAGGATCCCCACAAAATGAGAGAGGTTCAATGAATCATACCCACGGTATATCTGGCCTCATTAGAGGTTAGTACGTAAGGAATGGAAATTCAATTTAAAACGTTTTTATTTTTTTTCATGCACAGGACTCTGGGCTCCTTCCCTAGCACCGTGTGAACAAGGTTGCAATTCAAGATGGCACGGGAGTACAGGAAGGAAGATTCAGAAACTAAAGGGCCTATCAAGTTATATCATGAGTTTGAGGCTAGCCTGGCATATATGAGACACCACCTCAAAACAAAGGAAGAATTTCTTGGTTACTATGAAAAATCAGAAAGCTCCAGGGGATAGGAAATTCATTTTGTCTGACGACCCAATGGAGCTTAACACATAGAGGATTTTGGATCAGGCTCATTAAGGTCAAGTGTTCTGAGGAACTTCAAATACTCAAGGACTTATTTTATTTTATTATCTGCATATTTCCAGGAAGACGCTGACACAAGGCAATGAAGTATTTGCTAATGTTTGAGTTCCTAGTAGCCAACCCCCATATTGGCATCCAACCAGGTAGGCATGAAAGGATTGCATCTCTAGTAAAATGCCACTAGGTGTCGCCATCTTCCTCTGAATGGGAGTCACGGAGGCCTTCCCTGCCATGCCACTAACATGAGCTAAATTAAAAAAAAAAAAAAAAAAAAAAAAGTCGGGCAGTGGTGGTGCACGCCTTTAATCCAAGCACTTAGGAGGCAAAGGCAGTTGGATTTCTGAGTTCGAGGCCAGCCTGGTCTACAGAGTGAGTTCCAGGACAGCCAGGGCTACACAGAGAAACCCTATCTTGGAAAAGAAAAAAATAATTGTGTTGATTTCAAGGAAAGCATTCTTCTAATAATAGTGAGATGGTAATTAGTTGGGGAAATGGCATAAAATTATTTCAGCATTTAGGAAAGCTATGATTCCAAGCTACAGAAAAATGTTTATTTCTGGAAGTTCATTCAGCAAATGTGCAAGAACTTCCGAGTTTATACCATAGCTTGATCGGTGGCCATGCCTTAATGAGAGAGGATCTCATTTTTACCCCCCCACCCCCCTCGTGGATCGAATCCTGGGATACTCTCCAGGGCAGTGTAGGGGTGATTTCTAACGGCTCTGTAAGATTTCTGAAGGCTCCCACTTGGTCTAGTATAAGGACCCCTTTCACTCCTCAGGTAGGCTGCAGGGCATATGGAGAGGGACAAGCACTTAGCCCGTGTGGGCAGGACACCGGACACACCCCAGTCACCTCTCACGCAGCTGACCTCGATTTTACTGATCAGGCTGAAAGCAAATTGTAACTTTTCCAAAGCCAAGTTCAAAGTCAAAGTGGATTTCAGAATGCAGGCTGTGTGTCTCTGGATCCCCGCTGTTCGCATTATGCTTCGTGCCTTCTGTGTTTGACCTTCAGTGGGCAACTGTTAAGGGAGACAGAAAAGAACGGAGGGCAGAAATAGAAGGGATCGTTTCTTAGAAAACCCCTGAAAGAAAAAGAGACCAGACCAGCTCTTCTTTTAATTTAGCTCTTGTGGAGGTGAGAGTTAGGTTTCACAACAAGGCTTTTCTTTGAACCAATCAAAATAAAATGAAACCAAGCGTGAGGCACATGGCAGTGTGGCCAGAGAAAGTGGGGGCTGCTTCTTTGGTTATGCAATGAGCAGCCAGGGAGTGAAAACAGACCAGATCCGGCTTCCCTTGGCTGCCCATTCCTAGCTCTGCCTCTAACACGTTCCTTTCATGCCTGTACCTCATATACCATTATGCGGTTTGATCCACAAGCAGAAATAATGATCCATCCTAGACTAGACACAAGGGACAACCAGATTTAAGCTGACTTCTAAACCTCATCCCAGGCTTGGAAAATTACTGCTATATGTCACAGATGCAATATACTAAGAGCCTCCCTAAATGGATCACCGTGAGTAGATGTGGTCTGAGTCCCACCCTGGGGTATCCACGGTAACTCTGCACAGTATGTGTGGAATTTTCCCCGTACCTTTCCTCTGTAGCATGGCATTTGCCAGAGGACCCCTAGTTACCAGTAACCGCAGCTCAGCATTCTTAAGAGAGGTGTTATTTGGTGTTTAGTGGAGCCCTAAATTAGTGATGCACCGTAGTGATTTTCATTTGGAATACCCTCGTTACCATGGCAATCATATCATGCCATGTTTCGTTGTCTTGGGTGTTTCTAGAAGCAATCCGGTCTCCGTAACTCCTCATCATTTCAGAGACCCTGGATACTCTACGTTTATGCAGGCTGAGGGAAATCAGGCATTTTAGGATTACAGGGCTGAGACCACCTCCAACTCTGTTATTATGTCAATTTACTGCATATTCAGCAAGCATTAGCAGTCACATAAAGTAGACAATTAGTGAACTACAAATAGGTAATGCACAGGTCTTGTACAAATCTGTCTTGTGATATTCTAGGTATTCATGAGAGCTTTAAATCCTTCATAGTAAGCCGCTGACCTTAAGGCTCTGCCTATGAGGTATGTGAACACACGTCAGTATGGTGTATGACTCCGTAGGTATCCATGTATATGGTGATAATACTGTGCGTGCGTGCGTGCGTGCGTGTGTGTGTGTGTGTGTGTGTGTGTGTGTAGTGTGCATCTGAGTGTCTGTATGTGCTGTGCGTGTGTGAACCTGCATTGTGTGTGTGTGTGTGTGTGTGTGTGTGTGTGTGTGTTGCACATTGTGGTGAGATGAAGAAAGATGAAGAGATAACGTGGAGTGTGGAGGAAGAAGGGAAACGTTCAGGAGACCGAGGAGGAGAGGAACTGCATGGTGGGGGTGTACCACAGTGCCTCTGAGAGGAGCAACCCAAGCATAGGCATGTGTGAGCATGAGCGATGTCCTTCACTTCCTTTGTCACAGTCCAGCACATGCTCTGAATCTCATTTTTGAACCAAAGCTCCAGGCACTTCCTGGCTGACTGCCCATCAGTTTCAGCCTCCACTGAGCAGAAAGAGCTCCTGGGAGGGGACTCTGCATCCTGAATGGATTGGGCAAAGCTGGTTTTGACAATGAGTCTCAAGTTATATAGTCTTGCTGGGAAAACTCATCTCAGGTGACTTTTCTCTCTTGGGCTCTTTTCCCCAGGGGTTTTCTAAGGATGTAAGGAAGTCTTCCAGCAGGTGGCAGTGTGGCCGATAATTATCTCCTGGGAGGCTGCAGTAAATACTGTCTTCTTTAGATGCTGAACGAAATGAGCTGTCTCCCTCTTCATTAACAGTCAACATCAGTGAATGATAAAGAACAGGATGAGCTTTGGAATAGCAGACACTCACCACAGTGTTCTCTAGCAGTTTTGAAGTGCATATATGCAATTACCACACTTGATCTTAGCCAAAAGGCCAAGAAGTGATCATATATGTTATTGTTATTCAGAGTATAGTCACGTTCAAAGCACGAGTTGGCAGACTCCAGGTCTTCCTAGACCCCAGACCCTAGTGCCATTACATGAATCAACACAGATACAATTGGGCTTCTTCTGGGTCTCAAGAAGTTGGCACAGAATCCAGTTGTTTCTGAGTGACTGTGATTCATAGCAAGTACTGGTGTCCCTTCACTTAGTAATCTAGGAGGGGAATGTGCGAAGACGGAAGTTGACCATGACAGAGCCCAATCAAAATCTATGCACACTATTTGGAATGTAAACAGAAAATATGCACTCCCATATATACATCTTTGATCTATATAATCTCAAATATCTCAGTGCCTTGATTATAACCATTTGCCCTCAATGTCCATCTCACTCTTCCTCAGAATGCAGGCAAGGTGGAGCTAGATGCCTTTGTGAGTTCAGTGTGGTACTGCTTGTCACGAAAGTTTCCAGCTTTCTTCAGCGAGACTCTTTCGGAGTGAATTTTGATATGTGTAAATGTAAAATAGTCTTTCTCTGCTTAGGGTAAAGATGTTCAGGCAAGCAATACCATGAGGATTCTCTCAGGATCTCAAATCATAACATCTGGGTTTGCAGGAGGGCTTGTGAGAATGGAGGTAGATTCAATGGTAAATTGTGTAGTTCTGTATGACCTGAGCCTTGTTGTGGAGCAGTTTCCTGAGAAATTAAATACTTCTTCTCAGAGAGAAGCTACTTAAGATTCTGGCTATCTGAGATGGAGGTTCAACATTCTACCCTGCAGAAAAAAGTGTATTAAAATTCAGGAAGTTAACAACTCAACTGTTCTAGGAAGTTCCTGAAACCAGCCAGATTCACTAGGAATCTCCTTCTCCAAACAGATATATGCAGTAAAGACCGACGAGAGACATACTCAGATAAGCTGAGCTCCCTAGAAGAGGCTCAGACTACCCAACTGCTTGAAATAGACACCCTGTCTAGCTGCCTGCCTATTATACTGTGAGCTTCAGGTTTGAAGATTTTGTGAGCTGTCACTCATGCTGGGGTAGGCTTTTGATGATGCACCTGTCTTTGAGTTATTTCTGCTCTTCTAGGTAACCCTAATAAACTCTATGGTTTATCAGTTGGGCTTTGGTGCTATACTGGCTGGTTTTGTGTGTCAATGTGACACAAGCTGGAGTTATCACAGAGAAAGGAGCCTCCCTTGAGGTAATGCCTCCATGAGATCCAGCTGTAAGGCATTTTCTCAATTAGTGATCAAGGGTGGGAGGGCACATTGTGGGTGGGGCCATCCCTGGGCTGGTAGTCTTGGGTTCTATAAGATAGCAAGCTGAGCAAGCCAGGGGAAGCAATCCAGTAAGCAGCATCCCTTCATGGCTTCTGCATCAGCTCCTGCCTCCAGGTACCTACCCTGTGTGAGTTCCTTTGGTTATGAACAGCAATGTGGAAATGTAAGCTGAATAAACCCTTTCATCCCCAACTTTTTTCTTGGTTATGATGTTTTGTGCAGAAATAGAAACCTGACTAAGACAGGTGATATCTTTACTTTGGTCTCTATCTGGCTCCAGTAGATGTTTGTTCATGACTCCCCAGGAATAGAGTCATAGAATAGTTTTTTATTTCCCAGATATGAAGTTTTAGGGTTATTACTAAGGCTGCCTTTGAAATATATACATGTATATGGATAACCATATACATATGTTTGGTAGTTATTTGTTTATTTTTAATTATGTATATGCTTATGTGTCCATATGTTGGTATGTGCATACACGTTGGTATGTACATATGGGAGTGCAGGTGCCCCAGGAGGTCAGAAGGAGGAGCTCTATTTGATTCCCTGGAGCTAGAGTTACAGGTAGTTGTGAGCTGCCTGATGTGGGTGCTGGGAACCGAACTCTGGTCCTGTACAGGAGCCATATAGCTGTATGTACTTTGAACTGTTGATCAATCTCTCCAGCCTCATTTTTCTTTTTTCAAATTTATATCTTGAAGTTTAAAGCCGTCCTCAAGTAATACATAGGGACCTCGCTCCAGCTTCATTCATCTCTTTTGCTGGCTTGTATACACTCAATTGCTTATTGTACCTTCCTTTTTATGTCCATTGCTTACAGCTGTGCCATGGTAAGGCCGTCACCTGCAGGGTGTTTGATGCCCGTAAAATGATGATACAGTCTGTCCTTCAGTGGCTTCTACTTAGTCATCCCTGTAATTCCACCGTCACTACAAGGCCTGGCTTCTTCATTTTAGCAGCTTCTCTTAATAGCTCTAATCTGCTGTCGAGTCAATAACATGTTCCTTTGCTTTCACGAGAACAAACTCTTATTGAAAGAATCCTCATGAAGTGTGGGTCTCAAAGCACTTAAAGAGAGTGAAATATTTATCTAACCTTTGTATCCTGTGCTTTCAGATGCTCCAAACTAGGCCACCCTCAACCACTCAGCTTTGCAAAGTGTTTTACATGAGCTGACCTAGTTCTTCAAGCCTTTCCCTTTAAGAAGGCAGACTTTTAACTTCAGAGGTATTGTGAGTTGCAGAGCTAACTTCAGATTACCAAGAGCTGACAAGTGTCTGCAGGGCTGTGAGGTGAGCTGAAAACATTTGCAGATGTGTTCCTTTTCTCACCTCAGGGGCCACTTATTTCTACCTGTTGATTCACTCTCTTAAGCCTACACATTGTCTTTAAGAGGGCCAATGAGGAAATAATGCATAGTCCCTCACTGGGTAAAGAGTCTGTGCTCCTCTCCATGTTGATCAAGCAAGAACTGGGCTTCTCCACCTTGGAGATCACAGTATAGAATGCCTCATCAGTTTACGTGAGAGTGAAAACCAAGGAAAAGCCCAAAACCCTTAGAGGTTTTGATGGACCTGAGTTGTGCAGGGACACTTTAGAGCCACACAGCAGTCCAAACTCATTATTAACACTAAGGAGGATATAAGGTCTGAAGACATCACAGAATTCGTGATTCCTTGAAAGACTGGATGCCCTGTGTAGTCCCATTCAGCCAGTCTATGATCTCAGATGCATGACAGTGGGAGGTTAGCACAAAGAGAGGGTAGCCTGACTGTGGAACCAGAGAGCCTCAGAGAGGCCTTTAAGATACCAAGACAGAGGATGGAGGGAGGAAGAGTCAACCCACTTGAGCGGGACTTAGGATTTCTTCTGAGTCCATCTTGTGATCTCAGATGGGGATGTATCTAATCAGAGAAGGTGGACAAAAGCAGGAGTAACTTCATGGGGTGCAAAGTATCTCTGCAGACTAAGTGTTCACTGTCAGATTGCCATCATATGTTGATGGTACAGGGAAAGGACCTACTGGGTACTCACAGCTCTCTCTGCCTCTAAACTTGGACCTCAGCACAATCTGGAAAAATGAAAGCCATGGGATGGTTACTAGGCTGATTGACATCAATACATTCTCATTGCTAAATTATCATTCCAGTTAAGGGTTTTCAATATTTAAACTTCAGTTGCTTGGTATCCAGCAGCAGTCTTGAGCCCACAGAGTCTGTAAAGTCTGCCTGAGTTCTGGTATTTTTGATGTACTTTCATTAATAAAAACCATTGCTCTCTACAAAGCAACTTCAAGAACAATCATCCAGTTCATTTATGGTATGGAGAAGTTTACTTAATGCCATGTGAATAGATTAAAACATTTTGTAAAAGAATAATGTATGGGCTGCCTTATTCTTTAAAAAAATCAATTTATTGCACACAAAGATGACCCAGCAGGATCATCTTTTTACTTAGCTGTTATATTCCTGTGACAAAACACCATCACCAAAAAAGCAAGTTGGGGAGGAAAGGGTTTATTCTGCTTACTCTTCCACATTGCTGTTCATTACCAAAGGAAGTCAGGACAGGAACTCAAACAGAGCAGGAACCTGGAGACAGGAGATGATGCAGAAGTTACATGCTATATGCTAGATATTACATTCTATATTGCATATAACATATTATATGACATATATTATATATCATATCATATACCATATGTCATATATTATATGTGTGTATGTCTGTTTTCTCTTTCTACTTATCCTATTTCATACAGTATTAGACTATACCCTAATTTCAAAGAAATTGTTAACCTTACAGATGTCATGCAGACCAACAGTGGCAGCAGAAGACATTATTTGAATAGATATTCTCATCAGTTTTCACAGAGTATTTAATGTTATGGGTTATGAAACAACATCGGTGGGCATTTATGAGCACCGAGGAAGAAGGAAGAAGAGAAAAAGGGAGGAAGGATGGAAGGAAAGAAGATGAGAAAAAGTGAGGTAAGGAGAGAGGGAGGGAAGGGGAGGAGAGAAGAAAGGAAGAAAAGGGAGAAGGGAGGAGGAAGGGTGAGGGAGGAGCTGGAACGGAGGATTTTACGTGTGATGTACATGATGGAGTACAGAATGATCTGTTTCATATAGCTGTGTATGGATGTATTTACTAAATCACAACATAAAGTCTGATTAAAAGGGCTTGATAGTTACTGTTGCAATATTGCAATATGTTCTAAACAAAATCTAAATGTGCACCACATCCAATTTTCCCCTATAAATAAGATAGTATTAAATCACAAAGTTTTTTTAAAAAGGTCAAAATATGTAGATATATGAAGATTTATATTGTTTTAATTAGTTTTTAAATATCATGAGAGATTTTTTTTCTTTACCTTCTTCCTTTATTCTCCATGCAGGTGTATGTCAGGACCTATGTGTGGAGGTCAGAGGTCATGCGTCACTCCTCAGCCACTTTCCACATTGCTTTCTGAAACAGGAACTCTCACAGGGACGCGGAGCTTGCGGGATGGGCTGTGTGGCTATAGTAAGCCCCAGAACTCCTCCTGTTTTCACCTCCCTAGTGCTGGATTACAGGTGCCCGTCACTATGTCCAGCTTTCACACAGCTTCCGGGGATTAAACTCTGCTCACCAGGCTTACAAGACAGGCGCTTCGGTGATTGAGTCATCTCAGCTTCTTTGAGTCTTCTCACTATTATTAAATAATTTATCTTTTAACATAGCGTTTTTAATAAGACAATTTTCAATAGCATGGTCACCATTTTCCCCATTCAGTGAGCGTCTTCCTTGTAAGGAAGCACAAAGCTTTGTGCATTTTCTATCTGAAATATGGTGAAGGGAACAGCAGAGCAGAGAAAGGGAAGGCGAACCTGGTGCCAGGGGAAGTGAATAAGGGATTCCATTTCCTCCCTTGTGTTTCTGGTTGGGCGCCTGCGCTGGGGAAGAGAGAGCCTTTCTAGCTTTAGAGTCTGCTTTCCCCTTACTAGGTTAAATTGTCATTTTTCAGTATATCCATTCTCGTAATGTTCTGCAAATCTATTCTTACTTTAAGAAAGGACTCATTTCACAATATATTTGCTTGACACAAGTCTGTGATTAGGGCAGTTTGCAAAGATTTGTTCTCCCTGATTTCTTTCCCCAGTGAGCAACTAGCAATCTGGAGAATATTTAATGCAGCCATGACTCAGCTTGTCTTTGCTGTGGTTTCTGTTCTGGGACCAGCAAGAGTATCTGGTTTTTTATTTTTATTTTTTTATTTTTTTAGAGAAACCAAGAAGAGTCTTAGGGAAAATGACAAGGGTAGGCGTGGTCCTCCAACTCAGAGCTCTGCCAACTAAATTTCAGTTTAGGAACATTGAAAATAGTTTCACTTCCCACGATGGATCCAGTGTTGAGTTTGAAAATTAGGATCTTGTGGGTGGAATAATGCTTTCTTATTTGCCTTCTCATCTCTGCATGGATGAACCCCAGAGTAAAATACTTCACTAAAACAGAGCTGCATAAAATCTGCATTTGAATTATAAACTTTGTAAAGGACACAGCTTCTGAGCAAATGGGAAGAACCGATGCTGGAGGCCATCAGGATTGGATGCAATCTCCAAAAATAGTGACTCTGACTTAATTTGGCTAAAATGGAATGTTAGGTCTGAAACCACTCAGAAATACAAATATTTTGTAAGATGGAATCTAGCTTAAAAGATCTGACTGTGTTTTCATGTCTTTTCCTCACATAAAGTACAGAGTGTTTTGAAACATATAAATAATTAGGTGAAAACGTAACCAATCTGAATTATGAAAGGAGGCAGTTCTTAAAGGCACAGTGGATCATGGTTTGGGAAATCAATATAACAACTGGGTTTACTGGGTAGATTGAATTTCCCAAAACTCGATGTTAATATTAAATGTTTGCTACAAAATTTTAGTTAGGTCTGATTAAATGCTTTCTCTCCATTTCTATTTTCAGTTAAACTTTTCTTTAGAACTGGCATGAAGTTTTCTTGAGACACTAAAATTAAAATATTATGTGACTGGTACATCACTTCTGGGTACAAACCCAAAGGACTCTAAGTCAAGACACCACAGAGAGCCCCTATATAGCCATGTTGATTGAACACAATAACCAAGTTATGCAGTCAGCCTAGGTGTCCAACAAGCAACAGGGTAAAGTGTAAGTAAACAGTAGCATTTCGTTCAGCCATGGAAAAGAATGAAATCGTGCTGTTTCCTGGAAAAGGGGTGTAAATGACTATCCATGTAAGTCAGAAGCAGAAAAAAAATATTGCATGCCTTTCTCATGTGTGGGTTCAGAATTCTTTATAGACATACAAACTTGTGTGTGTGCGCATGCATGCATGCATGCATGCATGTGTGTGTATGTGTATGTGATTCTGTGTATGACATGAAAACAGGAAGGAGACTAAAGCAATGGAGAAGATTTGCAGATGGAGAAGAAGAGGAGACACTAAAGACTAAAAGTGGAACGTTCGGGAGGGGTAAATGTGGTCAAAGAACATTACATACTTGAAATAAACGATCTACAGAAACCTTTACATTTTGTACAATAAATATATGCTGCTAAAAATAAACTTCCAGGAGTAAGCCTGCATCAGACACACAACTATTGTGACATGGAGAGTGAACAAGAACAATTGATGGATTGGTAGAGCTTCTAAACCCACTAAAGTAACTATTGTCTCCCTACAGACCTAAAGGCACTCCTCATGCACATGTTCAATGAGAAGAGCTAGCGGATGTGATTTAGGGCTTTTTTGGATGCAGAATGAATAACTTCACTTGTAATGACAAGAAATGTATGTAATAAATAGTGTTGTGTAAGATAAATTGCAAGATAATATTAACTCAGTGCTTCAATCAGAACTGCAGAATGTACCAGTGTTCCAGCCTCATCTTACCTTCACAAGTGTTTGAATGGAGAAGGTGGGTGCCCATTTCACAGCTAGAAAGATAACATAGCATCCACGCATAATGGAGTTGTGCACACATTTACTGATGCTTGAGGATGTGAGGGCATTGCCAAAAGCTCAGAGGCGGAGTGCGGGCTCATTCTGAAGAATCTTTTGGTTAGTCTGGGCTTTTGTTCCACCCTGCACCAATAAGCCCCAAATCTCTAAAGCAACATAGAGTCTCTTATAGTAACAGTTCTGCAGGTGTACTGGTTAGTCTTTATTATCAATGTGACAAAACCCAGAGCTACCTGAGAGGAGGGCACCTCAATGGAGAAATTGCTAGGATCAGGTTGGCCTGCAGCCATATCTGTGACAGAGTGTCCACACGGATGATTAAAACCTGGGGGGCCAGCCCACAGTGGGTGACACCATCCCCAGACAGGCAAGCCTTGACTGTACAAGAATGCTAGCTGACCATGAGCTAATGAATGAGCCAATAAGCAGCATTCTTCTGTGGTTTCTGTCTTCAAGCTCCTGCCTTTGCTTCCTGCTTAAACTTCCCTTAGGAATGGACTGTGACCCAGAAGTGTAAGTCAAATAAACCTTTGCCTTCTCCAGTTGCTTTTTGGTGAAGGTGTTTTTCACAGAAACAAAAAAAAAACCAGACCAGCCACAGAAGCCTGAGAAATTTCCCAGTAGGTTTTCACTAACTCCTTTGCTTAGGCACTCCTGAGTCTAGTTGGGGGAGGAGAGGCAGTGAAAGAAAGCATCCCATGATTTCACCATCTCACCTAATTTCCCAGTCACTCTCAAAGGCATCTGCATCTTCTGGAAGCATCTTGTCTTCATCTCATTTGCTCTTGTTTCCAAATAAGGCAGCTTTCCTGGGTCTTCTTCCTCATTGCTTTCTACCTTCTTCCAGAAGCACCTCTGGGACTTCCTTGTGGTACTCAGAGGCTTTCACCTCTAGTCCTCATGCTAGAAGGACATGGTGATACTTCAGAATGGGTGATTGGTTGTATGGCTTTCATTTGTACGCTTGGAAGCAGTTAGTCATTTCCTAGATGCTGCTAAATCAGAAACAGGAGTGGCTGGCTAAGAGGCATGTTGAGTTTTAATCTGTTGCTGCCTAACATAACATTAAGGGAACAACCATGCCACCAACTAGAGTGGTTTTTTTTTTTTTTTTTTTTTTTTTAAGTTTTGGACTGCCAATGTTTGCTTTTGTTTTAAACTGCTTTTTTTTTTCCATAGTAATCTCCCTGTCCATTGACTGCCAGTACTTGTAATTCCAACCCCATGTTTGTTTGGACAGCAACATCGGCAGTACCATATAAAACTGGCCATTGCATTCACAGTCCAAATTTCCAGATACTTCTCAGGGCATAGGCATCATGGCTTTGCAAAAGTTACATAATTTGCCTCTGATGCTAACCCATGTTCCTTTACTTGTTTTCCTCACGACTTAACTGGGAACTTGAGAATATGTTTAATAATAGCAATTTAATCTGTTTCACTCAAATTTCATATTTCGTAAGTTCAGAAATTTTATTTTGTGAATACTGACCAAAGTTCACAAAATGAATCACTTCAAGTGCTTAGTGGTAGGTTTCTGGAGCAGAATAACTAAATTGATCTGATTTTGGTTCTTTTCATTTTTAAGACTTATTTTTTTAATCGCTCACGCACGTGTGTGTGTGTGTGTGTGTGTGTGTATTTCTCTGTGTGGGTATATACATATGAGGGCATATGGATGCAGAGGACAGAAGAGAGGGTTGACTCTCCTGGAGTTAGAGTTTCAGGCAATTGTGAATGGCTTAATGTGGATACTGTGAACTGATTCTGGGTCTTTCAGAAGAACAGTGCATACTCTTAATGGATGAATCTCCCCTCTTTAAAAATCATTTATTATTAATGTGGAAGTGCCTGTATAAATATGACAGGAACATGCAGGAGCCGGCAGAAGTCAGACCTGTGTATGAGATGCCCTGGAATTGGAGTTATAGGTGGCTGTGAGTTGCCTTGTGTGTGCTGGAAATTCCTCTACAAGAGAATTTTGTGCTCTTAACCGATGAGCTATCTCTCCACACTCCAGTTTTCTTTCTTTCTTAATTTTTTAAGTAAAAATAATTTGAGATGGGGTTTCGCTGCATATGCCATATGTTCTGGAATGTACTATACACCCAAGTCAGTCTGGAATTTATAGCAATCCTCCTGCATCGGCCTCCCAAATGCATAGATTATAAGCATCTACCACCATGTCCTACTACTGATTTGATCTGAAAATTATCTTAATGGAAAATGCAAGCTTTTCTTCACTTTTCTTATGTGTTCCTTTCAATTCTATTTGAGCTAATGAAACGTAGAGCCTTAAAAATATACAATTATTGTTGGAACTCTCTACTAATTCAAATCTTCCTTCAACTATATTTCCCCATGCATTCCACTGAAAGAACACTTACCTTTCCTTAGCTGGAGTTTAATTGTAGGGATTGTAGATGGTAGATTAGAACAGACTTACTTACTCAGAAGGAATACATGACTAGATATAATTCCATTCCCACAAGAAGGTTTACAAACAATGCCTTAAGATGTTTATGCATAGTAGGTTTAAAGTGAGGTGACTATGATGTCATATGCATAGTGACCTTTCATACAAAACATGTCCATCAGTGGCAACTTGTTTAAAAATAGATGTATTTTTTAAAAAAGCTGTCTTTAAAGAGAGACATTGATTAGTGTATTATTCCTAATCACCAGCTGGGATGAGCTGTTTGAGTGATACAGGTGCCTAATCTTGTAAGTGACCGCGGTGCACTGACTGGTCACTAGACTAGACTTAAGCTGTATCTGGAGTGAATAGGTTTCTCTTCATATCTTCCCAGGAAACAGTAAATACCACCTATTCACATAGCTACTCATCTATACTCAGCTTTCCGTTCAACTGTCGTTAGCCTATCGGTCTGTGTACCCAGATCTCTTCGTTCTTCATGCTGCTGCTGCTTTTTGTTTCTTAATCTTCTCAACGATGAACAGAAACCTCCAAATAAAGAGAACTTCTGAAGGTTATTTAGCTAAAATTGGAACCAAGGACTCTGAATTCAATTATCCTACTTTCTATCAACTCCAATGAAAATAAGCTGAATAATCTTCTGCTCTTATAAAATAAAACAAACAAAACTCTAACTTTCAAACATGACATTTATTGAAGTTCATGAATTCTCTATATTAAAATATATTCATAACAGGGAAGCAATATTCATCAATCAGAAAGTTTACTGGAAATGTGAAAAGAAGAGCATCCTTTATCTGTTTCATGTTTTTTCTTGAACATTTCGTGTGTGTGTGTGTGTGTGTGTGTGTGTGTGTGTGTGTGTGTGTCTGTGAATGCACATGTGTGTGCTCACACACATGCATTCAAACATATGCCATGGTATAAAGATGGAGGTCAGAGGACACATTTCACCCTCAGTTAATTCCCTGTACCGTGTGGGTTCCAAGGATCTGAACCTTCTTCTCAGTCTTGGTAGGAAGTGGTCTCCCCACTGAGCCTTCATGCCAAGCCATCTTGCTGACCCCAGTGATGTTTCCTGGTCATCATGTTTCTTTATTGCTGGCTATGGAGAAAAATCTCTATTGCCCCTTTTATAGTCTTCAGTTTTTCTATTCTTTGTTCTTTTGCATTACTTGCTTGCTTTTTTTGACACAGACTTTATCCCAGTCTGGACTCAAAGTCTAGGTCCTCATAAATTTGCTGCCTGAGAGCTGAGATTACAGGTGTAGGGACCGCACCTGACTCTACTCAATAGTTTCCTGAACATATCTGAAATGTAGCAGTTCTTCCTTTGCAGGAACAATTTTCATTAGATTGCTCTTTCCCTGACTTTTGAAGAAGATTTTGCAGTTTTTCTGTTTGTCTTTTGATTAGTCACAAGAGTCAACAAATACACAGACTCCCTGGGCAGCTGGATTAGATAGATGCTTCAAGTTATTAATTCAATGATATAAGATATTTACAAAAGGGACAGATTGCTGGTAAGGACAGATGCTTTTCACTTTCTACACAGCTTGCAGTGGTGACAGAATTTAGACTGGAAGTATATATAGTTGGCATCTCCTCTGTCCATGCAAGGTAGATCTGTGCCAAATCTGAAGAGCCCTATGCCAAATGTGCCCATGGATAAATAGGTCTTGCTGAATCATAGAAAATCATGTGCAAAGTATTTGCTGCTATTTAAGGGGAAACGGATAAACATGATATTTCTTTTGTTTTGTTTTTACTTTTAATAAAAGTGATCTTTATGTAGGGACCAGAAAAACCCATCTACAGCTAGGGGACCTAAATCTACTGCTTGAAACATTCCAAGAGTCCTGAGAAGCATTTCCTTAAATTCAAGCCCTGAGTTGGGCTTGACCTACTTTTTGTTATGGTGTCTTGGGACAACAAATTCATTCATCCATCCTTCTTGAGAAAACAAACTTCAGTAGGTTATGTCTTCCAGCAATCTATAGTTTTCCTTTTTAGCCTGGTTTAAAAAGCAATGTATAAATTAAGAGACATGAATATAAAACTTTGGTTCTGAAATTTTAATGGTGTTAATAGCAATGTATATGCAGGCAGATATCCATCTAGTGTATAATCATCCCTTTGAGTGACTTGGTTTTAATTCACACACATGTGTTTCCACAGAATTCATCTGTTATGGGACATATATACATTTCAGAATATATTGAAAACCTTCAACTGTACTGAAATGATCACATATGTTGAACTTTGAAGTAGGCTTTTATTTATAGCCATAGAAAACATACAACAGAATGTCCATGTGGTGACTGAATCATAATTCCTATTCTCAATGTGGTTCCCACTTTGCTGAATGGGGAGACTGGTAAGGGAGGCTGTGAGTGACAGGAAACTGCACAGTAGTACAGGCTCATGATGCTTGGAGCCCTTGGGAAAGGTAACATCTTAGTCCTTTTTTTTGTTCTTGCTCTGACAAATAACCATGAAAAACAAGGAAGATAGACCTATTGGCTCATGGTTTCAGAGGTTATGGACCATGGTTGGCTGGCTTCATTGCTTCTGGATGATGTGGTGAGCAAACCATCATGGTAGTTAGTGTAGGGGGAAGTTCAATGTCTCACCTTATGGTGTCTGAGAAGAAGAGAGAAGTAACACAAGAAGGGACCAGAGCAAGATATTCCTTTAAAGCTATGGCCTAGGAAACGATCCCCAAGTCTACATCTCTCAATGGTCTACTCACATTTCGAATCCATCAGTTGATTAAGCCCTTAATTAGGTCCTGATTTTCATGATCTGATTGTCTGTGGAAACAGTTTCCCAGACACACCTAGAGTTCTGTGCTTCACTGATCTAAGTTCTACCATCCAAGTAGGATTACATAAACTACAGGTAGTTTTCTTTCAAAAATCCATTATTCCAGCTTAGGTGAGGCAGGTATGATGTAAGTATGTGTATATGTATGTATGTACATATGTATATATGTTTGTATGTATGTATAACCAGAGGATATCTTGTCTGGACATTTCAGGGAGGCTGGCATTGCCGTCAGATTTATCATGGAAGACTCTTCCCTGAAACAATACAATGATCAGGAGACACTTGTTGGAGATGCTGATCTTTTAATACAAATTAAACTGTCGTCTAAGATTATTTCTCCTCTCTCTCCCTCTCTCTCTCTCTCTCTCTCTCTCTCTCTCTCTCTCTCTCTCTCTCTCTTTCTATCCTTCCCTCCTTCTCTGCCACCCACTTCTGAGGCATGAGCATTTGATTTCATCTTGTTACCTTGCTCATCTTTTTCGTTCAGTGTCTTCCCTATTATCAAAGTAGCATTTATTTATTTATTTTTCCCCAACAGATGTGGGAAGAAGATGAAATATCCTATATTAAAATCTGGATAAGAAAAGTAAATGAAACTGTCTCTCCTCACCAGTTGGTATTCAAGATGTTTGAGGACTGAAGAGACACCCTCCATCTTTGTGTCCCCTACTTTCTCCTAGCTACCCCATTTCTACAGACATTCCTTGTCTAGTAGAATAATTAGTGCCACTAAATATATCTTGCTTAATCTCATTTTTAATATTAATGAAAAATGAGCAAAGGAATACTGTTGCCACGTCAACACAAGATTCTGAGTACTTTTAGGGTTCTACCTTCAAATTTAAAATTCACGAAGAGAGTTAATACCTTTTCATTGGAGGTGAAATGTGTCTTTTTTAAACTGCACTATTGAATAGGAGAGATTCTATGTAGTAAGGGCTTTGACAGAGTAATGTTAAAATTAATCATGCATAGGGAAAGACTAACCTTAAGTAGACTGTGAAATGTCTGTAAAATAAACATGTGCCTCTGGGCAGGAGAGATCCTCATAGGACCAGCCTGGGTTGATACCCATACTCTTCAATATGAGCTGAAGCTATGCAACATTCACTGTTAGTGGGATTCACTTCCTTCCCATAGCAGGTAGTGCAAGTAAAAGACGCACTGTCTGTAGAGATGATTTTCCTTCTTTGATTCCTATTCCCAAGGCATTGCAAAGGAATAGCAGAGCCACAGAACCTGGCAGATAAATTCAAGCAAAGTGGACTGACCCACCCATTTCCAGGATGCATGTGAGCTGTGTCCAGCCATATCAGCTTTGAACTATCGTGTGTCCATATGCATGTTTGTACAGACCAGAGGACATCTTGGATGCTGTTATTCAAAAGGTTGCCCACCTTCCTGATTGAAACATGTACCCTTTCTTGCCTGATGCTTGTTAAGTTGGGTAGACTGGCTGACTACTGAACTGCTGTCTCCTCCTCCCTAGCCCCAGGATTATAAGTGGGTCACCATGCCTCACTGGCTTTGTTTTTGATTTTGTTTTTCCACACAGGTTATGAGGATCAACCCCTGGTCCTCACCTTGCATTTTACTATCTGAGCTAGCATACACTTTAGTTCCCAGTTTGATCATGAATCTGTAGAGGAAAACAATATGTCCTTTTAGAGGATGGCTGAGTTTTCATTAGGAGTAGTTGAAGCCAATGAGATTTTATCAGACTATTTGGCAGATACACATAAGTGAGAACAGAGGGGCTGATGGATTCCTGTGAGCTGTAGAGTGACTTAGAGGAGCAGAGCCAGAGTCTCATCATGCATGTGGTTCTCAGCTCACGCTGTAACCCACCACCTCCTTGCTTGCTGCAAATGTCAGGAAAATTCCATTAAGAGCACTAGAGATTTCTAAGGAAGTCTGCTCAGTGGAGGTTACTAGTCCTGTTATAAGTTATGGGTCTAGAGTGGACCATAAATTCACATTAAAAAGACTAACTTTCCTATATAATCCATGCCCTGGCCCTAACTGGCTATAAAACTAATTCATATCCTTATACGTATCAATTGATTAAAATAACTAGCAACTCTACAAGACTCAGGGGCTACTGGAAAAATGTAAGCACAGGATGGGTATGGTTGAGAAATGCATTTTTCTCAACCTAATTTTGATCAATGTAAGGAAGCCACGGATAAAAAGAAGTTGATTGGTTATGAGATCTCTATCTATGCTGATGACTCTCCCTGATCTGCAGGCATTGGCTGTACCAGGACAAGGCACTCTTCTTCTGTAAGTCTGTTAGCAGAAAACAATGCAGATAGTACAGAGATAAACTGTGCATGGGGAACAGTCTGCATGAGTTACCTATCTCATTGCTACAACAGAGTAGCTGACAAAGTGACGTAATGAGCAAAGGGATATTCTGGCTCACTGCTTGAGGGTACAGCCTATCGTGATGAGGGTGATCAGCTTTGTTTTCCCTTTTGTTCAGTTCAGGAGCATAGTCCACGATGCCAAGGTAGGGTGGGCTTCCCAGCTCAGTTATCACAGTCTAGAAGCTCCCTTGCAGGCATACTCAGAGGCGTATGCCCTAGGTGATTCTACATCCTGCCAAACTGGCAAGATTAACCGCACCATGTCAGTCCCCCCCCCCCCCTTTTTTGGTCTTCTCAGGTTTTGTTTTAACTTTTAATTCCTGTGACTGCTTCCCATCCCCTGGGTAATTAGCAGTGGTCTTCACTAACTACCCAGATGATACTATGATTGCTGTCAGTGACCTTTTTAGAAAATGGAAGGTAACAGCCAATGTTGAACTGTGTCACCATGCACTCAAGGTTCTCTGAAGTTGTGCTGGAGTGTTCTTATTGAGTTAAAATGGTCATGTTGTCACACTACAACGATGAACCAATTGAATTCAGCTATATGGCCTGACTGCTAAGAGCCCCACACACATTTCTCCCTTGCTTAGCTGCTCCAATGACGACACAGTCTTCAACACATAGGTAGAGTAGCAACAAGGCCTTCTCAGGCAGGGACCAGGCTTTGGTTCCTTCTCCAAACCCTCCTCTGTGGTCATACTGTGTTGGATAGACACTGCATTTTCATTATGGACTTTGCTTAACTCTTGGTTTCATCCCAGATAAGGAAAGAAGGACAGACAAAATTACCATATTAGTCTACTCTCCTTGGCAGCTTCACATAATCCCGCTTCATTCGAGTGCACTGCAAGACAAGTGCTGTTTTTTTTTTTTTTTTTTTTTTTTTTTTTAAAAAAAAACAGATTCAGCTAAATGTTAACAAAGCCATCCATGCAGGATTGATTGCCAGCATGAACTGCTTTCATACGGTACTATGAAATTAATGACTAGCTAGTACCAAGGGAGAACCTGGTTGTCAGGGAGGACCCATTATCCAGGTTGTATGTCTTCTGTATCTCTCCACACACACACAGTAGTTCTGACCTTTACACAGCTTCTGCCAGACACTGCTGCTGACAGGAATCTCCTCTCTTCTCCCCTTGCCTATTCCTCCCCTTAGGAGTCTAATGCTCACTCTGCTTCCGCTCCTGACTGTAGCTGTGTTCTCGTCATTAGGCCCAGTATACACTCATCCTACTACACCCTAAGGTAGCTATAGTCTATTTCTTGCTGATACAGGAAACTATATCCTATGGAGGCTGTGTGTTAATACAAGATCCTGTCCCAAGAGGTATCCTTGCCTGGGACATTCTAAGTCAGTCTTTTGGATTCCGTTGTCAATCTGAAAATTTATAAGACAATGAAGAAGACATCGAAGTCAAGCAAAGGCCAACTTGCTTGTGATCCTGAAGCTATATGTTAACATTCTTCTACAATGCCATTTATATCCCAGGGTTCTCATATTGTATGTACATCTCCCTTTCTTCCTGATTTCATTTATACAAGTGTCTATATATCAAAGTGTGTTTAGGCTTCATGTAGTAGTAAGTCAAAGTTTTATTTTTATTTATTTCAAAAATCTTCAATAGGGTGGTATCCTCAGTTCTCTATTGCCACTAGAATTGCCTGCTACTCCAGAAGATGCAATAACTGGTTACAGAGAACCTCCCCAAAAGCCAGAATCCCCTAGTTATGTTACTCCCTTTCTATGGATTCCTCCTGAATCAGGTTTTGTCTGCATCAGAAGCTCTGGCAGAGGTAGAAGGATGGAGCATGTCTGCTTTAGGTCCTTCCTGAGAGACCTGAGTAGCACAGTGCTGCTTTGCTTCTTGGTTTTCCTCAATACATCCTTTCTATGCTAAAAGCCATGGGCTTTCCTTCAACCCAGTCTTCCACGAGCAACTTAAGTCCAGGAGTATTAGAATCGTACATGGATATGCAGATGTACTTTTCCTTCTGGTCATGGTAAAGGGAACCCCAACATGGGGATAGGATCAGACTTGAGTTCACATCATTAAAGATTAATTATTCATATAGTGACATTGTGTATGTGTGTGAGTGTGTATGTGTGTGTGTGTGCGTGTGTGTGTGTGCTTCATTTAAAGCCAGAAGATTGCATTCTCATCTTATAGGATTTTTTGTCCTAATAGGGAGACTGAAAATTTAAAAAAGTGTGTGTTGAGTTGGGCTGAGATGTGACTTTGTGGCAGAGCAGTGGTTGGCATGCACACTGCTCTGGATTTGACCTCATATACCACCTAAATTTACCACATTAATCATTTTTATGTGTTCCTTCAGTGCCATTGAATACATAGGCATTGCTGTGCTATCCTCACAACCATCCATGGCAGAAGTTTTTCATCTTTCACAACTGAAAATCCATCCACATCAGATAATTAGTTCCTGTTGGTGCCTCCCTCCAGTGTCTCTTCCTGGTACCACCATCCGTTCTATTTTCTGTCTGTGAGTTCAGCTCTATGAAAGAAGAATCATGATCTTTAATAATGAGCAACTTTTTTTTTTTTTGGGTTATTGTTAAATTAAAAGACCTGAGTTCATAATAACAACTCTCCTACACATAAAGGCCCAGGGTCCAGTGCATGCATGTGACCAGCACTGTAACTCAGATTGGAAACCCAGAGGACCTACTGTGACTAAAGACTTGAAAAGGAGTTTGGCACACTCAAAGGAAGGATGAATCAGGATGTCAACTTTCAGACAGAAGCATTCCGTTGGACAGTGCTATGGTTCACTGTCATTGTCATTTAACTGGATCTGGAATCATCTAGGAGATGCACCTCTGGTTGTGTCTGCTATAGTGTTTCCAGAGAAGTTCAACTGAGAGGCAAGGATCTACCCTGAGATTTGGTGGGTGATGCGACACTAACCTATGGATGAGAGCCCTGGACTGAACACCAACATATCTCTCTCTCTCTCTCTCTCTCTCTCTCTCTCTCTCTCTCTCTCTCTCTCTCTCTCTCTCTGTTCTGAGTCAGGATGCAATGTGACAACTGTCTTAAATTATGCTGCTATGTCTTATTCACATGATGGAGTAGTTTCCAACCATGATCCAAAAATAAACTTTCCCTCCCAGTTGCTTTTGTCACAGCAGTGACGAAAGTAACCCATTAGGTAGATTCTTGACATTTCCTGGATATCACAGCCTCTGGCTCTCTGAATTTGGAAGTATTGTTAAGGTAACTCACAAGGTGAGCAGTCTTGTGGCTTGAAGTGTCCATGGTATTGACAGCAACTCTTTACTGGTTTAGGAACGTTAATTGGCCAGAGTGATGGGTGTGGTAAATGAAGGGCAGGTGCTCTCCCTTGGGTCTCTCACCCTGGAAGTAGGATGGAGCCTCAGAGTCAGTTCTGGTACTGGAATGAATTAAGTATGTGTGAAGCCAGATTAACTCCATGGATTTCTTACAAAGCTCTTGGCATTGCAGCAAGTACTTTCCCTGGTTTATATCACATTTATTTTCTCCATCATTCCAGATGAAGAGGGTACTCCCATCATTGCCACTCTTTTTCAGATAACAAAGATCAAGGTCTTGGTGCTTTTGTTCCTGGTTCAAGCTTCTCACTTATTGAGAAGCAGGACCATGTGTGGAAGCCAAGTTTACCTGCAAATCTCATGCCCTTGGCCAGAATGTTCACAAAGTGACTTTTAATGTATTTGGATTCTGTTCCAAATGAAAAGTGTCTAGGTGGCTGTTGTTGGGAGAAGTGTATCAAAGCTGCAAAACCAGAAGTCTTTTCAGTCACCATGGCAACCCGGGAAAGCATCTTTTCTCCTTACTTGGTTTTCCATCCAAACTTAAACAAGGACACCAGAGCTGTCTTGTGAAGATGGACAGGGAGGGAGAGACAAAACCATGACTTCCAAAGTGCTATTCTTTTTTAAACAAATCATAGATAAACTCACAGTGCAGATTTAGAAAAGGTTAAATCCTACAGAGCCAGGCTAATATTTGTTTAACTACACTAAATGAAAGATAATTTGGCCAGGAGACCATAGAGAATTCTTCTATTTGATCTTATTTCTCACAAACCTTTCAGTACACAGAAAGGGCAAGAAAGTTCCAGAACCTTATCACCACCATCATTAGATGGTCTTCTCAGGGGACTGTTCATCTTTGCTCCAAATGTCATTTCTCAGATGCTGACTTCAGGGCCCATGGTGATAACTCAAGTTTCTCTAGATGAGATGCACTTAGTTGTATTACAGTGTCCAGAGACCTGCTTAGTTATGTGGAGATTTCACCTGCTCAAAAAAGTTTTTAAATAGGAAATATGCAGAACAAAATGCCATACTCACTGAGCGCTTACATACAATCAAAATAAAAAGAAGCAGTCATCGAAAGGAGTTATTTCAAAGAATTTTTTTTTTTTTTTTTTGCATTGGGTGGTTGCTACATGAATAACGAAAAACTGGTCTTCAGGGAGTGGATAACTCTCGTGAGTTTTAAGGGTTGTGATAAAAATAGATAAAGCAGAACTCTATTAATCAGTATACCAGTAAGCTGGCATTTTGCTTGCTAGTTGCATGTTTCCAAGGAAGAGATAAATCTCAAGGAAACTAGGTCACTGCTTAGAGGGTATTTCTCTAGTTTGGTTGCTTCTAAACCTCTAGTTTATATCCAACTTAAAGGTTGATGAGGTTTATAATTGGACTGGTGACACTGGGAAGTGAATGATCTGACATCACTGAAAGGGTGCTGGGGTAGCTTACAAACATTTGGTTATTGAGACAGGGAACAGCGGTGACTCAGGTAGCAGATGAAAACACAATGGGTGATGTCACTGCAGGCAGACAAGGAAGTCCCACATCTATACACCGCACAGATGTGTTTTGCCTACCTAATCGCCCCCCTTTCCCTCCTCTCCTTTCTCCTCTATAGTTTTATATAAGGCACCTCACAAGTCAGTGGAAACAGCTCAGTCATTCTTATATAACAAAGACTATTAATGTCTGGAACTCTTGGCTCTTTTCTTTTGGTACGAAATAAACGTTCACTAGGCAATGCAGAACTCTGGTGCTTTCCAGAACTTCATAAGCACATGAGGGTGTTCTGTGAGAATAAGGAAGAGGAGGAGAAGAAGAAAAAGGAAAGACAGAAACGGAACAAGAGTAAATGGCAGTGAGAAGTCTTCGGTGGCTGCTAGCCAAAGCCAATGATGTGATGAAATGTGCAGAGCAATCTCCTTTGTGGACAGAGTTCAGGCACTGGGGCATGGGTTGACTAAACAGCGTCTCTTCTTGATGTTCATATTTATGGTGAGAGAAAAAACAAACAAACAAACTCCAACCTGGCTGAAAATTCCCAGATCACCAGAGTTTTTTTTTTTAAACTTTTTAATTTCTTCACAGGTATTGATGGGGTGGTTCTCATACTTTGTTGAACACTACTTTTGCTTTCAATACTTGTAAACACCATCAGATCAGAAGCAGGGTGGGTGGAGTCTGTGCCACATGTATTGTTAATATTTCTTAATTGATCCAACTGTGGAACTGTCTGGAAAGTTACTGATCCCCTCCCCTCCCACACACACACAGTGTGGTCCTGAGCTGTGAAGTTGGGTGGAAATACAAAATCTCAGGTCTCATGTGGGATTAAATCTGCATCTCTCACTAGATCTTCAGACTGTCTGGGCATATACTGATATGTGACAAATTCCCATCTTCATTCTTTTCATGCCTCCAGTCAATGCTTGCAGTGGACAGCCATTGTGACAATTGTAATCTGGGAGATTTTCACCCCTAAACACTGGACACATTAAGGCAGAAAAAAAACCTTTATGTTTAGAAGATTGAATTGCCCCTTAAGTCATGACTTTCAGCAGACCAAGCATAGCATCCTTGGTTCTTTCAGAGTACTTGGTTCCTCATGTCTACCTGATTACCTAGCTGTATTCTTTGCTTTGAACTTGAGGGGTCCCCTTAACCCAATAATATCACCATTAGCATGGCTTTGCCAGTTGACTATTGGCTGTGCCTCCATGGTTGTAGAGGGCTTCTGGTTGTGAAGGTTAATCTTGCCAACTTTACTGCATTAAGAAGTTAGTGTGTAGGAGGTCAGTCAAGAACACCATTGGGTTTGTCCATAAGGATGTTTCTGGAGAAGATTAATCCAAGGCTAGAAGACCTGGATTGACTGTGGATGTCAGAATCCCATACACTCTGGGCCTAGAGGAAATACAAAGGAAAGAAGAAGGAATCTAGATAATACCAGCACTTCTTCCTTTGCTTCCTGGTTAACCAGGAAGTGAGGAACTTTACTCTTCTCTGTGCCTCCATCATGACTATCTGCATAGACACTGAGGATTAAACATGGGTCCTCATGCTTGTGCAAAGGGCATCTTACAAACGGAGCCTTCTCATTAGCCACAGAGGAGACATGCTTTACGAGAAGACAGACCCAGCAGCACTCGTGGGTTGCAGAGAAATGCAGAACAACACTCTATGGAGGAGGTATGGCACATGGGACACAGAATTTAGTAACCATGGTACAGAGAAAAATAAACAAGGCAGCGTTATCCAATCTTTTCCTTCACTTGCCTCCTTTTCTAACCAATTTGTTCTTGCCAAACAAGATCTTACCAAAGGAATGGTTTTATGTAAATCAATACTCATTCACTCCACAGTGAGACAAGGTAGATGACCATCAGAAACAGGCAGGTCTTGGGATGTAGCTCTGAGGAGTATCCTTTCTGGTCTATAGTAGCCTAAGAGACATGCTTTAACCTCACTTTGTGTTTGTGTGTGTGTGTGTGTGTGTGTGTGTGTGTGTGTGTGTGTGTGTGTGTGTTCATGTGTTTGTGTACATGCATATATATGAATGTGGAAGCCAGAAGTCAACCTAAAGTGTCTCCCACTAAGACCAGAGAACCCAAAATTAGGCTAGACTGTTTGGCCAGAAAGCTCCAAGGATCTTTCTGTTTCCCTCTTCCTAATAACAGTACTACAAATATGTACCACCACACCTGAAATTTTTACATCAGTTCTAGAGATCCAACTCAGGCCTTTATGCTTTTAGAGCAAGCACTTTACTGACCAAACCGTCTGCTGAGCCCTGCTGTCTTAGTTTCTGTGAGTGATGGGGTATATTATGTGTGTGCTTCTCCTCTATTTTTCCAGATGAATGCATAGTGTGCTCCCAAGAAGAGATGCTTTCCCTCAGAGCACCACTCTACTAGCCTGTTGGTGAAGCCATAAAAACATCATCAGAGAGAAAGAGAGAGAGAGAGAGAGAGAGAGAGAGAGAGAGAGAGAGAGAGCGCTCTGGCCCTTGGTAGGCAGGCATTGTATCAGCCATTCTGGCAGGATGGATGCAGCCTGGCTACAGAAGGAAGAAGGATGGTTTCTGGGAAGGGCAAAGATTTCATCCAGTTCTTCATCCCAGAAAATGAATACTCTGGAGCTTTCTGATCACCAGAGAATTTCTGAGCTCTGTTTTCCTGCAACTCTTCCAACAAATTCTGGCCAGCAGAGGCATGGTAGACTTCCTTCTGCTAATTACCATGCCATTTGTCCACTCCTGCAACTCTCACCTTGCCAAAGTTTTTGTGTCTGATTGTTTGTTTTTCAAATATGTTCTTTCCCAAGCTGGAAATTATTAGGTCCCAATGGCCAGTTATTCTGTTGACTTCTAGGAGCTGCAGAATGAATTTGTCTGCTGTTTGCTACCTGTTGATTTTTTTCTGTTCTTTCCTGTTTTGCAGCTTGCAGCTGCTCCACACGAACCAGAATGACTCCTGAGGGTGGTAGCACCACCTCCTCTGACCCTCTCCTCTAATTGCTTCCTTTGGCAACTCATATTTTCAAAAACAGACACTTGGTCCCCACTGGAAACACCTTATACATGTTCTTTTTAAGGAATCACAGAACCATAACAGGATGTGCTCCTGGCCTTTCTCAGAACCTTTTTCTTTGTTTACCATTTCAATCTTTCTTTCTCTATAAAGGTTTTCCCAGTAGACCCAACCCATTCAATCTAGTTTTGCACAATAAAGCCAAGTCAGTTTCCTTGAGAGAACAGAAAGAATCTAAGTTAAGGACATATGCTTTCTCTACATAGGATTTGTGGTGTCCACGGCACACCTGACAGGTGGCTATCAGACTCTCCTCCACATTTTCTACATTAGTTACATATTACTGCAACAAATGATCTGATTTAAACAATGTAAGAAAGGGAGAGTTTATTTCTGTTCCCAATTCGAAGATATTTTCCAACATGGTTTTGCATCTATATTTAAGAATCTATTCATGCAAATATACAACTATCACCTAAAGGGGACAAGAGACAGTTTATTCTGGAGCCAAATGTGAGTGGCTAGGAACCAGGAAACACAGATTTAAGTTCCCCCAAATTTCATATCCAAATGTGATAATTGTTTGATGAAAGTTTTATATTTACAGGACAAAGAAAGTTATAAATCAAGGGTGTTTACAGTAGAAACATTCAATAAGTAGGTTTGAATAAAGCCCAGAAATCTCTGCTATCGGCCTGAGATATTATTGATGATGCTCTTAGCCTTTAGGCTGATAGGAAGGTGGACTTTGTGGTATGTTAAATTAATACATCCCAAAGGTTTTACTTATTAGTCACAGGGATATTAGATCAGAAACGCAGGTGGACAGCATAGGTGGGAGTTAAAGATAACTCAAGATAAATTAAAATGACTTTGTAGACCTGCAGCAGTCCAACATTTCCACAACCGTTGACTTCTAATCAATTATGCAGTCTTGCAAAGTTCAATCCTCACCTTTCCCCTCCTTTTTTTTTTATTTAGTACAAGACTCTAGCTCATGGAAAGGTGCTACATGTAGATAGGATTGACAGTAGCACCTCAACCCAATTTAGAAACCCTCTCATCAACATTTCCAAAATTTTCTGACCTCATGGTGACTCTAAATCTCACCAAGTTCAGAATATAGAGTAACAATCACCAAGTCATTGGTATAGGATTACATAATCAATGATATCTCAGATGCCTCACTGAGATATCAGTGAGATTTGTTAGGGATTTGTAATGGGAACGTGTCCTAGGACAAATGACCAGTGAGCAGACAGTATCAGGAGCACCAATAAATCTGCCTTTCCCCGAGGACCTCTACCTTTCACCCTGGAAGTTTTCAGGACTCAAAGGTGCCTAAGCCACATTGTAAAGAGGAAGGGGTTTATGGGCTAGCTGGGTGCTAAAAATTTATCTTGAAGATTTATGTTTATGTATTTGCAGAATTCATCCTTTTGTTTTGTTTTGCTTTCTTTTGTGTGAGACAGGGTTGCTTTAGCCAAGGATAGCCATAAAATTTTGATTCTCCTTTTCCAACCATCTGAATGCTAAGGTTATACATGTGAGCTAACACAACATTTTATATGGGGCTGAAGATTGAATGTAGGTCCTCATGTATACTAGGCAAGGACTTTACCAACTGAGACCCTAATTCTTGGACTTACTATTTTTTTTTTTTAAGTTTCAAAAGTATAATATAGATAAATATGGTGACACATGCTTATAATTCTATCACTTGGGAGACTGAGGCGGGAGGGCTGTGCTCTCAAGATTAGCAAAACCTTTTCTGCTTTATCAAAAATAAGTAAAAAAGAGAAATAAAAAATTATAATACTTAGTTTATTTAAAAATAAAATGTCATATAATTATAAATGAAAACTAATAAATTTTACTTCTTAGTTATATTTTTTTCTGGCTGTGAACCAATGAAAACATTGTAAAAGTTCAATCATTCATTAAACACCATTTTAATGTGTCTTCCACTACATGCTGAGAGCCATTGTGATTTTGGAGGACAAACTAGCTCCCTTGCGATGCATGTGCATGGGTGGCAATGGCATCCCAGCACAAACCAGCACCTGAGTGAATACATCACCAGTGGTGTGGTCAGCTAAGAGGCAGCAAGAGATGTTGTAGATAAGGCAGAACAGATAGCTCTCTATTGAGTTAACATTGAGATGCAGACCCATCCAGAAGCACTGTTCTTTCTGTATATATATATATATATATATATATATATATATATATATATATATAGTTATAGTTATAGATAGTATAGATATACATGTACGTATACAAATAAGAGTATTTTTTGTTATTAAACTTTTTATTAAAATATAGTGACAGTTTTTGAAATTTTGTGGTCTAAAACATATAACAAAATATTGCAAGATTCATCAAATGCATTTAAAAATAACACTATCACACAATACAGCAAAACTTCTAAAGGGCCTAAAATGGGATGTCAAAAGATACCTGTACAGCCAGATTTACACCAGCATGTTTACCATAACCAAGAATAGAAACAACCCGATTGCTCATCAGTGGATGGATAAACAAAATACAGTAAGAAAATCTTGAAACATTACCTGGGTGAACATTGCAGACATCATGCTCAGTGAATTCAGTTGCTCAGCAGGTAAGGCACTTTCTGTCAAGCCTAAAGACCTGAGCTTGGCTTTACGGACTCATTAAGTCAAAGGGAAAAAAATCTACTCCCCCAGGTTGCTTTCTGACCTCCACAGATGTGCTGTGGCATGTGTGTACCCTCTGGGACCCCACATATACACACACAGAATAAGTAAATGGAAAAAAAGGTACTGTGTTATTCCAATTTTACAGGTACTTACAATAGTTTAAAATCCGTGAAATACAAACTAGAATTATTGTTGGAAGCATAAATAAAACCACAATGGAGAGTTTGTGCTTAATAGGTGCAGATTTTCATGCCGAGAGGATGAGGGTGTCCTGCAGAAAGATGATGATGCTTATTCACGCAATATGAGTATGCTTAATTAATACTAGACATGCGCTTAAAATATGCAAAATGGAAAATAATTAGGGTCACACACCCAAACAGAAGAAGTATAGGAAGCCAGGAATGCTGAGATTGGGTGAAATAGTCTTCTGCGGGGATGAGGCTCTAATTGGTTATCCAGTACCAATTGGTAAGCTCTGAAATCATGTTCACACAAGCAACAGTAAATGAAGTGAGCAAGAGTGAAAAACAGCAACTGAAGAAAGAACAGCCATGAATTTGAGAGCGGGAAACTGGGGTGGACATGAGGGAGGCTAGAGAGAGGAAACAGAAGGAGGGAAATGATGTAATTATATTTTAAACCCAAAGCATGAAAAACAGGAAAATATACTGTGACACAGATTTTAGCATAATTAAAAACTATGCACAAAATATTTTCAGGTGCTTTTCTCCACTCATACACTTAGAATTCTAAATATAATTATTTACATTTTTATTTATTTGAAAGTTAATTTAACATACACATGGAAGATTATTTTTTAGGTTGTTGTCCTCTGGTAAGACACCAACATCTCTACCCTTTAGAGAGATTAGGAAAGATGTGAACTGGTCCAGGCGTTGTGCAGGGAAGTTTCTTTAATCATTACCCTGTTCACGCTAGTATCACAGTACTTTATTCTGAACGTGGTGATTTTGGGAGTCTTAATTTTCTTCATCAATTTAAATCCATTTTCATCTAACTTTTCAGCAGTCCCTAAATCATTTTAATTCACTATCTACACCTAGTAGTTTTTATGACAATTGGGATTTGATTTATTCGGAATGCACTTTTGCATTGTTTTTAATGAGTTCTTAGGAGACATGAAAGGTAGAGGTATTTGTGAGCGATCTTTTAAATGACTATAATATTGTAAGGCACAGACATTTTAATTAAGTATTTTATTTTATGTGTTCTGATTTTTTTCAGTCTGGAGCTTTGCTGAGCCTGGAGGGAGTGTCTGCCAAGAGATAGAAGAGAGATCATCTGTGTGTGTGCTTTCCATATGCAACTTAGCCAATCCAGAGCTCAGAACCCAAACACCTCCTCTATTCCACTAATAATACCAGGGCTACTATTGCTTTCCTCTAATCACCCTAGTGCCAGACAAAGGGAAGAAGGAATTCTTATTTCTCAGAGTCTGCTGGAATAACCCAAACTAATCAAATGTAAGTCTTCATG
This sequence comes from Uromys caudimaculatus, assembly GCA_028551405.1. Lineage (NCBI taxonomy): Eukaryota > Metazoa > Chordata > Mammalia > Rodentia > Muridae > Uromys > Uromys caudimaculatus. The sequence continues at coordinate 44,336,532 of CM052714.1, forward strand.
TTCTGTCTCATCCAGTTTTTCCCATGGCTCTGTTTCCTTTTCTGTCCCTTGCCCTACCATCTGAGCAGTTCTGGTATGCCCTCCTGTGCCCCATACTTTGCTGGGTCTGTTCCCTTATTTTTGAATCTAATAAGTTGATTTCATGCCAAGTGTCTTCTGATCTATTGGTTCAACTGTATCTAAAGACTCTCTGTTAATCGATTTCTGTTTTATTTAAAAGATAAATGAAATGTGATTTATTATCGTATCTTTTCAAAAAATATCTCCAGAAAGGTCTTAAAACCCTATAATCTATTACAACAAAAAGTAGCTAAGAGATCAAAAAGAAATTCTAGTTGAAAATTATACTTATCAATGGATACTTCAGGGAGGATTTTGGGTTGCAAGAGACAGATTTTTATGTCTACATAAAAGAGTTTGGAAATTGAAAAAATGTATAATATAAAAACTTACTGTTTTCTGTTTCGAAAATCAAGAATACATACAATGTGACTACAGGGAGAAAAATTTAATTCTAGTTTGTCTAGAGACATGCTCAATTATTTACATATGATATTGTAGAAATTATATAATGATTATTAATAATAACATTTAACATCCATTAAGCAAGGATTTCATCTCTAGACCTAAAGAGAACTTCTCTGAATTCATGCTAGATATAGATATTATTCAGAAACATTCAGTTACAAACAATAACCAGAAAAGAGTACTAGTGTTTCAGGTATCTCTGTATTTTGGAATATAAAAATTAGTCCTTAAAGCAGCCATGTGAGTCAGGCTCATCTCCTCCCTGATTTTCAAAAGAAACATTTTGGAATAATGCTTTATTATTCTGTCTAAAATTATATCACAGAAATCGTAAAGTCAACTCAAACAATTTTGATTTTATTTCTAAATTCCTCAGTTGACACTTTTTGAGGTGTGTGAGAAACATGGTGACAAAGAATGAGGTTACAAAAGAACAATTTCCCATGAACTTTTAATAACATTGGTTAGATTTCACTGTAGACCTTGGGGTCCTATTGTGGGTCTCAAAGCAAGAACTTGCTAGCAAGTATTTATTGAAGAAAGCTCATCTCAGGAAGCAAACACAAAGATGAAAACTGGTGTGGAAAATCATCTTACTTCTGACTGTACAATAGCTAGGCAATGGTAACTTCTTATCTCTGCTTTCTGTGGACTGCCTCGGCATATCTCTGAGTTGTCCATTTCTAAGAATGGAAGTGTGGAATACATACATATAGGCTTGTGTCTTGTTTCTATGGCATCTATGTGAGTGGTTAGATACTTGCTCAGGGAACACAGGGAGGGCTTCCTTATGCAGTAAGAGACTCCAGGGAAGGTGAGGAGCTGTCCAAATGCTGGAAACTATCTTGGGACTTCCAGTAGACCCAGGTGAGAAACCAGAGTGGGGACAGGGATACATTGTACCTATTACCATCAGTGAGTGTAGGTACATCCCAATATTACACCAAAAAATAACTACAACAATAGGGATACCCAGGAATGTTTGCAGAAAATGGGAGACTTTTGGGGAAACACAAAGCCCAAAAACTTGTACTGGGTTTTGTTCAGGTTCCTTTGTCTTGCAGGCTGTTAATTTGTATTGTACTCATACTAACTACATCTTCCAATTCCTTCTGTTACACAAATCATCCACGGTCCTGCTCCCCGGGTGTAGGTACTCTTGCCTCTTTCTTTTCCTCTGTTTTCCCCCATTCTTCTTCTCTCACCCAACACACTAACCTTACATTCTCTGTCTATCGATTCCGCAATTCTATTCTTCTCACCTTAAAAATTTACATCTTACCTCATGACCTTGAAAGTTAGCCAAGGAAAGGATTAGTAGAGAACTTTCCCCAGATAGTTTATTCAGCTATCTTGAGAGTTTTGTAGTTGTATTTCCCTAAAGGACTTCTGATATCCACTAACAATTTATTTCTCTCATCTCCCTATGCTTTTATAAATCCCTTCAATGAATAGTTTTTGGTTAGCATTTTGTTCTTCCCCAAGGAGAAGTCCTTGCAAGAAACAACTTGCATCATGCAATTTTGAGAATCCCTTGATACTAATAGGATATTTTCCATGTGGTTGGTACTTAACAAGTGTGACTGTTCATGTTAACAGTCAACCTGACAGGATCTAGACTCACATACCAGACAAGTTCTTGGTATGTCTGTGAGGGATTCCTTGATTAGGTTAATTTGGCTGGGAAGACTCATCCTAATGTAAACATGAGTCTTGAATTACATAAAAAGCAAAGCATTCATTCCTCCCTGCTTACTGGATGTAGACACAATAGAAATAAGTGTCTCAGTCTCCTGTCACCACAACCTACCTGCCACAGTGGACTGCATCCCAAAAACTGTGAGTCCAAATAAACCCTTCCTCCCATACGTTATATAAACAGACCAAGTCACTAATGTAACTATCAGCTGACTGCTTCAAACTTCAAGGATGTATGATTGAGGATAAATAGAAGCTTCAGTTAGTTCTTCTATGTTTTAAACAGATTTTGGCATTGTACAGCTCAGGCTAGCCTCTGACTTGTGAACTTCGTACCTCAGGCTCCCAAGTGCTGGGATCACAGTCAGGCAATACCATACTTGATTATTTTACTTTTAATTAAATGAGTACTTGGCACTACATTCATGATATGATTTTAGTAAAAATTCTTGGGCCTTAAGAATTGTAATTTGTTTGGAAGCTCAGAGCTGTCAACCTCTTGCTTCCCTACTGAAACAATAAATCTAGAGACTAGCAGGCCAGTGTGCCTTTCCCTACCAGTGAGTGTAATGTATTGATGCACAATGCTTCTTTTGGGGAACACTGAGCTCTATGGGACTCTGGCCTACAGAAAATTCAGCCTTCTGCCTTCCTTTTTGTATTGTATTTAATAGCATATCCTTTAGCAAATATGTTGTCACAAAACAGATGCTTGTACCCAGTTCCCCTTCCATGTATTGAAGTACTATCAGTTAACGGAATGATATTCAGGGGAGGAGGCTTTGGGAGGTAATTAGGCCTTGAGATTAGAACTCTCATGAATGCAATCAGTACCCCAAGAAATGCGTCCTCAGAATGTCTCTAGCTCTCTTTTTAAGTCACTTAAAGATACACTGAATGGCACTTGTCTGAAATACAAATGATGTTTTATCTGAGCACACACATAAATCTACCCACATCTGAAAGGGTATCAATGATAGACCAAAGAAATAATCCCATCCAAGTCTAGTGTAGTGAATGAAGGAGGTAACAGAGGCTACTTACTAGTGTATAGGACAAAAATAATCTCACCCAGCACTGGAACAGGAGAGCTTACTCATGTAAGATGCCTCTCTGGAGCTCCCTGACAAACTCACAGACATCTCACCAGTTTCCTCTCCCACCAGCACCAACAACTATCAACAGCTCTCCAGCTATGAATAGCAACTTGTGAGACCCTCCCTACCTCCCTACTGGACTGTTGACTGGTTTGGTCCTGTGAAGGTCTTGTGCAGGTAACCACACATACTTGGCATTCATGAGTACAGTGATCCTGTCATATCCAGAAGATGCTGTTTCACCTTGGTTCATTTCCATCTTTTAATACCCACTCTCTTGCTTGATGGTGCCTGATGTTTGAGAAGTGAGGAGGTAGTATAGATATCCCATTTATAGCTGAGCATTCCAGACACTTATTCTCTACACTCTGACCAGTTGTAAGTTTCTATGTTAACAAAGAGTTACATGTGAAGCTATTGGCTAAGGGTTACAACACAAAGAGTTGTGAAATTAACAGGTACACTTCCGTGGTACAAATCATGAACTTCTGAATATCTGATGTCATGTCTGTGATATAGGAACCAAACCATGCCCCAGTCACTGATCTGCTGCCGAGGACTCAGCCGCCTTCCTTTTGAGCCCCCTCACTTCCCGTCCTCTGCCCACCCCCTCCCCACCCACCTTCTCCCACAGCTGCCTTCCACAGGCCGTTTCCACCGAGGAAAAGGAATCCTATAGTATGTCCGCTATCGAGAACCTCCACTCTTTAGACCCCTTTGCTGATACAAGGGTGATGACCTGCTTCCTGCTGGCACTGAGGATTATATCCAAAGGGGGAAACATTGGAAATGTAAATAAAGTATCAAAAAAAAAAAAAAAAAGAATTCAACAGAGAAACTGCAGGAAGACCCTTACAACTGTCCAAGGGATCACTGATGATTACAATAAAAAGAAACTAGTGAAGGCATTTAAGATGAAATTTGCCTGCAATAATACTGTAATTGAACATCCAGAATATGGAGAAGTAATTCAGCTACAGGGTGACCAGCACAAGAACCAGTTCCTGATAGATATTGGACTGGCTAAGGACGATCAGTTGAAGGTTCATGGGTTTTAAGTGCTTGCGGCTCTCTGAAGCTTAAGTGAGGATTTCCTTGCAATGAGTAGAATTTCCCTTCTGTCCCTTGTCACAAGTTTAAAAACCTCGCAGCTTGTGTAATGTAATTATTTGGGGTCTGCTTTTAACTTGGACTAGTGTAAGTCCTTCATGCAATTAACTGAAAAGAGCCAAAAAAAAAAAAAAAAAAAGAAAAAAAAAAAACCTAAAACAAAACAGACCAAAATAAAAACAAAACAAAACAAAAAAGCAAGGATTCAAGAAGACCCTTAGTACTATAAGCGAACGCAATTGTTGGACCTCATTCCAAACTGCATCTTCAACCACTGGCAAAGTTTGGAGTCTGAGATTGCATTTAAGTATCCTGAACTTAATTCAAGTTCGAAGTGAGACATTTTAGTTCAATTTTCCTAACTTTTCCTACTTTCTGATGAAATTGAACATTAGCAGTAGAGCTTGCAGGTGGTCGATGTGCTTCAGGGATAAGTAGATGGTGTACAGAATAGTACCTCTAACTCTTACTTTTCCTCTCAACTGGCTTTGTGCAAATCTCTTATAAATTATGTCTCTGTCAGATCATTCAGCTGTGACAGCTTCCTTAGTGGACTGAGTAGGAGCCATTCCAGCACTGCAAAGTAGGTACAGCATTGGCACCCTGCCTTTTGATTTATCTTTCTAAGTTTGGCTATGAGAACATCCCATTGCTACCTAAAACATAAACACAGACTATATCTGCCAGTTGCCAACATGGTGCTTCTACTTGGTGAGTTTCTATCACAGTTGTCTGCCTCAACCCTGCTGTTTTCCTTTCCCCCAAAGAAAGAATATTTGTGAATAGCTTTCTTTTTATACAGCTTTCACAAAAATCATAGTAGCCTCACAAGTCACAATCATATGACCAACTGAAAACAATATCAAAATATGCCTTCTTTCATAACATGTAAAAACTGAGGAGAATCATTTTTCTTGTGTTCCGACAAGTTCTTTAAAATAGAAAAGTATGACTTTTCTTCAGTGTAGGAAGGACATCCAAATCACCCATCTCTTAGTGAATTTATGCTCATTTTTTCATAGATTTAAACAGTTGATAGAACTTCCAATTTATGGGTTTGTATGTCAATAACAAGAGTTGGGAGCTAAGTGAATTTGGACTGGTGCAAAGAATAATTCCAATTCAAAGGCACAAAAGAAGCCTGCAGAAAAATCGCTTCCAGAAGTCTCATTGTATATTAAGTGTGAGCCCCATGCCCAGCAGTAGATGGCCAACACAAAATGAATTCAATGGTATTTTTGTAGCCTTTTGGTCTTGTATCTCTTTGTTTGGGCATTTTTCTTTCTTTGTTTAACTGATCTTTTACATATAAAGTATGGCTTCCAATTTTGTATTTTTATAAGGTGTGACTATTTCTTATCATTCTTCTTTTCTTTTTTTGCCTGTTTTTGTTTGTTTCTGAGAGAGAAAAAGAGAGTGCAAGAGAGATGAGGGAGGGAGAGAAAGAGAAAGAGAAGAATTAGAGTTGAATTGTTAGGGAGGTGGGAGCACTATGGGAGGAATAGGGGAGGGAAACCATCATGACAATATATTATATGAAAAGTTTTTTCCAGCAGGACTCCTTTCATTCTCTCAAAAGAATAGCTCTTAGAATCTTCTAAGAGAACAGCTTAGAAGAAAAATCTATTTTCTTTAGTAGATCTCTTGTCCATTTGTATATTTAATGGCATTCCCTAACATTTAACTACTAAGTATGTGAAAATACCAAAGTGGAGTATCAGGTTTGAAGCAGTTAGTGTCTGTTTGTGAATGGCTATCGGTGACATCCCTCACATACTTGGCCATCTTAGATGGGAATCCATGTTTACTTGTGTTTATCTCATCCAAAAGCCTGCCATACTTTATTAATGCATTAATCAGCATTCTTAGCATGCTTCAGCATTCTAGTACAGGGATGAATAGCAAACACTGTCACCTTGCAAAAATGCCATGTATTTAAGATATGTGCCCAAGATCCTGAAGAAATTTCTGAAGAGGAATCAGTTGTCTTGCTTCTCTTAAGTTCCTTTTCCATTCATTTATTATATAAAAAAATCTACAATTCTGGTTAAGAGGCCTATAGTGGAGATTCCTGGTGTTGGCTACCATTCATAATGCTTTCTCTTTCTGAGATGCAGAAGAGAGACCTTTGAACCTCTTCTGCTGCTCTCCGTGCTATGCGGCTCATTTGAATGGTACCTAGTAGCTGGAAGTTGGAAGTATCTCTCAGGTGATCCATTGTTTTTGGCTTTTAACAATGGTGTTACCTGCCTTTTGACATGCTACCTGGTGTGAGCAGCTTAAGGAGAAAAAGTTTATTTTGGATACAGTCTATCATGGTGGAGAATGCATGATACAGGAAACAGTTCTGTCTGCTGTGGTGAGAACATGAGACTGCTTGTTGACTGAGAAAGTTGGAAGCAAGGTGCTTGTAGCCATTAAGGCCTACTACCCAACAAGCACTTTGTTCAGCTAGGTTCTACAGCCTTTATAATGACACCATCAGATGGAGACTTACTGTTCGCATACACGAGTCTTCCAGACACACTTCATACTTCAGTCATTGGAGTGACCCAATGGTTGGTGATATCTGTGACAAAAGCATGTTTGCTCTTGAGGTTGATATTCGATGTTGTCTCTGTGAACCACCAGAGATGCTATGGGGTGTAGACAGTGAGGCTATTATGATAAAATCCTGATTATGTACAATCAGCCTGCAGCAAACAGGCCTGGAAGAGACAGAAGAAGGTTGGTAAATGTATGTAAAATGTAATGTGTTAGTATAGTGTATATCTGTCTTGTTTGTATCAAAGAGCTGACAATAATGGCTGTAAAATAGGCAGTGAGTCATCCTGGACTCATCCCCGAGGTGGTAAGCAGGACACAAAACAAGGATCAGAATTAATGAAATCCTAAGAATTCCAAGGGAGACCAAAAAGATTTTCTTGGATTACCTGGTGTGAACAACATTTAATTCATGCTGTGTTTCTCTCTTCGCTTGTGTTAAATCTTTTTTCTTATTTCAATAATGCTTTGTGTTTGCACGCCACCTGCCTGACCTTGAGAGACTAAGAAATGAAGGGTTTTTTTCTTTCACTCTGCTAAAAAGAAGGCTTAAAATTGTTGTTTTGATATTTTGTAAGAGTCAAAACATTTTTCTTTTATTAAATCATTTAGAGGCAACTTGGTAAGGAAAGGTGATACATTTTTGGTTTAAATTCCTGGACTATGTGTTATAAATTTACAAATTACTGATAAATTCACATCTTCTTTATAACTTTGATCATTGAGTTAAAGTTTGTTTAGTCCTGATCAGAAACCCTGGGCTCCACACCGAAAATTAAGGCTATATAATTCTCCTACATTAATTCTTTAAATGTGTTATATTCACTGTGAGCAGAAAATATGCTGAAAGTGATTAAAATATAGTGGAGATGCATGTTGAAATGAAATGTGTCAAATTCATACTTCTCACCTTGTCCAGTGCTTGCCACACAGTAGACAGCAAACCTCTACATGTCGAATAATTAATGCTGCCACACGTTCTCAAGCACCTGAAAGAAAATGATCCCCATTTGACACAAGTACATATGAATATGCTGTACTTTCTTCTTGTTTTAGTGGAGCAATGTGGAAATACATCATCTGTATTAGTTTTCTCACTGTTAGGACAAAAATATCTCAAAAAAGCAATTTAAAGACAGAGAGTCTCTTTTGGCTCATAATTTGTGGGTACAGTCCCCAATGACAGAAAGGCACAGCAGCAGAAACACTTGGTCACATTATATCCCTAGTCAGGATGCCGAGAGAACTGAATGATGGTCATCAGCTCTCTTTCTCCTTTTTATTCAGTCTAGAATTCAAGCTCATGAGACAGTGCTCCTAAATTTAGGTAGATTTTCCTACATCAATTAACAGAATCTGAAATGTCTGTATAGACACATACACAGGTCTGTCTTCTAGGTGAATCTAAATCTTGTCATCTTGATTGGATCTGGACTCCACAGAGACAAGCTGTTGGGCACATCTGTGAGCGGTTTTCTTGATCTGATTAATTGAGGTGGGAAGACACATCCTACATGTGGTCTTTACCTTGTAGTCCCAGCCCAGATGAAAGAAAGTCTAAACAATAAAAGAGTTTGATTTTTGATGGCTTGCCTTTATATTATGCTGGCAAGTTCATCTACTCTGTCGGCATCTTGCTGCTGCTGCTGCTGCCGCCGCCATTCTTTTGCTGTTATTAGAATCCTCCTTCTTTGCCTTTTCATCATGGACTAATGACCAGTGACTGATACTCCAGGAATCTTCCAGGACTTCAGGACCATGCTGGAACTGCTGAGGCACCTGGCCTTGTGGAATGGAGATGATACCAGGTTCTCAGCTTCTGCAGTATGAAGACAACCATTGTATGACTTCTACTGGCACTGTATCATGTAAGCCAATCTAATAAAAAGCTTGGAAGTAAAGGGAAGGTAGAAATGTTATAATTGAATTATAGTCTCAAAAGTAAATAAAACAACAACAACAACAACAACAACACACCACCACCACCACTACCACCACTACCACCAAAACACTTAACAAAAAATCTTCCCTCAGTTCTAGTCCCCTAGAGAGCCCTAATTAATATACAGTCTTAGTCCACTTGGGCTTCTAGAATAAAGTAGCAAGAACTGGGTGACTTACAAACAACAAATAGCCATTTCTCATAGTTCAGGACTTACATGCAGGAAAATGGTATTAGTAGAGTTGGTATCTGGTGAGAGGCACTCTTTCTTTCTTCATAGACAGTATCCTGTTGCTCTGTTCTTCATGGTAGTTCTTGGTTCAAGGAAGGCAGGGAGGTAGTTGATTTGTTATAGTGCTTGTCTCGCATAAATGAAGTCTTGGGTTTGATCTCCAACATGGTATAAACTGGACATTCTTGTGCATCCATGTAATCCTAGCACATGGGAGGGAGAGGCAGGAGGATCAGAACTTCAAATTCATCTTTGGTTGCATAGGGGCTCTGAGACCAACCTGGGCTACAAGAGACTTATCTCAAAAAAGATAAAGTCATTTCAGTTTTGTTCAGTTTTTTGGAAGGAGGCTTGCTTTGTAAGTCCTAATCCTATAATTATGCAACCTTCAGCCCTGTTAATTTTTGTATCTTCAAAGGAATGAGACTCCTAGGCTCATTTCTCGCAAGAAAATCTATTTGGATGGGAGGATGTGTCAGAAGCCTTACACAGCTACAATTAGATAAAATAATTTGCATTTCATTGGCAGGAAATGGAACGTTGTCATCTCTCATAGGATGAATCTTATTTATTTGGTGTTTTAAGGTTGTATTAGTGAGGGCACTCAGGGAATGCTTTTAACAATGAAAAATTGTATAGGATTTTGAAATAGCATGGGGTAAATGAGCACTGGTTTATCAGAGGTTTGCCTATTTTCTAGTTATAAAACCAATTTCAAGTAATTTAGCACTGGTCTTATTGTTAGAATCCATCCTTTCCTATTCAAAGCAGGAAAACCTAACAGATTCAAAATGAAGATTAATATTCACAACTTCATTACATGGTAAAGGTTATTAAGCTGTTATTGGCTTATTCAAAAGACTGCATAATTTGACAAAATGGTTACCCTCTAGCTGAACACATACCTTTCTTAATTTTTAATTACAACATTAAAAAATTGAAACATCTTTCATTCGAAGACCATTTCCTTCCTGCATTTTAAGTCCATGAGATTTAAAAACCACGATGTAAACCACACCATCTGAAAGGTTTGTTTTTAAAACCATCTCTTGTACAGGGACTCTGTAGGCTGATTAAGACATTTAAACATTGCTTACTGAGTGAAGCTTCGGAGGGGAATATTCCACTTTAATGAGCCCCTCTAGAGGCATGAAGATCATGTGGTTTAACTTTAGGGTTTATGTTCTGCTCCATGATCAAAATAATGCACAGAGCACCAACTACTATTATCTTTTAACATAATGGGGGTGATCTCAGTGTGATAGTCTTTAAAAGTGATAGAATGTCATTAGGCTAAAGTAGAACCCGCATTTCTTCCTATGATTGTAAGAGCTGTGCCCTGGCTGCTAGCTGTGGAATCATTTTTTTCCCCCAATTTGGCTTCCTCTGGACATTTCCAGATCCTTCCTCCTTACCTTTCCCATTGCACTTCAATAAGTGCATCCAGGAAAGCAGGGGTGCAGCCAAAGTTCTTTAGCTTCATGCCAACAAGCCAGTGTTCAGAGAAATTAGGCTAATTAAGTTAATAGCAGAGATGAAAGTGAAGGGTCTTTCATTTGCATAAAAGCAGAGGTTTGGTCCACAATTTGCATTGCTTATGTTACTAATCTTCAGAGTACAGCTATGATAGGTATGGATTTAAATGTCGAGGAAGAGCATAAGAACAGGGATCTTGGGGAATAATAAGCAAATGGGCTTGGGTAATAAATCATCAGATTTTCCTTAAGCTGTGTGATGCTCTCTAGATTCCAAAATGCAGACACTGTATAATCTACTTGAAGATGGGAAGGGAAGAACCTAGCTAAATCCCAAGTGATTTAAACTTGCCAAACGTGCACCATATGTTACGTAATGAAGGGGAATTTCTGCCCTCCCCTGCAGCTGTATTCTTTGACTTGTGTGGGACAATGTTTACCACTAATAATTCTGCAGCTTTGGAGAATACAGAGTGCCTTCAATCAGCAAGGCAGTACCGGTACGTGGATTCTAACATAAATAAGATGATTGTTTCCCTGTACAGCCATTTGTTGTTATGTCGTATGCCAGTTCTAATTACCATCGTCATGAATGGGGGATGGATCTATAGGCTACATTTATGAATGGAGAGGCACAGGTGGATCCTGATAGGTTCAGACAGAGCCCTTGGCAGTGCCTTTTACAAGCCTGGTGACATGGCTTCTTAGTGAAATGGTAGCTGAGATGGTTGTGAGCTTCTATGGGCAGGCTGCACAGGGAAAGGAAGAAAGAACAAAACTGAACAATAGACGAGCTGCAAAGGGCAGGGTTTTTTGTTTTTGTTTTTTGTTTTTCTAAGTGAACAACTGGCAAGAAGCCCAAGTCAGTCAAGATTGTTCTAATATGATTGGCACTGTTCCCACTTCCCCCCTCATTGCTTTTGATTGTCATAAAAGGTTGACAGCTCAGAGTCCTCCATTATTTTAATATGAAAACAAAAGAACAGCGTTCACACAATTGCTATTCTCTTCACATTAGCACCTAAAGCATTAGATGATCGGATGAGAGGAAATGGGAGTAAAGCCTTCTGAATTATTAATAGGTGTCCTTAGCCTAATGTGTACATGCAATCTAAAGGCCACTTCCAAGTGTAGTATTTGCTTGTAATAAATTCCAATTTAAGAGAATTATTGTTAAAATGGGCCTGAGAGACACAGCTTACTTAAATAATATTAATTTTAAAAGACTGCTGTAATTTAAAGTAATTCCCTAAGCCTCATCTCTATTCATATATGTGCAATTCTACACATATTTTTTTCAATCTTTCTTCTAAACATGCACACACATGCGCACACACATACATACACACACATGCACACACGTACACGCACACACATACATTTATGCATGTGTACACACAGGAAAAATCTTAGTGTCTTGGAAAAGATCAATTATTTCTTCAAGACAAACTAAAGGTAGGTGAGGGAATAGAGCTTTTGTTTGATGATGTCAAGTTCCTAGGAAGACTTTTGCTTCATCCACCCTTGCTGGGCTGGAGGTAATGATCCCCAGTGTGATAAGAATCTTTTGGTTCTTCACCAATTTAAACTTCTTGTTTCCACTCTTAAACCAAATAAAGTTTTCTAAGTCTATATTACAAATTCTTTTCATTTGTCTGTGTTTTACCCATGTACAGCTCTACTGACCTTCTAGATTTTGAACACCTAGGAACTCCAGTTTAAAACAAAGAATTCACATTTTTTTTCTTGTAGGAAAGTGTATAGGTCTACCTTCTTTGTATTCCTGTGCTCTTACAGTTGAGGATTTATTTCCTTAGTTCTTGATTGAACATGCTTTGTAGAAATAAATCGAAAGAGAATACTTTTTACCTTAGCTTTTTAATGGAAGCACTTGACCCTACTGAAGCCTTTTCTTTCCAGTGAGCCCAAAGGGGAAAGTAGAAGAGGATAAATAAGTGATGTGGATGACCTGATGAGGGCCACAAAGTCTTCAACATTATTCCCCGTGTTTCATCAATCTTTAAACACACAATTAGCCCAAGGATAAAGCCAACAAAAACTATCAATATCATAGCTTATCTCTTTATGGTGCTTAATGTTAACACACACACACACACACACACACACACACACACACACACACATACACACATACATAAACACAGACAGCCTACACACACAGAAAGAGAGAGGTGGACAGAGGGAGGGAGAAAAGAGAGAAAGAGAGGCTTCACTGAGGAAGGAAGATGCATTTGTTTGTGGGGTGTGTGCATGACTCTTATTTTCTCTGCAAGTGCAGGAAGATACATGTAAGAAGAAGCTCACTTTAAAAACTCTCAAAGCTTTGGCTCTCTCATTCTTCCGTGGCATTTAAGATGCTGTGTGTTGCATGTACAGAATGTGATGTATTTATTGCTTATACTGACCGATGGGCATTCCACAGGGGCAAAGACTTTATTTTCTGCTAGTATACAAACAATTTTAAAAGCTTGAGGACTCAATAGGTAGTTTTCCTGGTCTTTGATGTTCTGATTGTGTAGCCAAACTCACATTGTAGAAAATGGAACGTTTTATGAAGTTCATACATTTTCAGAATTGCTCCCACAATGGCGCTTTCATTTTGTGTGAGGATTGGAATGATGGCTTCTGTCTGTTTCTGAAAACCTCAATGTGGCCTCAAGTGAACAGGAAAAGCTCATATGTCTAGACCACTGACTGTAGCCCATTCACCTTCCTTGGAGCAATGGACACCGTTGCTTTTCCAGTACAGAAAAGAATGATGTAATAGGGTGTCTTTATCTGTCTTCCTGCTAGCTTCTCGGTTTGTAGATCATCTTTTGATGCTGCAATAACAAGATTAAAATGGAATGTTTCCCACGAGCTGGGGATATGAACACTCCTTCACTTTGTATGTAAACTCCCTCTTTAGTGGACAAAGCCATTGGATGACAAAGGTATTGACATCTTTACGAGACTGGTTTTAGAAAAAGACTAACACATAACTTCAAAGTCAGCATATGGTAGTAGTCAAATTGTGTTTCCATCATGTGAAGTGCTTGAATAATAAACTTCCACATACTCTTGGCCAGTACACAGAGAGGAAACTTGATTCATTTCGCCAGTATCCCTTAATCTTTTGCCTTGGCTCTCATCCAATCCTACAAGAGTTGATAAATCTTACATTCCCCTGAAGATTATTATAGCTTTTAATGGTGTTATGACACTAGAAAGAAGTAAGGCTCAATGGCACAAAACACGGGAAAACATCCACCAAATGAAATCACATAAATAATCTAGTTTAAACAATTTAATTTTATGGAGTGTTTCTTTCCTTTTTGTTTTTGTTGTTGTTTGTGGAACATCATAAGCAGCGCTGACCTAATATGCAGTAAATAAAAGGTGGTGTTTTGATGTGAGAATTTTTGCTTTGCTTCTTTTACCATTGGCAATGCACACCTACCTAATTCTAATCTGCCGTCATGTAAAACTTCCTAAATATTATCAATACTGTCACACACGGAAAGATACACACACACACACACACACACACACACTCATGCACAGGAACACACACACATGTGCACATACATGCATAGACAACCCTGTTCTCAATTAAGGATTTAGTGTGTGTGTGTGTGTGTGTGTGTGTGTGCGTGTGTGTCAATAATACCCCCAGAAGCCAGAACAAAACAAGCTACCAGATACCCTGGTACTGTAGTTACAGATGATTATGAGTTGCTGTGTGAGTGCTGGGAATCAAATGTGGGTCCTTTACAAGAGCAGCAAGTACTCTGTCGACCCATCTTTCTATGCCCTGTCCTCTACTTTTTAAAGCAAATATATCCATTTTTCCTTTCCCTATCAGAAATAGTTTCCTGTCATAACCTAGGGTCAATGTTTCATGTTTGTTTTAAACTAGGCTGTGCCCACCTAGGTCACCAGGATTCTTTAACAATTCTCTGACTCTGAAAACAATACCATGCATTGTGGAATTCATCCCCCCCCTCCATACACACTAGAGACTTTGCTAACTCCTATCATGAATGTCAAGGCATTAGGATACCCACCCTTGTTCTTAAGGAGTTAATCTTTCATGAACGTATGAGTATTTAAATGGCAAAGCTTAAAAGCTTCTGAACAAGGCAAGAACAGATGCAAAGCAGTGCAGAAACAGTAAAGGGACTGAAAAAGTCTGTGTTACCACAGCTGTAGACATTAGTCCAAGTTCCCACTTTAGAGTAGCTTTTAATTTAAATGCAAACAACCAGGCTGAGATGCACCTAAATTTTTGCATTGTATTTGCAGGAAATTAATGGTTGAATATTACATACCCTTCCACGGACAGGCACTTGCCCGGTCATCATAAGTTCTGAAATCTTACTAATGATGGCCAGTCTGAAAATTAAGATGTATATTAAGGCAAGACCCCTTTATAGAGCTGTGTTACTTTTATTCAAGTATCTTATCACAGGTGCTGTGGTAAAATCGGAAAATTTAGAAGAGCCCAGCACACACATTTCTGCTTTCCTGGTGAGTATGGTTTAGACTGTTTGAAGAATGCCATGGACTGGAACTTGAAGTCTCTGCTATTCACTGAACACCTGCTGTCTGCTGCAAAGCAAGATAATGGCAGACACCTGTGAGCTCTCTTTTCTTGCAAGCATCCAAAGAAGTCCTCAAATTTAACACTTTACCAACATCTTTAGCAGTTCTCTTGGAGGTCTTTTGGCTGGTTCTATGGGGACTTTTTGGTGGCTTTGCTCAGCTGACAGCAGGACTGGGCTAGAAGGACTCTGGTGACCTTCCCAAATGCAAGGCCCCAGGGATTGTAAGTTCTAGATCTCTTTGAGAGACAGAATGGCTTCCTTACATGGTTTTCAGGACTCCACCAAAAGACGGTTGCTGGAACTCTTGTGACCTTGACCTAAAATAGTCACAGGCACACTTGGACTACACCCAGTGACAAACAACATCACAAGGTGAGCCCAAGCTCCCACCTCCAATTGGGAAATGGGGTGTTGTCCAACAAGAAAGAAGTCATTAGTTAGGCTTCTTTGTAACTCCCCTGAAACCATCTGTGCATATTAACATATTATCTTCACAGTAATCTTTAAAGGGAGTCAGTTTCACTATGACGTTTGTGACATATTTGAGACATATAAAGAACTTACAACTATTTTGACTTCTCTAGAATCTTAGAATTTCTTAAACAAACAACCAAGAAGATAAAAATTGTCATTATGAATAAAGAGTTATTGTCAATCTAAAAGAAAAACAATATCTCAGTACATATGTGGGGAAAATTGTCTATCATAACCATGATAACAAATCAAGTCTTATATCTAAACAGCTTACCAATGAGAAAACTAAATCTCAGTAATAAGAGATACCCTAATGTAAAGAAGACACCAGTAATCATTTACTGAACAACTAAATATTGTTAAAGTACCCAACATTAAAGGTAAAGTGTCCTTCTACCTTGGTAATACAGTGTCAAAACCTTTTAAGAAGTCAGTATGTCAAAATTCATTAAGAACATTAGGAATTTATTTGGGCAGGGACAGAGGACAAGGGTTCTTAGAATGTAGCTCCATTGGTAGAGTGTTTTGGTTGCCTACAGAAAATGCTGGGTTAGATTCTAGCAACACATAACTGGAGTGCAGCTGTTCATTCCTTAATCCCAGTACTTGGGATGTAGATGCAGAAGGAACCAAAGTTTAAGGTCATTCTTGGCTGCATATTAAGTTCAAGACCAGCCTAAGTTGCATAATACCTTGTCTCAAAAAAAGATAGATTTTATTTTTGAGTCAATTTTTTCATCCTTTGTAATACCATGTGGCTTTGGAGGATTAAATTGAGGTTACCAGTCTTGGAACAAGTGGTTTTACCTCCTGAGCCCTCTCACTGACTGGAAGAATATATTGTACAACAGGAAAACATTTAACATGCAAAAGCAACTGTAAAGAAAAATAAATGCAAACAACAAATTCATTGTCTTCTTAACTATGTAAATGTAAGCATATATCCAAAGAAAATACAGAGAAAAATAAAAATTAAAATGCAGAAGTGCTTCCTTAGAAAGAACTGGGTAGCTGAAGACTTTATTTCACTCTGCATATTGCTATGAATTTCCAAAAACTAGCCAAACCTGCAAACTGTTATAAAAATGAATAGCAAATATAAAATTCATGTTACTATACAGAAGTACCCGAGGCTAAGTGCTTTACAAGGAAAGGAGGTTCATTTTGTCTCACAGATTTGAAAGTTGAAAAGTCCAAGCTCAGGCACTCGCGTATGGCAGGTACATTCTGGATTCCACCACTGCATGAGTGGTTTGTGTTAAGAGCAGACCCAGTGAAAGCAAGGGTCTGTTAGCGCAATCACTCTCATGACAAGCACTCAACTTCTACAAGATCACAAGCATTCATCTCTTTGGAAAGTGGTGCCCCAAATACTAGTGACCTCTTCAGGGTTCCAAGACCTTCCAATAGAATGTAGAGAGAAATCCCTGGGCTTGCTTGGTAGCTAGCCAAGGCTACTTGGCAAAGTCCAGGCTAATGAGAGATCCTATCTCCCAAAATCAAGGTAGATAGCACGGTTTAATTCCTGACCTCCATATTCTTCTGCATACATGTATGCACATTCATTCACCCTACATGAAGATGCATACACACACACACACACACACACACACACACACACACACACACACACACACACACACTTCTTTAGAACAGCATCTGGTTTACAGAAGAGTTGAATAGAAACAGTCACTTTACATCTATGTTCTTAGTCCTTCATGTTATTTCAGTCTTCCGGTTTGTAATTTCTCTAGTATATTTCAGCACAACATATACTGAATACGTGGGGGATGCTCATCTTATTTTAGCTCTCCAGTGCAGTGCCTAAAAGCAAGTGCAGAAGAGCTTTATTTGTTTACGAATGCTGCTCACAGTCTTTCTGCCCTCACCCAGCAGCAGTGAGCAAGAGAGCATGTCCTGTGGTAGCTTGTCCGAGGAGATATGCCTCAGCTAGCCTGTCATGTCAGAGCTGAAAAGCCAACCTGGGACCTCCTTTCACTTCTTGGAATGGTGGCAAAGGAGGATGCTTTCAGAAGAGCTAAATGTCACCATAAATATTTATAAGTGACCTGGTATTGCTGTGCTGGTGGGCTGTTTATTTTTATAAAAGCCACAACTGAAAGCACAGGGGCAAACCAGTTACAGGTACATGAACTTCTATGCACGTATGAATATGTGTATACATACTTACACCTATACAAAGATAGTCTGTCTGCGGGTTTTATCCGTGCGAGCAGATCCATCCCTGGCTTTCTACTTTTCTTACTAGGTGCACCTATCTGTTTATAACATCTAACGTTCACTGGCGTTAACCATGCCATAGCCTGTATGACATTTCATGCACAGATTCCCTTGTAGTTTTTCTTTTTGTTTCCTTGCAGTCAAAGTTGTGCGGCGTTGCAGACAAACACGCACAGTGTGAAACAGCCTGTGTCAGAGGAGAAGCCAGGCTTCTCCTTATGCTTCCCCTCCTCCCAATTAGCAAGAGGTCCATGGAGGCATGGATTTCTGCAGAACAAGCGAGTCCAACTGAGCAGCTTTGCTCTGCTTCCGGGTGAAGCCCATGATGTAACATGAAGTGACTGTGGCGTATCAACAGTCATTTATAGCTGCTAATCTTTTATTTTATTTTATTTTATTTTATTTTATTTTATTTTATTTTATTTTATTTTATTTTATTTTGTTTTATTTATTTTTGCACTTATTCACTTTATAACCTGCTCACTGCCCCCTCCAGGTCACCCCCTCCCACAATCCTTTCCCCAGGCCATCTCTCCCTTTACTCTGAGCTGGTAGGGCCCATGGCTTTTCCCCTACCCTGGTACTTCAAGTCTCTGTGAGGCTAGGGGCTTCCTCTACCATTGTGGACAGAGAAGGCAGCCTATCCCACATACAGGCAACAGCTTTTGGGATAGCCCCTGTTCCAGTTGTTCAGAACCCACATAAGGCTGAGCTGCATATCTGCTACATATGGCATGGGGCCTAGGTTCAGCCTGTATGTCTTCTTTGATTGGAGGTTCAGACTTTAAGAGCCCCAAGGGTCCGGGTTAGTTGATACTGTTGGTCTTCCTGTGGAGTTCTTATTTCCTTCAGGCCCTGCAATCCTTCCTCCTATTCTTCCATAAGAGTCCCCAAGCTCCATCCACTGTTTGGCTGTGGGTATCTGTATCTGTGAGTCAACTACTGGGTGGACTTTTAAGAGGACAACTTGCTCCTGACTGTATGGTTCAGGAGTCTGATGAAGGTCTATAGCTTCTAATCCTGAAGCTTCCAAAGTTTCCTGCTTTGTATCTCCAAGCACAATGAAAGGAGGCTTAATCAAATTCCAGCATAGTGGTATCACTCTCTCAGGCATTATGGTAGAACTAGGAGCGATTGGGGTGTCTTTTTTTCTCATGTTCACCTGCTCTCAGATTCACCCCAGTACTTACTCCTGTGCCACTCTAGAGCTGCCGTGTTTTCATCTGAGAGCTGTAGGAAGTTAATATAAACTCCATGTTAAAAATGATGAAGAAGGGCTGGGGAGATGGCTCAGTCATTAAAATGCTTGTCTTGTGAGCTTGAGGACCTCCAATCAGTCCCCAGAACCCATGTAATAATGGTGCTATGCACATGCAATGCCAACACTGGGGAGGCAGAGGCAGAGGCAGTTTGATTCCTATAGCTCACTGGCTAATCGGCTTCGCCAAATTGGCAAGATCTCGGATGTGAGAGGACTTGAGGAATGATTCCGGAAGTTGCCTTCTGGCACAATATACATGGGTACCCACATACACTGTATTCACATGAATACACACACATATGCACATATATACACACATACACACACCACACACACATGCACACACATATGCATGTACACACCATACACACACATATGGACATATACACACATACATATACACACCACACACATACACACACATACATACACACATATGCATGTACACACCACACACATCAAACCATACACACACACACACACACACACACACACACATACACACACACACACCTACACACACACTGAGCAGGGATGCTATGTGCACTTCAAGGCCAGCGCTTTTTCTGTACATTTATGTCAGCTTGCTTCCTCCTTTCCTATGAATGTTCTGTCTCACAGACCTACAGAAGACCCTAAGAAAGGGGAAAATACCTTCCAAAGTGCTATACCTAAGGTCTAAGATGTCATGTGCCGTCTTCTATTCTAACTTGTTCTCCAGCTGCAGGAGAGGGCTGCTTTCTTCCCACAAATCTGGATGATCAGTCTAAGATCCAGGCCATACCAGCTTCCTTCCTTTCTCTGTTTTAATCCCTGGCATGTTTACATGGACTCAAATGTGAAAGATACTATGGTGCTTAAGGACATATGTAGTTGTAGTGGTTTGCATGAGTAGTGTCTAGTATATCAGGTATTTGAATGCTAGATCCCCATTAGGTGCTGCTTTGGGGGAGGCTCAGGAGGTATGGCCTTTCTGGAGGAAGGATGTTATTGGCTATGGTGTTTTATTATGGCAGCAGGAAATCTGCTGTACACCAATACATCAGTGTACTCTTCACCCTCACATTAGGTTCCTACTCACTCTTTCCTTCTGTCCCTGCAAACATGGTGCTGTCTTTTGTGGGTCTTTTAAATTGGCTATTCTTTTCTACTAAGTGTGTTCCCTTTTGCATACTCTAGCTTCATATTGTTACTTTTTGCATGTTTTTTCTGTGGAGACGTGAACAAATGTCTATTGACCTCAGATACAGTACTGATAACAGACCAGAGAAAGGGTTTTATCCTAGTCCAACTTAGAGAGCCAGTGAGTTTATTGGGCTTGCTTATAGGAACAAAGCTGTACCATGGAAAAGCCCACCTAATATGGCTGATGACTCACGACAAAGGAAGCTCCATGCCTACATCTCCCTGCATAAATTGCAGGCAGCTTGACCATCAGAGAGTCTCATTTCAACCATCAATTATTACTGTATACCTAACCTTGGGGAGTGGACTTGTGAGTCTTGTAGGTTTCAGGAGATTCCTAAGCCCTATGGGTTTGCTTTCCTGAGCCTTTTAAGTTTCATTTATGTCCTGGTTCTTAATGTACCCTCACTGAAAAAATTAATCTTCTTCAACACTTATCACTCAAAATTATTACTTCCACAATTAGTCTTTCCATCCTTCTCATTTTTTCTTCTTACTTTACCTTTTGCATACATCCCCATTTGATATTTTATTCATCTATTAGTTTGCTACCTGTTTTTCTCCAGTTAACTTTCTGATAGCTGAGATGAAGAAATGTCTGCTGTATTTATCTCTGGAGCTTAGAGAATTGCCTGGTATTGAAAAATCATACAATACATATTCACCGAAGGCTGATTCAACCAAAGATTTATCTAGCATTCTGTATGCTTTACTTCAAACATTTATTTCAGTAAAATCAATCTGAAATTCTTGGAATTTTATGAAATTTTGTTACTCAGAGGAATCAAACTATTCTGTAGCACTTATCAACTAAAAGAAAAACCTCAAAACAAACAATGAAACAAAAAATGCATGATAGAGAAAAATAAAGTAAGTGAGCATTTGTGAGTAAGCTGTCGTTAAGGTTATTTAAAGATGTCTTGTCTTTTTATGAATACAGTTGGGTTTCCAGAAGTGCATGACCAATACCCTTCTAGAGCACATTCTCTAGTATGCAGGGCCCTGGGGTGGTTGGTGGAAAGACAAGGACAGCTATGGACCCCAAACTGTTGGAGAATGTGGAGTACTGCTCTTGATAAGGAGGCATCACCAACCTAAGGTGACTGGGTCTTCCTGAAGAGGGTCTTGACATGCATCCATCCATTCTGTTGGCTACCACTTGATGATTTCATACAGAGCCAAAACCCATCCAGTGGGTTCACTTCAGGCAGAAGGAACTGAGAAGCCTTTATGTTCTAGAGGCCACTGCAGGCAGTGTCACTCAGTAGGTGATGCTTGTGGGGCTTTGCCCAAGACCTTTGGGTATTTTTCCAAAGATGAAGTGGTGTCCTCATGACTTCTGCATGATCCTCCTAATGTACGTTCTTGATCTTTGCCCATATAATTTTCTCTCATCATTGCAAGCCCTCATGCCCTATTTTAAACCTCTTCTTCATTGGGGGCACACAACCCCTTGACTGATAATCCAATAATCTGAGCAAAATGCAGAGTTGTTCAAGTGTATCCATGACCAGCCTGAAGAACACATTAAATCTAAGGCCGAGGATCACAGGCACATACTCTGAGTTCTCAGGGGGAACTCCTGGTCTTTTGTTCAACCTCTCCAATAAAGTGTGTCATCACTGACTGTTTCAATGTGTCCTTAAAATAGTCAACAATTGGAAGCATCTGATACTATAATTCTTAATCCCATGTTTAGAAGTGGATTATTTTGGACAGATGACTTCATTTGTTAGTAGTGCTTTTCTCTAACAGATTAAAATTACCTGTCCTTTGGGGACTCGTTTCAAGCAATAAATTAATCCAGGTCATTACAGGGCAGCCTGAAAGTTTCCATGACAACATAGTCTAACTTTCCTTGCTAATACAGAATAAGATAGACATTCACAGTGTCTGACTAAAGATGCAGACTCTAGAATCTGATGACCAAGTTTTCTATCCTGGTTTTCTTACTTATCAGTAGTGCAGGCACAAACTACCTCAGTTCCCTGTGTCTCACTTTCTCCAGGTAGAAAACAGAACCAACAGTGTGTTTCTCAGAGTATCAATGACAAAATAAAACAGACCACTCTAAAAGCACACGGAACAGCATCCATCAAGTGTATAAGGTATTATAATTGCTAAGTGGAAGGAGCTATAATTTACACACACACACACACACACACACACACACACACACACACACACACACACACACACACACACAGAGTTATCTCACATTTAACATAAAATAAACAATTACTATTCAGATAGAGACAAATGAATTATATGAATGAAAATTATTTTAATGCTTTCTCACACAGGCAGTCAAACGCAAGACACTCCTTCATGAAGCATTTCCTACAATGTATGACCCTGATTCAAAAGAAAAAAAACCAAACATAATTGAACATAAAAACTAAACAAGCATTTCCTATCCAGTCATGCATCTTAAGTAGTTGAATATGACTTAAAAGCTTTTGTGAAAATTGGGAGACCCATCAACCCACAGGGTCAACATGAGAACTTTATAAAGGTATGTGGTACAGATTTTACACATCTCTAATTTAGGAATATTAGAGAGATTCCAGAAAGGTATTTTAAACAATGTCAACATCCCCATGGTCCTAGGGCAAGTCTACAACCATGTGAACATTTGGACAAAGAAAACTCACAGTGAGAAAGAGAGCATACTCAACTTGAAAATAGTGAAAAGAGAAGGATTCTATCTCTGTCGGTTCGAGCCTCTCTCTTACCATTTTAACTGGTGAGCATGAGCGTGGGCACATGCATGTATTCATGCACTGGGTGGGGCAGCAGAGAAACAGGTTGGATTTAAACAGTACTGCATTGCATTCGATGCATGGATGTTAAAATCTCCATCTTAAATGATGGGTTGTTTCTATGCAATTAACTATCAACAGGGTGACATAAATAATAGTTACTGCTTTTCTACCCTGTAATCTGGGGGCAGAGATGTTTGGCAATGCATTGTCCTTGATACATAGCAGCAGCTGCTGTGGTTACTATTTCCTTTTGGCTTTATCTATGCATGTATACATGTTTGCGTGTGCATGCATGTATATGAAGGCTTCTACTTCAGTATCCCTTCATCTTTTTTTTTCCCCCGAGGCAGAATTGTTGTGGTCGTGATCATCATCATTATCACCATCATCACCATCACCACCACCACCATCATCATCATCATCATCATCTTTCTTTTGCAAAAGGATGCCTGGGACACATGCTTTGATGTACTCATGCCTTACGATCTTTCTTTAAAGTTGAAAAGCCCATTTCCAGTGTAAGTAAGCAACCAAATGGAGGTTGTAAGAAAATGAATCAGCACCATCTTATGAAACTGGATGTCCTCCTTCTACTTAAAATTAATTTGATTTTACTCTCAGGTGCTCTGAGAGAGGAATAATTATTTTCCATAGGGCAACAAGCATACTTCTACTCTGTGTGCTGTGGGAGAAAGATTATTTATGGAGAAATGGCTCTGATGTGATTTGTTCTCTGAAGCTTTCGTCACTGTCTTGATGGCAAAGCTCTTATCTATATATGGAGATATTGCAGAAGGTGCGTGCTGCTCTTGATCTCTCAAATGCATTCTTCCAGGTGTTTCTATTTCACAATGGAGCATTTAGACAAATAATTTCTAGCTTGCTTGGAATTTTCATGACAGATATGAAATAGAATATTCTACTATCAGTCATAGCATTAGAGAAAAACATGACTTTGGAAACTGGAGGGGGCTGAAGTCACTGTCTTCGAGATGGTGTGTGTGTGTGTGTGTGTGTGTGTGTTAGTGCACATGCATTTATGTGTTTGTTCACATATGGAGGCTAGAGATTGATGTCTTGTGTCTTCTTCAGCTGCTCTTCAGTGCACTCTTTGGAGACAGGTCACTAAATGTTCTCACTGAATGTTAGACTGGGATAACACATGTTTACTGCTATGAATGGCTTTTATACAAAGGTTCTGCTGGATCAAACTCAGGCCCTCATGCTTGTCCATCAAACAATTAATGAAGTCATTTCCCCAACCCACAGCAGATTTCCAGTCATTTATCTTTCTCTTCTCACTGAAGCAAGGTCTAATTTATATCAATAAACAGAAGGAAAAGGAGACCGGGCTGTAGGAAGATTGCATTGCAAATGGCCACGACTGACTCCTTGGCCCTGGGGTACATCCTCCGGACTCTACCCCAGGTGTGCACAGGTGGGACAGGTGCTTCTGTTACTCAGGCCATCCATATGCAGTGGCATCAGAGAAAGGCTGTGGACAGGAGTGAATTTCCCAAGCCAGGGTTTCAAAAGTGCCTTGGCGGAATCTTCATGATATGTGAGGACCCAGGAGGGCGAACACCAATGGAGTGACATTCTAGCTATGTCAGCCTTCCCAGGCTGATGTGATTGACAGCCTAAAAGATGGCATTTTGATGGTATTTTCTCTTTGGACACTGTGGTTGACAATAAAGAAGAGTGACTCTCTTAAATTGTGAAACCAAACACAAAGTCAGAAAAGATCATTGTTAAGGGCAAGGTATTTCTTGGTGCATTGAGTCACCATGGACAGAGAGCTAGTGGAAGTCTAAAAAGTCAAAGGCAGAGCTAAAATAAGGAAACTTCCAGTTCTGCTTCTGAAAGGACAAGTGACCCTTGCTTTCAAATAACACATCTTTACATAGTCAGTGTTCTTTTTACAATCTTACATGATATTCTTTTCAAACCCTTAACTGGTTCAGAGCTACAGGTGGCTATCAAGGGTTCTGCTGCCAACTAAGGCAAGAGGTTTCTTGTGTGTGTGTGTGTCTGGACATGTCCATGTTCATGTGTTTGTGCACGTGTGAGTGGGAGCAAATGTGTTTGGAGGTCAGACATCAGCGTCACCTGTCTTTCTCAATTACTACTCACTGCACTGTTTTTTGAAGGTTTCTTTATATGTATGGATGTTTCGCGTATATACATGTCTGTGCACCATGTGCCTGGCCAGTGTCCAGTGGAGATGAGAGGGGTATCAGATACTCCGGAACTAGAGGTAAAGATATGAACAGCCACATGGCTGCTAGGAATTAAACACAGATCTCTGGAGGACCAGCCAGTGTTCCTACCTGCTGGGTCATCTCTCCAGCTCTTAACGTTATTATTATTATTGTTGTTGTTGTTGTTATTTATTATTATTATTATTATTATTATTATTATTATTATTATTATTATTATTATTATGTTTTCTCAGTGAACCTGGAGGTCACCAGTGCAGATATTCTGGCTTGCCAGTAAGCCTCCAGGATTCTTTTGTCTTGTCCTTCCCAGCACTGAGATTGCAGAAGTGGACCACCACAATAGGCTTTCTATGTCGGTGCTGGCCATTCAAACTGAGATCCCCATGCTTGTGCTGCAGGCACTCTACTGACTTTGATACTTCCTCAGTCTTCCAAGAGCTTCCTAAGAGGAAAGCAGAGGGAGGGAAGGAAGGAGGGAGGGAGGGTGACAGAGACAAAGAAAGATAGAGGAGAGAGAGAGAGAGAGAGAGAGAGAGAGAGAGAGAGAGAGAGAGGCTAAACCCCACACCCATGTCTTGTGTTGCAGCAATAATGCTGAGATGCCTGAATACATAAGGCAATGCTTCTCTTTTCCAGGCACCTGAGGACATCAATTCAAAGAACAGCTGCACTTGCTGAGACGCATTGTTATAAAAAAAAAAAACTAGTGTGTCTGATGGTCTGGTGTTTCTGTTGTGGTCCATCAAAAGGGAAATGTTCATTCTTGTTTTGCAAAGAAAAAAAATAAATAAAAGGAGAAAGATGCCAAGGAGTGGGAGGACTTGGAATGAGCAGCTCCTGGGGGAGACATTGCTGGAGAGCAGCCGAGAGGGCTTTATTCCAAACACAGGAGTTAAAGGTGACATCATAATGAATTGGAATCAATGTCAGTTCCATTTCATGTTAGAAGCCTGCACAAGGGGCTTTTTAAAAAGAGCACGAAGGCAAATGGAGTGATTGTTTGGGCCAGCATGGTGTTTGGTTTCTTTTCAATTTTCCTTCAGAAATATTAGTGGAATTACATGTTTGAAAGCAGGGATTTCCAACACTTACAAAGAAAACAGCATTCTTTATGTTCTTTGGGTTTTCATATTTGCATCTCTCTCTCAGTGTGTGTGTGTGCTCATTTTGCATATGTGTGTATGAAGAAATATGCACGCCATGGTGCATGCATAGAAGTCAGAAGACAAAATTGGGTTGTTCACCTTTGTCTTCTGTTTTAAGATGGGATCTCTTTGTTACTGCTGGGTGTACCAGGGTAGCTAGATCAAAGCCAGTTTCCTGTCTGTGTCTCCTACATTGTCATAAGAATGCCAGGATTACAGACTCACACTGCCACACCTGGCTTTATGTGAGGTCTGGGGGTCCAAACTAAGATCCTAGTTGCATGCAGCAAAGACTTTATTCACCGAATCATCTCTCCAGCCAAGTATTTTAAACTTTTCAGTTCATGAAGTCCACAAGTGTCTAATGACAGCTATTTTACTGGATTCTCTCCCCACCTACCAACTGTGAAGTCAGGGAGCCCCTCTGCCCAGACCTCACAGTAATAACAGACAAAGGAGTAGAAGGAGCTTTTTATCTAGTTTTGATAATTCCTTTGTCATTATGTAAGGCTGGACCCTCATCATTTTTAGAACCTTTCCTTGACATTCTTTAAATCCACACACATCTTCTACCTACCTTAGTTTCTTGAATTGCTTCCTGTCAACTTGCTACAGACTGAAGTCATCTGAGAGGGACAAGCCTGTAGAGCATTTTCTTAATCAGAGATTGATGAAGGAAGGCCCATCCAGCTGGCGGTATTGTTTCTAGAAGAAAACAGGCTGAGTAACTCAGTGGGAACAAGCCAGTAAGCAGCACTCCCCCATGGCCTCTGTGTTAGCTCCCACCCCCAGGTTCCAGCCCTGTTTGAATTCCTGTCCTGATTTCCTTCAGTGATGAACAGTAATTTGGAAATGTAAGCCAAATAAAAATAAAGCCTTTCCTCATCAACTTACTTTGATCATGGTGTTTCATCACAGCAATGATAACCCCAACTAGGACTCTTGGTGTTGAGACCCAGAATGCAATATCTGTTTTGGGGGAGGAGGATGCTATCAGCACCTCATGGGTTGGAGGGAGATGCCTGAGTTATACCCCCTTCCATTTACCATGTGCTCTTTTGAAAGGTAAACATTTCTGAATTAACACTGGAGCTGGTTACCAGGAAAAAGTCCATATGAACAAGATGCCCTGGTACAATAGTCAGAAAGGTAAATGAATAGTGTAATTTAGAGACCTCAAGGATAGTTGTACCAATTCTTCCCAGCCTGAGCTTCCACTATGGAATCAGACAGGACTGGTAATGAGATGTGCACACAACAAGAATTCCTATTGCTTCACAGTGCACTCCAGTGTGTCTATTAATTGTGACAACTCCCCTGTGTGGCAGGTAATAATACGCTCACTTGAGAAAATCAGGAAGAATGCAAGTTAAAATGTCCCCAGTCTTTGTAGTGGCTTAAAGTTAGAAAGAACTGCTGGGTGCAAGGGTGCCCTTGACACGTATCTTCCATCTGAGGTAATACTAGGGTCATGATTCTTCACTTCTAGTGAAGAATGTCTGCCAAGGTTGGTGACAGCATCTTAGCATTTGGTATGTGAGAAAGTCTGCACGACTTCACATCCTCCTGGAGTCTCCATGATCTTTAACCTGGTTCTTTCGTCAAACACCACAGAGGCCAATCCTGAGGACAGCTAATAGAGTGATTCTGGGACATTGTGTCTTATATACAGCACCTTAGAAAGACAGAAGAGTGATGCTTCTGCCACACATCTCACCAAGGTCAGGTCCTGGCTTGTTCTTCCAGAGAAGATGTACCCCAGTCTGTCCAGCTCTTGATTGCTGTTTACAGAACTTTACCCCACATGCACACCCCTCAGGATCTCATTAAAATGCTTCTGAGTCTCCAATTCTCAAATGCTGCCAGGCAGGACACAAGCTGTTCAGTCAGGGGGCACATGTGGAGCAGGAAGGGCTGAAGCATGAAATAGTAGATTTAACATACAGAGACCAAGACAGAGAGTCCCCAGAATAAGAGATGGAGAGGCATCTGACGGAACTGGTTAAGGAGAGCAGAATAAAGTTTCTCTCTTTCTCTCTCTCTCTCTCTCTCTCTCTCTCTCTCTCTCTCTCTCTCTCTCTCTCTCACCTTCCAGGAATCTAAAAAGATGATCTTTTAACAGGGGTGAAAGATTACCATGAAGGGTGAGGATGGAGTCATAAGGTACAGTATATAAATGATAAGGTAATTGTTAGCCTTGTAAAGAAAGAAAAGAAAAACTGCGGGGGACTGCAGCGTTTAAATAAAGTGAAGCCACGCATACCATTTCAAGCAATGGCATGCCATTGTGTGACAGTGGTCCTGTAACAGTAAAGAGGAACTAAAGCCCCTGTTGCCTAGAGTCAATGTGCCACTCATGTGTTGGTAGTGATGCTGGAGTAAAGAAATCGAGTACACTGCTAGTTGTGTAAGAGTGCCTCACTTGGGGTGCAGAAGATGACGCTGGGGATAAAGCATTTGCTGTGCAAGTGTGAGGACCAGAGGGCAAATCCCCAGAATCCACACAAAGTCAAGCAAGCCTGACAGCTATTTAGAATCTCAGCACTCAGAAGGCAGAGATGGAGGATCTCCATGGCAGGCTGAGTAGTCAGACTAGACAGAATTACCAAGTTCAGCAAGAGAGAGCCCAATAAATAGAGAAAAATCAAGTAAGACACCAACATTGAATCTGAGTCTCTACATGTATATGTGTATATGTGTATGAGTACCCAAATGCATGTAACCATGCATATACACATACATATAAAAAGTATATACATGTAAAAAGTATTTATCATACAATTATGTATAGTATATAATATATAGTAATGAATATAAATGACTATGCAACTTGCTCATGTATTTTCTATATTTATCCTTTTATTATTGTTTTAGCATTAAATGTATCTTTTAAAAAAGATTTATTTATGTGAATACAGTGTCACTGTCTTCAGATACACCAGAAGAGGGCATTGGATCTCACAATAGATGGTTGTGAGCCACCATATGATTGCTGGGAATTGAACTCAGGACCTCTGGAAGAGCAGTCAGTGCCCTTAACTGCTGAGCCATCTCTCCAGCCCCACATTAAATGCACCTTGTATAAACTATCTACTGCCAAAAGGCTTCCATGTTATTTGGATAACAACTTTTGTATCTTGGGCCTGCTGGGTCTCTTGATGGTGTTTTATAAAAATGTCACTCTTGACTTAGGTCATGTTGCTTACTTTATCCTGTCTTCTAAGTGTACAAAAGCCATTTCTAAGGTTGTCAGTAAAAGGTCTCATTGAGTGACAGACTTGAAAACAAAATTAGAAGTGATTAAGAAAATCAGTGATTGTTAGTGCCTGTCAGGCCTGTCCCGGTCGACCAGAATGGTGATGCTGGCAAAGAACACAGTGAGAGAGATTTGCTTTATTGAAGGCATCAGGACTAATGCAACTTCATGAAGGGCCTGTGTCAGATAGGAAGAAGTTTCTCATGATGGTAACCGTGGCCAAAGCAGAGGGTCTTTTTTTTATGCACATGAAACAGGGAGTAAAGGGAAAGTCTGAGAGTGTCAATGAGAAAGTAGCTGAAGGAGTTTTGGAGACTCAACGTAAGTTGATTGTGGAGGAGAATTAGTTGCCAGTGTAAATCTTTGGTAGGGATCAAAACTGTTTTAATGGGACCAAAGAGTAACAGCCTTTCAAAATTTTGCTTCTTGTTAGAGATGTGCCAGGGCACCCTGTTCTGCTGATTATCTTTAACTCAATGAGAAAATCGGTTTTCTACTCCCAAATACCACCTCTTTGGTTCAGCCAGTGGGTGTGGGGAATGTAGCAGCTTTCAATGTCTGCTACCTGAGGATATTGAGCCAATGGAGAAAGACTGGGAGAGGATCACATTATCTATATTTTAATAGTTTTGGTCCCTATAATGAACACCTATACACATGTGAACACGCATACACACATATCATTTATACATGTAAAAAAGTATCTCACAAACAATTATGTACAATACATAATACTTAGTAATGACTATAAGTGACTATGCAACTGGCTAATGTATTTTCTATATTAAACCTTTCATTATTGTTTTAGCACCAACTGCATCTTATATAAACTATCTACTATCAAACAGATGTCCACGTTATGTCGGTAACAATTCTCATATCATATTGCATATCATAATATTCCTATTATGGAGACAACTTCGTGAAAAGACTTTCACCTGGTATAAGTGAAAATCTGTTCCATCCATGTTTTAAGAAGCAAGATGGCAGCTTTGCGTGGGGAAAATTTTATAGGAAACAAATTGGCACTCTGTGACTTGGAACAATGCAAGCCAGAGGACCTTCAACATATCAATGCAGACACACACCCAGTTCACAACAGAAGCAATAGGAAGTTAGAGATGACCCAACTCCTCTTTCAATATGGCTTCCCAAGTCACTACATCAGCAAAATATATAGCAGCATGAAGAACATTGCTCAGACTTGGGGTAATGGTTCCAAGAAGTGTATGAATCACACCTGGAAGAAGACAGTAAAGACCTTCATCAGTGACTTCAAGCAATTCGTCAAAGATAAAAGGTTGCAAATATCAAGGAGGTCATACTTAAGATAGCAAGTTAGTCCAATGTTTGAACAGGGTGTCTCTAGGAACTAGAGGTGATTGGCAAGGAACAAAACAACTGAAACAGTAATGCATAGTAGAAAAAGAAGTAACAAAGAAGAAAAATCAATGAAACATTTATCAGTAATATTTTGGGGCCCTAAACAAGCTCCCATTATTTCCTGGAGGGAGAATCCTACAGACTCAGGAAGTAAACTAAACTTAGAGGGATGAGGAAATAACTTCTCAGGAAGTTTCTGGAATGTGTGAGTTACAATGCATTCTCACTCACTAGCTTGCCAGGCTTGTATAAACAGCAATAACTGCTAAGTAGAGGAGAGATTCTTCTGTAGGGAGAGCATCCTGAAAGTTGTGCAGGATACTCCATGAATGTAGATTTCATGAGTCAATTTTGTGGGGACTTTTGTTTCATGCAACTTCCTTTGAATCTTCTATATTTCTGTAAGTGATCCCTTATCCACATTCCTATAAGCAGCTCCAATAAAACCACTAGTTCACTAAGTCATATTTAGATGACATCATTTTTTTTTGTTTGACATCCTTGTCCTTTCTAGGGTGAAAAGATGTTTGGTCATGTCTCTCTAGGTAAAGTCAATTAAAATCCATAAATCTGGTAAAGACATGAACCCAACATAGTTTGTCCATGAAAGAAGAAAATCTATAATGAATTGAAGACACAAAGACACAATCCAAGTATACCAGCAGGGACATATTTCTGAAAAGAATGATACCTCTCCAAGAAGATCTCCAGACAGATCCTTTAGAAGAGATTCCAGGAGAATAACTTTCCATAATGACCTTTTAGTTGGACAAGACGTGACTATAGAAGATAGTGACATCATAACCCTGACACTGCAGTGGTCTAGAATAATGTATCATTGCCTTAGTTCTTCATAGAAAGCTTAAAAGTTTAAAAAAACACTGATAAAGGAAGCAATCTTATGGAGTATTTAAACAAGTAAGGAAAAATGTGTTTGGACAGATGTTCCATGCATTTTTTATTGAAGCAATATATACTATGAAACAATGTGAAAGTTAATAAACTTAAGGAAAGTAAGATAAAAAGAATATACCAAGTTAAGGCTAATGTATTCTTGGGAAAATGTAAATTTATGAATTTAGGATAGCTTAAATATACAGCTTTATAAAGTCCACAGCAGTACCCAAGGCCCTCGCATTGTCCTGTTACCCTCCTCCACGAACGTAGTCAGAGGAAATTCTAGTTTTACAGGCACCATTGCTATTAGTATCTATAAAGAAACAGCATTAAAAATATTATCCCATGCTTTTTACTGTGCTTTTTAATGGTTATATGCATAAATAATTGCTACTGTTATAAATTACCTTTAGTACTCAGTACAAAACATGTAACATATGGTATGGATTTATAGCTGGGGAGCAATAGGCTTTACATATAACCTCAGTGTGTAGCAGGCCAGTTTCGTTGCAGGTTTATGTAAGTGCACTCTTCAGGTTCAAACGGTGATGAAATCACCCAGTGCCTCATTTCTCAGAACATATTCCCCCATCATTAGGCAGCACATGGGCTGCACTTGGCATTGTGAGGGAAAACATTTAACTTGTTACACCAGACCCCATTCTGTTATTGATTCATCTCCCATGTACATTAACATGCCCGAGGAGCACGATAATTGGAGTATAAACAGGGGCTGCATCTTCAGCTAGCAAAAGAGGACTGTGGTTTCAGGGAAGCCATACAACTGAAGGCAGTAATTTTTTTTTTTTTTTTAACTAGGGTCTCTCTATTACAGTGATTCTTAACCTTCTTAATGTCACAATCTTTTAATATAGTTCCCCATGTTGTGCTGACTTCCAAGAAGAAATTATTTCATTGCTACTTCATAACTGTAATTTTGCTACTGTTACGAATTGTAACGTAAATCTCTGATATGCAAGATATTTGATATCTGATATCCCAAAGGAGTCATGACCCACAGATTGAAAAATACTACTCTATTATATAGTTCTGGCTTTCCTGAAATTCACTATGTGGATGAGGCTGACTTTGAACTCACTGAGATCCACCTGCCTCTGTCTCCCAAATGTGATTATTATTTTTTTAATCTAGATAACAATTAAAGAAATGTTGATCAGGCCCCACAATTCTGTCAGCTTTTCTGAAGACCTGTTGGTACTAGGGACATCAGGTAATACCCCCAACCCAGGCCAACTGCCCTGAAAGCACACCCAAAGTGGGAAACCACCCGAAACTGCACCCCATACTTTATGCTACCTTTTTCTGTCCCACAATTCTGTTTGCTTTTCCAGAGGCCACTCAGGCACTAGTGATACAAGGCCATGCTGGTACTAAGAACCCCAGAGGCAATGTTAGCATCCAAAACTCCAGAGGCTACATAGGCAACCAAAAGCCCAGTGGAAATATTCTACTAAACCTGAAGACTAGCTGATTACAAGAACCCCAGACCACTCCAGTCAGAGGACTGAGAGGAAACAGAAACCAAAAGCAAAAAATCCCCAAACTACTCATCCAATAAAGATAAACCCAGAAATCAGCACCTAAACCTGTAATAACCCTAACACCCGGATAGCCAGAAGCCAGTATAAGATCACACTCAACGACAGTCAGGGCAATGTGGCACCACCAGAGCCCATCTATTCTACTGTGGCAAGTCTTGGATATATCAACCCAGTTGAAACCCATGAAAATGATCTTAAAGCCAATCTTATGTGGATGATGGAGGTTTTTAAAAGGAAATGAATAAATTCCTTAATGAAATGCAGGAAAATCCAATTAAATTGGTGAAGGACATGAATAAAATGGTTTAAGACCTGAAAATCGAAATAGAAGCAATGAAGAAAAGCACAGAGACTCCTAAATATGGAAAACCTACATAAAAGAACAGGAACCATAGATGTAAGCATCACCTACAGAACACAAGAGATGGAAAGGGAAAGTCTCAGGCATAGAAGGTACAGTAGAAGAAATTGATACACCAGTCAGAGAAAGTGTTCAATCTAAAAAGATCCTGACATAAACCTCAAGAAACTCTGGGACACCATGAAAAGACCAAACCTAAGAATAAGGGGAATTGAAGAAAGAGAAGATTCTCAGCTCAAAGGCCCAGAAAATGTTTTTTAAAAAATCATAAAAGAAAATTTCTTTAACCTAAAGAGAGAGACGCCTATAAACATACAAGAAGCTTATGGAACACTAAATAGATTGGACTAGAAAAGAAAATCCCCCATCACATAATAATGAAGACACTAAATGTACAGACAAAGAAAGAATATTAAAAGCTGGGAAGGGAAAAGGTCACGCAACATATAAAGGCAGACGTATCAGAACTACTTCCAATTAATTCCTCAAGAGAAACTCTGAAAGCCAGAAGGGCCTGGGTGGTTGTCTTGCAATCTCTAAGAGACCCTAGGTGCCAGCCCAGACTGCTATAACCAGCAAAACTTTTAATCACTGTAGATGAAGAATACAAGACGTTCAATGACAAAACCAAAATTAAACAATATCTATCCACAAATCCAGCCCTTCAGAAGATACTAGAAAGAAAACTCCAACCCTAGGAGGTCAGCTACACCCAAGAAAACACAGGACATAAATAATTCTACCGCAGTAAAACAAACAAGGGAAATACACACAACAACAACAATAATAAATAGTAATAACCTTACTTATATACTAATAATATGCGCTTACAGAATGGATGTCAAAATATTCTGCTGCATACAAGAAACACACCTACTTGATATCTACAGATCATTTCACCCAAACTCAGAAGAATGTACTTTTTCCTCAACTTCTCATAGAACCTTTTTTTTGAAATCAGCCATATTCTTGGTCACAAAGCAAGTCTCAATAGATACAAGAAAACTGAAATAACTCCTTCCATTTTATCAGACCACCGTGGACTTCAACACCAGAAACACCAGAAAGCCTACATACTCAGTGAAACTGAACAGCCCTCTACTCAATGACCGCTGGGTCAGGAAAGAATTAAAGAAAGGAAGACTTTCTGGAATTCAGTGAAAATGAATGCACAATGTACCCAAACTTAAGGGACACGATAACAGCAGTGCTAAGAGGAAAGTTCATAGAACTGAGTGTCTCCATAATGAAACTAGTGAGATCTTTTCATTTTGCTGGCCCTCAGGACTTCTCTCCTGCCCCCCCAAATCTCTTCAATATAGTACTTGAAATTCTAGCTAGAGCAATAAGACAACTAAAGGAAATTAAAAGGATATAAATTGGAGAGGAAGAAGTCAAAGTATTGCTATTTACAAATAATGTGATAATATACATAAGTGACCCCAAAATTCTATCAGGGAACACAACATCTGATAACCACCTTCAGCAAAGTGACTGGATACAAGATTAACTAAAAATACAAAAAACAAAAAAACAATCAGTAGCCCTCCTAGATACAAATGACAAACAAACTGAGAAAGAAATTAGGGAAACATTCTTCACAATAGCCAAAAATAATACAAAATATTTTGGTGTAACTCTAACCAAGCAAGTGAAAGATCTGTATGACAAGAACTTTTAAGTCTTTGATGAAAGAAATTGAAGAGGATATCAGAAGATGGAAATATCTCCTATGTTCATGGATTGGTTGGATTAAAATAGAAAAGTAGTCATCTTACCAAAAGCAATCTACAAATTTAATGCAGTTGACACAAAAATTCTAGCACAGTTCTTTACAGAACTTGAATAAAAATAATAAACTTTATTTGGAAAACAAAAACTCAGGATAGCTAAAACAATCCTGTTCAATACAAGAACTTCTAGAAGTATCACCATCCCTGACTTCAAATTCTACTACAGAGCAATAGTAACAAAGCCATATGGTATTGGCATAAAAACAGACAGAGTGATCAATGGAATCGAATTGAAGATGCAGAAGTAAACCTACACACCTATGAACACTTTGATTTTTCATAAAGAAGCCAAAATCACTTTGGAAATCGATTTGTGGTTTCTCAGAAAATTGGGAACATTTCTACCTCAAGACCCAGCTATATCACTCTTAAGCATACACCCAAAAGAAGCTCCATCATACCACAAGGACATTTGCTCAATTTGTTCATAGTAGCTTTGCTTGTAATAGCCATAAATTGGAAACTATTTAAAACTATTAAAACTATTAAAAACAATGACATCATGAAATTTAGAGGTAAATGGGTAGAACTAGAAAAGACCACACTGAGTGAGGTAACCCAGACCTAGAAGGACAAACATGGTATCTACTCACTTATAAGTGGATATTAGCCAAAAAAGTACAGGATAACCACGGTAAAAAACCACAGGCCCAAAGAAGCTAAGTATCAAGGAAGGCCCAAGGAGGGACACTTGAATGACGCTGAGAAGGGATGATAGGGGGTGGATGGAGGAAGGAGACTGGGTAGGGGAGGGAGTGGGGGCGAGAACAGGAA
This sequence comes from Uromys caudimaculatus, assembly GCA_028551405.1. Lineage (NCBI taxonomy): Eukaryota > Metazoa > Chordata > Mammalia > Rodentia > Muridae > Uromys > Uromys caudimaculatus. The sequence continues at coordinate 44,373,084 of CM052714.1, forward strand.
GGATCATGCTGGGGGAGAATTGGGGGAGAAATTACTGGGGGAAACAACTGGTATGGGGGGCATCTCTGGGATGAGTTATAAATCTAGGACAATGGAAACTCCCAGAAATCTTTAAGGATGACTCTAGTTAAGACTCCTAGCAATGGCCACATGGAACCTGAATGGACATCTCTTATAACCAGGGGACTTCCAATGGAGGAATTCGGATGCCAACAAAGCCACAAACCCTTAAGTCCATAATCTGTTCTGCCTACAAGATGCACAGGGGAAAGATGGTGCATAAATTAAGGAAATGGACAACCAGTGACTGGCCCAGCTCGAGACCCATGTGAGGAGAAAGCGTACCCTGGATACTATTAATGATATTCTGCAGACAGGAGCCTGCTATAACTCATCTGAGAGGCTTCACCCAGCAAGTGATTGAAACTGATGCAGAGATCCACAGCCATACATTAGGAATCTTGTGGAAGAGGGGAGAGAAGGAGCCAGAAAGGTCAAGGACACTGTAAAAAAAGCCCTACGGAATCAACTAACCTAGGCCCATAGGTGCTCACCAATACTGAACCACCAACCGGACAGCAGGCATGTAAACAGTGTAATGCAACTGTTACATGTAATATAACAGTTGAGTAACGTGGTCTTCATGTGGGACTCCTAACAGCAGGAGCATGTGCTGTCTCTGACTCTGTTGCCTGCCTTTGGATCCTTTCCCCCAATTGGGCTGCCTTTTCTAGTCTCAGTAGGAGAAGATAGTCCTAGTCTTACTGCAACTTGATATGCCAAGGTAGGTTGAAATCCATGGGAGGCCTCGCTTTTCTGAGGAGAAAGAGAGGAGAGGTGGATGGGGCGGGGAGGTGAGAGGGAGAGATTTGGTGGAGAGTAGGGAGGGAAAGTTTCAATCAAGATATGAAGTGAACAAAAAAAATTAACTAATAAAAAAGGAAAGGATGACTAGCATTAGGAAAAAGAATGGTTGATGACCAAAAGCACTGATAAAATGGCATATAAGACACTGGCCAAGTACTCAGTGTTGTACCTGGCCATCAGAGAGATGGGTAAGGGAAGAGGAGGTATCCCATTGTCTTTTATTTACTTGTTGCTGTGATAAAATATGCCGACAAAGACAATTTAAGGGTTTGTTTTAGCTTACACTTCAAGAATGATCTGTCCATCATGGTCAGGAAGACATGGCAGCTGTAGAGATGGGAGGGTGCCATGAACAGGAGGCAGGCTGGTCAGGTGACATCCACACTCCGAAGTGAGTGACCAGGAAGTGAGGTGTGGCTATCAAGCTTTAGGGACCTACCCACAGGGACCCACTTTTACTCTTGGTGCTATACTTCCTTAAGGTTCTACAGTCTTACCAGTCAGGGCTAACTACTGAGGACCAACTCTTCAAACACATGAGCCTATTGGAGACATTTTCCTCTGAAGCCACAGTGATTATCTTTTTTTTTTTTTTTTTCCCTAGCAGACTAAATCAGAGTGTAGAGAAAATATTGCTCTTATCTGTTCCTTGTACTTATCTAATTCCACATGTCCTGATTTTGCCATGGTGGTTTGAGCTTTTTTTTTTGTGCTTTTCCTTCCTTCCTTCCTTCCTTCCTTCCTTCCTTCCTTCCTTCCTTCCTTCCTTCCTTCCTTCCTTCCTTCCTTCCTTCTTTCCTTCCTTCCTTTCTTTTTAAAAAAGATTCTATTTATTTTACGTTTATGGGTACACTGTAGCTGTCTTCAGACACACCAGAAGAGGGCATCTGATTGATCCCATTACAGATGGTTGTGAACCACCATGTGGTTGTTGGGAATTGAACTCAGGACATTTGGAAGAGCAGTCAGTGCTCTTAACTACTGAGCCATCTCTCCAGGCCCTTTGTGCTGTTTATTATGAGCCTGAGTGGGGCAGGAGATAAATGTGGAACAGAGAAGCATGACATTCTCCATGTGTCATTGCATTCTGAAGGGTTTGTGCAGTGTCAGATGACATTGGTGCCAAGACTCAAGAAGAAAGCATGGTTGATGCCAGATTCATTGATTTTGTAGCCTGTGACATCTGGATCTGACTTTCTGTCCCCCTAGTTTAAGAATATTCTACTTTTCTTCCATATACAGCCTTCTCCTATAATACAGAGTAATTTCCAGAGCAGATGCTTGGATGACTCTTGCTAAGTGCCAAGAAGAGTTTAATCCTTTGCCTTATTTACTCTCACAACATCTCCATGGAACAACTATCATTATTTCCTCCTTTTACAAATGAGGAAACTGAGGCCTAGACAAGTTATGTACCTGCGGTAGGTTACAGAGAATTTTAAATGTGAGCTTACATTCATGTGGCAGGAGGCAAGCATGCTCCATTGTCAAATCCCAGGGTTTCAACACATCTGCCTCCCTCTCATGCCCCCTGAATATCTGCCCATCTTTCTGCAGTGGCTTCTACTTCCAGTATGACTTTTTTCCCCTTTGGGGGGGTCAAAGACAAAAACAGTAATGTTGCTCCCTCAGGGATATAATTGAGAGTATGGGTACTCTTGTTCAAAGACAACTAGATGCATTTTTATGGGAAAGCAAGGCCTGTTTAATTTTGATGTCATTAAATTAATAAAACTCTAGGGGCTGGCCAGTGACAATCTAATTAAACTTTATAGAATACAGTCCAATTAGGTAACCAAGTAGGCCGACTCTCAGATTGGCTTCTGATACACATCAGCTAGTTAACCACTTGTCTCCTATATCATGTAAACTGGGGTTAGTCATTTTGTCTTTCAGAATTCTCAGCTCATTCCAGCTCCATGTCAGGGTCTTCTTTTGCAGACAGAGGTCAACTCACACTGCTGCAGTGATTACTGATGAAGGTATGACTTCTGTGAGGCTAGAAATTTTGACCTGACCAGGAATTAGATGTGCCTGCTTGTTTGCCCTGGAAACATCTAGCCAGACTAACAAATATGTATTCAGAGACTGTGTCCCTTCTCTGGATGGACATGATCTCTCTTTGAGAGAATTAAGGATATTAAAGAAGAAAAGATACTCATTTTATGATCCTGAATTTACATATCTATGTATGCTTTGATGAAAAATCTTCATTTGTGTACCAAGGAGACAAGGTTAAGAATATTTCTGCTTTACATGTTAGGAAATCCCTAAGTATCCATGGCAGAATGAATACATATGTTTCAGCATATTTTTATGGTGGAAAATCACAAATAAAAAGAATGAATAAGAATGCATCAATATGTATAAATCATAGAAAATGGTGAGTGAAAAGTAAGAGCTGTAGAATGACATTTATAGTATCATGCTGTATCTATAAAGTTTAATTTACTGTTCATGGTTACATGCCCTCAGATAGTTAAAAATGAAAGCATTGTTGGGGCCAATTAAACACCCAAACTAGAATAATGATTATCTTTCAGAAGGATAAAATGAAACTGGGCGGCAAGCATGTAAGATTTAAGTTGTAACTGTATCGATTTATTTCTTCAAAATAATGTAACTGAAGTAATGATGCAAAGATATTATTTTAATGAGCCAATTTTATGAGTGTTCATTGTACTATTTTCTATTGTTTTCTGTGATGCTTGAAATAGTTCATAATGTGGAAAGTGCTTCCTGTGAGCTCTAAGTTAGGGCATTCAGTCCTGTTAGACCAGTGCCTGCAAGTGATGTACAGGCATATGATAGTTGCTTTTATTGTTGCCATGTCAAGATAACCTGATAAGAGGCCACATAAGGAGGAACAGTTTTTTTTTTCCTGGCTCACAGTCTGAGGTATATAGCTCGCCCTGGTGAAGAAGTCACAGGGCCAGTTTGTGAGGCATCTGGTTGCATTCAACCAAGCCAGGGAGCAGAGGGTGGAGGATGCTGGTGCTCAGCTGCTTCTCCTTTGATTGCATCCATGATCGAAGCCCATAGAATGTTCCTGCTCACACTGGAGTTAGGTTTTCCTTCTTTATTTAGCCCAATCTGAAAAGTGTTCCACAGACATGCTCAGAACATTTTCCCCGAGGTAAGTATAAATTCTGACAAGTTGACAATTGTTATTGATCATTCCAGGTTGCAAGGAGAAAAAAATGTCACTCCTCAGGACATTTTTATTGGCTGGTACCACTCTCAACAAAGATGGGACAGGGGCAGCATGGATCTAGATTTTGGTATGAGCACACTTGATATAACAATCTTTCTTTTGATCAAAATTTACTCCCAACAAAATTCATTTCCCGTTCTATATTTTTTCTATGATATACATATAAACTAGAGGCTCAAAGCAGGTTGTGTGCAAATGATGACATCTAAAAGTAGAGGACTCAGGCACAAGATATCTTTACTAGCAGTTGTCTGCTTGCAAAGCTGATTTTATTACTAATTTAGAATTACTTTCCCTGGTTTCCTTATAGGAAAGATAAAGATACAAGCAGCTCCCAGCACCTGCAGACTTTTGATGGCTGGAAGTATTGGTTGGAGCATGTCACCATCCACAGCAGGCTCAACTGAGGGCATCAGATCCACAGCTCCCTGCTCAGCTTTTCTTCTCCTAGCTATTTAGGAACCGTCTGACATTCCACTTTAAAAAATATCACTTCACACATAGATGAATTGGCAAATGTCAGAGAAACAGTCAGTAGCCAAACAAATGGGAATAATTTAAACCACAGATCATACGCTCCCAGTGGGCAAGAATGAAGCCTTCATCTGTTCTCCAAAATGTTTCACACAGCCCTGAGGACATTCTTTGATGTTGATTGGCATAAATTGGATGGTGCATTTATGTCTTGTGGGGATAAACTTGTATATAATAGAAAGAGTAAGTCAGATTTATTCTCTTCATGTCCCTGATACTCCTTAGACACAAGCCCCAATACAGTATTATCATTACAGTGGTATCAGATGGATATTACTCTCACAGATCCATTCTGTAAGACACATGGAGGCTATTACTTCATAAAGAGGAGAGTACAGACAGAAGTCCAAAATGATGTTGGGAGGTTTTTTGTTTGCTTGCTTGCTTTTTGCTTCTCTTTGTAGATAATGTGTTCATTGAGTTAGTGAAGTTCTCTTGGGCTTCATGTCATGTAACTTTGGCCTGAATGTACCTTCAGTAAGGCTGTGGTACATAGTTGCATACAGGTGCACATGTAAAATGTAGCTTCCTCATCCAAAACTTGCTATACGTCTTTATTTTTACCTTAGCATTTCTATAATTGGTAAGAGATCCTGTTGATTTTATAGTGTGTTTATGGGAAGGTAGAGAGAATTCACATCTGTGACGATTAGTGAGTGTGTGTGTGTGCATGCGTGCATGTGGGGTGTGTGTGTGTGTGTGCGTGTGTGTGTGTGTTTAGGTGTGTCTTGAGGCTAGGAGAAAACCGCCAGTGTTGCTCTTGAGGCACATCGGTCTTATTTTTTCTAATCAGTATTGTTCATTGGGCTGGAACTTACCAAGTACCAAGTTGACTAGGCTGGCTCAGGAACCCATCGATCTGCTTTCCTAAACTAGGATTATAAACACATACCAGCATGTCTAGATTTTCAAAACGTGGGTTTTAGGGAACAAACAAAGGTCCTTCTGTTTCAAAGCAAGCAAATCCCTTTGTTGCTTAATATTATGTATCAATTTAAGTAAGTTAAGAAATACTAGTAAAATATTTGTAAGTATGTTCATCAGGATGTCTCTAAAAGAGATTAGTTGCTATATCAGAAGACTGTAAAAAGAAGACCTGCTCTCACCAATGTCACATTGCCCCATCCACCAAACATCTTCAGAGAAAAAGAGTTGGAGGAAAGGTAAATTCTAGGCTGGGGCATTCATCTTCTATTTCCCTTGGTCATCAGCATTTCCTCAGCAGCAAGACTTTGGGCTTAGATTTCACTACTCTCTTAGCTCCCTCATATTTGATGGCAGAATATGGGGCTTCTTTGCCTTCATAATTCTGTCATCCAACTTATATGTAGCTTGTTTCTTTTTTCTTTCTGGAGATTCCTGACTAATGCACCTTCCTGGGTGGGTATAAAACCAAAGCAGAAGTGTTCAACTCCTGTGTCCTTCAGAAAGATCAGTCTAGGGTAGTATTCATATACACATATTCATATATATATATATATATATATATATATATATATATATATATATATATATTCAGACATATGGAGGGTAGTATTCATATATATATCATATTTATATGTTTCTTTTAATTTAAGTTGGTTAGATTTTATATCATTTTGATATCATACCTTGATGTTCTTTGTCAATTTTGGGAAATCCGGCTTCCCTTTTCTTTCCCAACACGATCAAATTTATATGCTTTGTTCTTGGTGGTTTATTTTGAACGTTTTTTTCTTTGCCTCCTTTCCAGCTCACCAGTTCTCTTTCATGTGCGTCTAGACTTCTGCTAAACTTAGTTCGTGAGCTTAATTTACATGCATGTGTGTTCTAGAATTTCTGTTTGGATCTTTTAACTTTCTTGTGGATTTTAAAAGCCTTTTTCTCTTTTTTTTCAGGTGGGTCTCACATAGCTCAGACTGGCTTCAAACTTTGTGGCTTAGGCTGACCTCACAATCTTGTTACCCATGCCTACAACTCTTGAGTGCTAAAATTACAAGTATGTTCTAGAACATCTATCTGACTTAATATTCCTAGTTTCTTAGATGTACTAATCATACCTGATATTTTCTGTTTAGATATTGTTTCTTTATCTAAATCCCTATTTTCTTAGGCCATCCATTGATTTACATTTTCTACTAAAAGCCATTTATTCATTTGTTATTTATTTATTTATTTCCTTGGGACACAATGTCATCACACATCTCTGGCTATTCTGGAACTCTCTGTGAAGATCAAGATGGCCTCGAATTCACAGAGATCCACTTGCTTCTGACTTCTGAGTGCTGAGATTAAAGGCATATGTTACCAGACCTGGATATAAAGTTATTCATTTTGATTGAGTGCTAGATATAGAACATGACCAAATTTAAAGCTGATTTAATAATTGCTATGACGGCATTTCCCTTCTTCAATGAGAACACACATGACTTTTGAGAAGCACAAGAAATGTTGGAAAGATCTTAGCTTTTGGAAGAACTCATCAGATGTCAAGCTGAATGAATGTTGTGTTTTATGAATGGTGATATCCTTATCACTTACCATGAAGATATTTCTGAGTTGAAGCCTATGTGCCACACGTAGCTAAGCTATAGATGTGGCTCAGTGTAAAAATCATGAATTTATCAAATAGTTACAATAGTAACTCACCCTGCTTCTATGAGGGTGCTCCCCCACCCATCCACCCACGCACTACTGCCTCCCCGCTCTGGCATTCCCCTACACTGGGGCATTGAGTCTTCACACGACCAAGGGCTTCTTCTGCCATGGATGCCCAACAAGGCCATTCTCTGCTACATATGTGGCTGGAGCACTGTTATTCTTAAGCTTAGTGGAAAAGGCACATGCCACTGAGCCTGGTGCCCTCAGTTTGGTCCCTGTCACTCACATGATAGAAAGAGAGAACAAACTCCTGTAAATTGTCCTCTGTCCACCACATGTGTAGATGTGCATTCTCCTACACTAAATAGATAGATAGGTAGACAGACAGACAGACAGATTTTTAAAAAGGTTGACAGGCTTGAAGGGGATAGTCTCTTGGGTTCCACTTGTTGGCAGATGAAAAACCTTAACTTGTCTTCTCTATGACTCTAAAGTCACCAAATGTTCTGTTCAGCTTCTAAGCTTCTCAGTCATCTTTTCTGGAGTGGCAGCTGTCCAAATGTCAGGTTCAACAGCATATACCCTGTTGTTCTTGTGGATCGTATTTCTTTTTTCTGGTTGTATTTCCAATTTGCGCTCTCTCTCTCTCTCTCTCTCTCTCTCTCTCTCTCTCTCTCTCTCTCTCTGTTTTAGCTGTTCTCAGGGAGAGACATTCTCTTTGTTACCTAGATCTATTAGTTTATTAAGGCTATTATAACAAAGTAGCATGCGAATTTATTTTTCCCAGTTCTGGAAGATAGAAGTGCAAGCTTAAGATAGCAACAAGGCCGGGCAGTAGTGGCGCATGCCTTTAATCCCAGCACTTGGGAGGCAGAGGCAGGTGGATTTCTGAGTTCGAGGCCAGCCTGGTCTACAGAGTGAGTTCCAGGACAGCCAGGGCTACACAGAGAAATCCTGTCTCGAAAAATCAAAAAAAAAAAAAAGATAGCAACGGATTTTACTTCCTCTGAGACTTTTTTCTTGGCTTGAAATATGAGTACCTCTTTAAAATATTATGTATTTGTTTGCTATTTATTTATTTATTCAAATGTATTTGTGTTTATGCACAGATATATAGGAATATGTGTCATTGTGCATTAGTGGAGATCAGAGGACAACCTTTCTCAGTATGGGTTCTAGGGTCAAACTCAAGTCATTGGGCTTGGTGGCAAGCATCTTTAACTATTGGTCCATCTCATTAGTCCCATGACTGTCTTTTCAATCCCTTCATCAATTTACTGCACACCTACATGTCTATCACAATGCTTTTGTGCATTGAAAGTGTGTTATTAAATGTGGATGAGGGTCCACACTATAAACCCATGTTTAACTGAGTTACTTCCTCATCTTTAAGCACAATCATATTTAGGCGTAGTAGTAGTAGGGACTCAGTATGTGAATTTTTGAGGAGCATAATTCAAACCATAAGACTAGTATACCATTATCAGGAGGAATGCATTATTCTGTTGAAATACAACTGAGTTATTAACTGTATCAGTCTTATTGATTTAATTCCATCTTAATGAAAAAACTTATATGCATTCAAGTATAGGTATACAAAAGCCAGAAAATATTGTTAGACAAAGACTGCTGTAATTCCTACTCATGTAGCCTCTCAGGACCTATGTATTCATAAACTCTCTGTCTATATAAAAATATGTTTTAATCAAATTTTGGCAAGATTGACAAATTTACATAGAGGAAATGAATTTCATTACAGTAATCTAATTTATTCCTAAACTTTGTCTCTGATTTCAATAAGACATTAATTTCTATGAAACTTATTGTATTTGCTTATCATCATTTTCCCACTTCAATATCTATTAAAGTTTCATTGATTTTGTTGATTATTTTTTGCCCATATCTGATTTAACTGGCTACAACCTGCCAATGCGCTAATATATTAGCAATATTCTCTGTGACTATCACTGTTAAAGAGAGAGTCTTATTTTCTTGTAGTCATATAGCCTTTGACGCTTCCAATTGGTTTGGAGCTGTTTTTTATACAACAGACAACTTTACCGGGCATAACCTTTACTTTTTCAGGTTTCAGTTTACTTTTATTATTTTTTTAAAAGTATTCCAAGAAAGGAATATAACATACATTTTTGATACACCATTGAGATGGAAGGAAGACTTCAGGGAAAGATGGAGAATGAAAGATGAAGTAAATAGAGGTTCCAGTGCTGTTCAACCTATTGGGTAGAATGTCATACATAGTCATACATCTGAATGCAGTTCTGAATAAGCTCTTGTTGATCATGGAAAGCATGAATTTGAAAACAGTTGTAGTCTTTGATATACAAGACTTTCACCAATGTTAATAGCTGGCCTTAATATATTTACAGAGTAGTGTCAGCTTTAGATGACTGGGTATTTCATTCAAGTTCATGAAAAAACTGATCAAACTCTCTCTTGTTCTCTTATCCTCGAATTAACATTTCTAAAATGTGGAGAGGTCATGTCTTCAGTGTCTGTCTCCCAGTCTATCAGGTTTTGGACCCACATCTTCATATAGTAAGTTGACTTACTGTGCATACTTTACTCCTTGCAAAGTATGCTCCAGGCATGAATAGATTGTATTTCTTGTGCCCATCACAATCTGGCCAGCTGACCCTCAGCTGCCTTTGGCATGTGTTATTCTCTCTCTCTTGTTGGATCTCCTTTTTTCTTAGAACCATGCTGACCACCAGATATATCTGCACAGACATAAAGAGGGAATCCTACTTCCCTTAGTAGATGTCTTTTTTAGTTTCATGTTGATGCTCTAACCAAACTCAGTTTCAGCAGGAAAGGTGATATTAGGCTTATACTTCCAGGTTACAATCCATCATTGAGGGAAGGTAGGGGAGTAATTGGGAACAGGAAGCATCAAAGAATGCTGCTGGAAGGCTTACTTTCTGGTTCTCTCACTGGATAATTTTCAGGTAGCTTTCTTTGACAGCTCAGGCACACCTACCCACGGATGGCACTGCTCACATAGGATGCTTGCCCTGACATCAATTATTGGTCAAAAAAGTGTCTCATACTCATGGTCTTAGGGCCCTCTGATCTGGGCAATCCTTAATTGAGCATCCCTCAGATGATTCTAAGGCGTGTCAATTTGCGAGCTGAAGCTAATTAAGACAAGGTCAAAGCTGCAAAGAATTTATATATTTGGGTATTAATATATATATATATAATTGACAGTTTCTCCTCTTCGGAATCTAACATTGCATAGTCCTGGGAATAGACTATGACAGGACTTATCTGTACTGGGGACACATAGGGAGAATACACTGACTGATTAAAGCACCAAAAGTGCTAACCATGTTTCAGAATCAAGGGTGAAGTGAAGACCTGGTCCTAAGGCAGTCATTCTGGTAGCAATTGTCATGGAGAAAGCTGTAGTGATAAACAACAGAGACATTGATGAGACTGTTGGAAGCATCTCAGAGACTCCTAAAGGCAATGACAAATGAGCTGGAAGCTTAGGTGCATGCCAGTGAAACTGGAGTTACTGTCCAACACTACAAGATGACACAAAAGCTAAAGAACTCTGGATGAACTTGAGGGCTAAAAGATTTCACTAAAAAGGGTTTTAACTGATATAATGGTATATACGCTTGTAATCCTAGCACTTAAAAGATAGAGGCAGGTGAATCAGATGTGAAAGTTTATCTTTGGTTGTATAAAGAGTGTGAAGTTAGTGAGCGCATGTGGATTCCTGTCTTAAGAAGCTAAGAAACAATAAACAAAAGATTTCTAAAGTTGCTACTTATGGTCTTGTGTAAGGGCATCAGATATGAAAATGAATCTTATTGATCTATACCATACCTCATCCTTTCCTATTCCCGACATTTTTTCCTTTAATCGAGTACAGCTGCCTTTATGGTAGCCTTTTCTGTGGAATGAGTCCTCATTTCAAAGTCTCCGAAGACCTTTATTTAATTGTGCTTTCCGACTGGCCTACCCAACCAATGTCCTAAAAAAGTTCCCAACATCTCTAAGCTGTTAATGGATATGACTTTAACTCAAGCCCTGATGAGTAGCTGCGTGATCACAGAAAGACTAAAAGGGAATCCATGACTCTATGCTAATGGAATGTCCAGGCACCAGGCACTCCACATCATAGAGCCCAAAAGGAAATCTAGTGTTGCTGATACAAACCCCAATTTTAAGTCAGTGATGCCTGGGGATTAACAGTGGTGACGTTCTAGGTCATTTGATTCCATGGTTCCTCTCTTTTAAACAGTCACATCTGCTTTCAAAATAGTAAGGGCACACTATTATTTTATTCACGAATTGTTACCAAAGTCTTCGGATTTATGTTTTCGTGTGTGTGCGTGTGTGTGCGTGTACACAAGTGCAGGTGCCTGGAGAGGTGTATCAGATCCCCAGGAGCTGCAGTAACTGAAGATTATGAGTCTCCCAGGGTGGCTGCTGGGAACCCAACATGGATTCTCAGCAAGAGCAGTGCGTGCTCTGAGTCACTCACTAAGGCATCTCTTATTTTTTGTCCCATCTTGTAGAGTGGCTCATGGTACTGGAAATCTCAAAACAGAAACAAAACTTACAACAAAATCCAAAAAATTATTGCTTTTACATTTAATGTTGACAGTTCTGTGTAAGTATGCAATGAATTGTGAGCATATTCGTCCTGGGACCCTAGCTTATCCTCTTCCTGTTTGTATAGACCCACTTCTTCTCAGCTAGCCTGAGTCCTACTTTCATGCATTTTTCCTGTTTTGTGGGTGTGCAGGCCTTATGCAGATAGCCATAGCTGTTGTCTGTTCCTGATTCCATCAGCTAGGTCACATGAGAACACACCATTTCACAAGACTTCCCTTCCTCCAGCTCTTACTATATCTTACTATATCTTGCTTGATTTTCCATGATGTTTCCATATTATGGCAGAAGGATTCCCAGCATTTTGATCAGTAATTAGCCTCTATATTTTTCATTACCCCTTGGAAAAAGAAACTTCTTTGTTATTCAAGGAAAATGACAATTTTTGTCTGAAGATATAACTATAAATATTTAGAATGCAGTTTGGTTACATATAAATTTAGATTAATATGGATAGTATGCTCCTCCTTACTACCAGTGATATTCTCAGACATAGACTTTTGACCAGGGTGACAGAGCATTTTTCTTCCCCTGGAGAGGTCCTCAGATCAAATAAAAAGTTGTTGGTTGTCTCTAAAAGACTTTGATGTGTGATCATGGACTCCCAAGGTCTTCCATACATTTTTGAGAGAATTTCAGAAATCTCCAAATTTGTATGCCTATATTTCTTCTATTTACTGTCACAATGACATTATGCAATGCTCCATGTATACATCTGCGTCTGCGTTTAAGCCTGTTATTTTCATATTTTCTACCTCTCTCCAAGGATATTATCTTGTGAGCAGGATTTTTCTAATTACTTAAAAAAAAATCTAGCATCTAACCAGAGACTGGTACATTGCACAGAGCCAGTGTCAGTAACTGCAGAATGAATACACAAACAAGTGCATGCAGTCTCCCTTTTGCTAAAGCAAAATGTTTGAGTTTGTCTGCAAAACTTATCATGCTATTAATAGTTTAATCTCATCAGAGATGTCTGTACATTTGCTGAGTAAATATTTATTGAGCATTTGCAAAGCACCGCAATGCTAGAAGGCAATGGCAAGATGATGACTGGCCAACTTGGATGCCTTCGATGCTGATTTTCATGAGTAATTTCCATGCCATGCTCAAGAAAATAGCTGGCCACAATGTTCAGGTAAGAAAGGAGTCATTGATAGCATACAGAGAGCATGGCTGGAAAGATGACTCAGTGGTTAAGAGTATGCACTGCTCATGTAGATGACCAGCACCCCCCATCTATCTCTATCTCTATATCATACCTGTATATAAAGCATTATGTATATATCATATATGTATATAAAGACAAGAAGAAGGAGGGGTGGAAAGGAGTGATGAGACCAAAGTAATAAAAGAAATATCTAAGCGTCAGAATAACCAGATCTATTCTCATCTGTACTGTGATCTGCCTTCCCATCTGCTATGAATCATAAGACTCACCTCCTACATACTTTGCAGGTTGCTGTGAAAGAGTATTAGAAATAATGACTTTGATCTTCTCAGATAAAGAGGTTGTGTTTGCACAAAACACTGTATTATTTCAATCAGGGAAAAATTGGCTTTTGCTTTCAACAAGGACAAAATTGTTAAAGGTGGAAAAGTCTGCATGGAATGAATTACGAAATTAGATTCCTCTCAACATGACTGAAAGGAACTCAATCTATGCCTTCAGAAAGGAATAGGAAGGACTGGAAAAAAAAAACCCTCAGAGCCACAAGATGCTGCTCTATTTCTGCAAGGTGAACAGGTAGCTTGGTGCTCGCTGGAGTTGCTGCAGCTTGGCTCACTATGAGAGTTGCAGGAAGGCTTTATTTCTGCTTGTGGAGGAGGGAACAGAGACAATGCACTATGCTTTTCAAAATGACTACACTCTTCCTTCTCCAGAGCTTCTCTCCTGGAACGCAATTTTTTTTTTTTTCTGGTCTCAAGGGAAAATTTAAAGCAGCTTAATTGGCACATCCCCAAGCTGCTCAGGCTAAGCCCTATGCAGAAATGAAGCCAACCAGCCATGATTGGCATGGTGCGATCTAAAGGAAGTCTGCAGCAAACTCTATTCCATTCCATCTGTCAGCAGCTAGGCGCACTTGGGCTAAGACCTTTCCTCCAGAATATGGCTGGCAAATTGCCCTTTACCTGGGCAGGCTGTGTTTTCCCTTATGAGTACTTTGGAATTCTTTCTGTATTAGGCCTAAAGGAGCTACAACAGGAAATGGTAATTTCTGCAGTAGGCTCCTTTTGCTTTTAAAAACCATTCTATACTTGTGAACCCCGCACACGTGATCATAAACATCTCTTTGGCTTGAAGATCATATCTCAAATACTCCAGCAGCTAACATTTGGCAATGCCCAATAGGGTACGTCAGTCAAGAGGAAAATCAGGATCAGTAGGGATTCGTTTCAGGGAAATGGTTTAGACACACATGCCCTTTGTGATGTAACTTACTCTGAAGGCTGAAAGTATCGTGTGTCTGCCTGTAATGGGTACGTGTGCATATTTAAGGTGGGTTTCTTTTTAATGGCATGAGGTAATTTGATTGTTTACTCCATGCATAAGAGCTATAATTTTTATTACTTTCCTCACTTGTGACCCCCATTTAGTTTGGGAACTATTTTATATTATTCCACATATATGTATATAAGATAGGTATAAAATTCAAAAAATGATAAAAATTATAAAGATATTTTAAAGCAATTCTTTAACACAACATAATTTTACCATTTGGTAAAAAGACAAGGCAAGCTTAAGTACTGTGTTGTATATGTTTGTTTATTTTACACAAAGAATTAAATCTTGGCTGGATAGTTTATGTTGTGGGACACAGAATATGCTCAATATTTTTCAGATCTGATTAATATTTATTTTTATAATCATTAATGCTGAACGTGCTGCTTTTAATAACTACATAGTATAAAATGGCAGAAGTGTGATTTGGACCATTTCAGAAATTGTCAGAAACGCTGCCCTAATTCCAAGCCAAAATTAATTTATTGATTTTTTTT
>CM052714.1:44388425-44451142 GCA_028551405.1 Uromys caudimaculatus
GTCACACCAAGATACTTTATATTGTTTGTGACTATTGTGAAGGGTGTCATTTCCCTAATTTCTTTCTCAGTCTGTTTATCCTTTGAGTATAGGAAGGCTACTGATTTGTTTGAGTTAATTTTATATCCGGCCACTTTGCTGAAGTTGTTTATCAGCTGCAGGAGTTCTCTGGTGGAGTTTTTCGAGTCACTTAAGTATACGATCATATCATCTGCAAACAGTGATATTTTGATTTCTTCCTTTCCAATTCGTATCCCTTTGACTTCCTTTTGTTGTCTAATTGCTCTAGCTAGCACTTCAATTACTATATTAAATAGGGAGAGAGAGGGCAGCCTTGTCTAGTCCCTGATTTTAGTGGGATTGCTTCGAGTTTCTCTCCATTTAGTTTGATGTTGGCTACTGATTTGCTGTATATTACTTTTACTATGTTTAGGTATGGGCTTTGAATTTCTGATCTTTCCAGACTTTTATCATGAAGGTATGCTGAGTTTTGTCAAATTCAGCAATTTTTTTCAGCATCTAATTTGCCCTACCCCTCCACCCCCAGTCCTCCTGGAGGCTGGACAAACAACCAAAGAATACACATTGAGGGACCCATGGTGCGGACCACATATGTGGCAGAGGAGGGCCTTGTTGGCCATCAGGGGAAGGAGAGGCCCTTGGGCCTGAGGGTGTTAGAGGCCCCAGTAAAGGGGAATGTCAAGGTGGGAATACGGGAATGGGTGGATGGGTGGGTGGGAGGTGGAATAACCTCATAGAGGTGGGGGAGGGGGGAGGGGATAGGGAGTTTCCAAAGAGGAGACCTGGAAAGGGAGAAACATTGGAAATGTAAATAATGTATCAAAAAGTAAATAAATAATTTAATAAAAACATAAAAAGTAAAAATAAAAACAAAACAAAACAAAAAAACCTGGAGTGTGATCCAATGAGAAGTTAGCTAGAAATGGAGATTTGCAAGCTGTCAAGAGATGAAGCTCTGACCATGCTCAAACGTGTTCTGATGAGTGTGGACATCAGTGCCCTTCAGTCACTGACAGTCAGGATAACCTTAAGCATAAGCAAGTTGTGGTAAGGGTGAGCACACGTGGGGAACACGGCACATCTCATCCAGACAGTCTAAGGATGTAGAGGAATTGGGCTTCCCTCAGGTGGTTTGAAATAAGTTGGAGGATATGGGGGTCCATACTGAACTGAAAGAGGAGTACTTCCATGAGTGGATGTCATAATGAACCAACAAGAAGCAGAAAAGATTACAGCAAGACTAGATATATGATTAGTGAAGAAATGGCATGAAGCCCTATTTGTAAGAATGATGGGATCACCCAAAAGGTGCTCTAATCTCCCACAAAGACACTTGCTCAATGATGTTCATAGCAGCTTTATTTGTAATATCCAGAAACTGTAAAGAACCTAGATGCCCCTCAACTAGAAAATGGGTAAAGAAAATTGATTTATCTACACAATAGAATATTATTCAACTATTAAAAACAAAGAAATCATGAATTTTGCAGACAAATGGATGGAACTTGAGAATATCATCCTGAGTGAGGTAACTCAGACCTAAAAGGACATGCATGGTATGTACTCATTTGTAAGTGGATATTAGTCATAAAATAAAGGTACCATGCTACATTTCACAGAACCAACGAAGCTAAACAAGAAGGAAGGCACAGGCAAGGAAGCTTGAATCTCATTTAGAAGGGGGAATAAAATAATCATATGAGGAAGAAGGAGGGAGAAAACTTGGAAAGGGGAGATGGGGAGGAGAATGGAGGACTTCAGGATCAGATGTGGGGAAGGACAGGAGTGGGCTAAATGGTCGTGAAAATGAATGGACAACCTGTAGCTAACAGGGGTGAGGAGGTGGCAGGTATCACCAGGACAAAACGGAGACCTGGGATAAGGGAGACACCAAAGAATCAATGGGGGAGACCTTAGCTGTGGCTCACTACATTAGAGATATGGACCCTGAAGAGGCAACCTCCTGTAGTCGGGCAGAAACCCCAGTGGAGCAAGAGACGCCAAACCACCCACAAAACTTTGTATCCAAAATTTATTCGGTCTACAAGAAATGTCGGAATAGGGGATGGAACAGAGACTGAGGGAATGGTCAACCAATAACCAACCCAACTTGAGATTCATCCCATGGGCAAGTACCAATCCCTGGCACTATTCATGGTACTCTGTTATGCTTGCAGACAGGAACATGATGTCCTCTGAGAGGTTCCACCTAACAGATGACTCAGACAGATACAAACACCCATAGCCAAACAGTGCATGGAGCTTGGGGAATCTTATGGAAGAATAGAAAGAAGGATTGCGGGCCCCAAAGGGGATAAGAACTCCACAGGAAGACCAATAGAGTCAACTAACCTGGATACATGGGGCTTTCAGAGTCTGAATGATCAACTAAAGAACATAAACAGGCTAGACCTAGGCCTCCCCGCACATATGTAGCAGATGTGCAGCTTGGTCTTCATGTGGGTTCCAAACAAACTGGGAGAGGCTATCCCAAAATTGTTGCCTGTGTGGGATATGTTCTCCTAGCTGGGCTGACTTGTCTGGCCTCAGTGGGAGAGGAAGTCTCACAGAGACTTGAAGTGCCAGGGTGGGGTGATACCTGGAGGGGGGGTACCCACTCAGAGGAGATGGAGAGGGGGTATGGGTAAAGAATTGTGGGAGGGTGTGACTGAAAAAGGGGCAGTGAGGGAGATATAAAATTAATAATAATAATAATAATAATAATAATAATAATAACAACAACAACAACAACTAATGGGATCTTGGGTTCTTTTTATGGATTGTACAATGCACATTACTAGTATGTGTTCAGAAGTAATTACACAGATTTTATTTTAGTCTTGGTCCATCCTATTTGGAGGTGGATGTTCTGTGAAGTACTTTATAATGATGAGGTATAGACATCAAGGTTTAGTTGATTGGAGTACCATCAGTCCCAGAAGTCAGGGCTTGCTTATCTCATTCCAGAGGAAGCCAAGAGATAGTTAAGAACCATTTTGGGCATCATTCCACATACCCTCTCTCTAATTGGAAAAAGGAAAAAAAAGAGAAAGCAGAATGAAGAAATTTTCAGAAAGTATCAATTCTTGCCATTTCACATTTTAAAAATGCATTTTCCGGGCTAGGAGTGAAGATGGAGTGTGGTAAAACACATGAGTGTTATATGTAGCTAGAATTCCCATACCACAGCACACATGCACACACACACACACACACACACACACACACACACACACACACACACACGCACACATGCACGCGTATACACGTGCACACACATGCACATGCACACACACATGCACGGACACGCGCACACACGCTGGTGCACATGTGCATGCGTGTACACACACACACAGAGAGAGAGAGAGAGAGAGAGAGAGAGAGAGAGAGAGATTGAGATTTTCCAATTCAAGAAGCCCAGTGTGACTAAAGTCTTTGCCAGAGTGATCTACATCTGATATTACCACCTAGTAAATGAATCCCTGACTTAAGCATGTGCTGAAGCTGATGTTTAATTTATTAAAATTTTAAAGACAAGGTCTCAAGTGACTCAGGCTGGCCTTGAACTCTAAGTATCTGAGGATACCCTTGAGCTTCTGATCTTCCTGTTTCTACCTCTCAAGTGCTGAGATTAGTACAGATATGTATGCTGGCTAGTTTTATGTCAACCTGACACAAGGATGTCACTTTACATCCTTATTGAAGCCCAAAGTCTCCACCGGGTACTGTCCTTACAAATTTTTCCCGCCATTACCCCCTTTGTTTCTTCTCAGAGAAGGGGAAGCCCCACTTGGGTACCACCCTGCCCTGGGATATCTAGTCCCAGCAGGACTCATCACCACCTCTCCTACTGAGGTCCAACCAGGCAGTCCATAAAGGAGAAGGGGATCCAATGGGAGACAACAGAGTCAGAGATAGCCCCTCTCCAATTGTTAGGAGACCACTTGAAGACCAAGCTGCTCATTTGCTACAAATATGTAGGACCCAGCCTATGTGTGCTCCTTGGTTGGTAGTTCAGTCTCGTGAGCGCCCCTGGGCCGAGGTTATTGGATGCTGTAGGTCTTCTGTTGTGTCTTTGACCCCTCCAGCTTGCTCAATTCAATCCTCCAACTCTTCTACAAGACTCCCTGAACTCCAGCTGGTGTTTGGCTGTGGGTCTCTGCATCTTTTTTTATCTGCTGCTGAATGAAGCCTCTCAGAAGACAGTTATGCAAGGCTCCTGTCTGCAAACATACTGTCAGGGGTTGGCTCCTTCACATGGGACTGCTCTTAAGTGGGGTCAGTCATTGTTTGGATGTTCTCTCCATCTCTGCTCCATCATTATCCTTGTACGTCTTACAGACAGGTCAAATTTTGGGCGTAAGGCTTTGTGGGTGGATTGACCTGTCTGGCTATAGAAGGAGGCCTCTTCAAGCTTTCAAGCTCCATATCCGCTGCTGGTAGGAGTCTCAGTTAGGGTTATCCCCATAGATTTCCAGTAGGCTCCACCATCCCAGGCCTTCAGCTAGTCACCAGAGGCATACCCTTCCCATTTCCATTCTCACTCCCTACCCTTCCTTGAACCCCCCTCCCCCTACACCTGATTGCCATTCCTGTTCCCCTACTCACCCCTCTTCCATCCAGTTTCCTTTTCCATCCACCTCCTATAACTATTTTGTTTCCTTTTCTGTATCCTTTTTAGGGCATTTTCTTAATTAGTGATTCATGTGAGAAGCCATTGTGGGTAGTTCTATCTTCTGGCTGGTGGTCCTGGTCTTACAAGAAGTAGACTAAACAAGCCTTCAGGAGCAAGCCCTTAAGAAGCAGTCCTCCATGGCTTCAGCATCAGCTCTTCCTTCTGAGTTCCTGCCTTGTGCTGTCCTGACTTCTTTCAGTGATGAACTAAGATGTGGAAGAGTAAACCTTTTCTCTCCAACTTGCTTTTGGTTGTTAGGTTTTTATCATAGTAATAGGACCTTGAAGTAAGACAACACTCATCACTATGGTTGGTTTATGTATCTCTAAAGGTTGAACACATAGCTTCCTGAAAGCCACACATACACTCTACCTTGTGTGCTACATTCCCTAACTACTAGTTTAACATATTAGACTAGGTTTACACTAATGCAGAGCACTGCAAAAGAACGCAATTGTTTGTCAAGGTTTTGATCTATTATCCTCAGCTTCTTGGGCTGTTTTATAAAAAAGTTGTAAACATGTAAAATCACTGTCTTGAACGCAATGTTGAGGTTGTCTATAAGAGATCGATTCATCCCATTGGATTCTGAGTGGATTGATCTTTGTTAAAACTATATCTTAAACTTTTTGCCTCTTTCTTAGACTCCAAGGGGTTCTGTTAACAGTCCTGAATAAACATCCCACTATGCTGTAAAAACCTCTTTCAAGATGGGTTTTCTTAGTCCAAATTTTTAAAGTTCTTGCCTATGCCATGGTTACTACTCTGGAGTGGAAATCTGGCTCTTGAGACCCCACTGCACAACTGTGTCCTGGTTTGAATATGGGCCACTTTTGATCTTGACCCATATGCTTCTGCTGTGTGCTCAATTGTCTCCCGGTGCTCTTCTTTTCTGCACCCCGGGCATTCCAGTATGAATCTGCTCTCAAAAGCATAATGCCACAGTGCTCACCAGGAGATGTGAGAATCCTGGACATTGCCTAGGCTCCTCTTGTATCCTTTGGAATCCTTAGAGTTTCCTGGGATGAACTCAGCCAGATGAAAGTTGGTAGAGGGCAGCCTGGCACAGAGCAGGCTGTAGCCTTCTTGGCTGCACCCCAACCCTTCCAGGCCATTTCCCCTGGGAAAAATTCTGATGAGGAATGCACCATGTGTGAGTGTTTTCAAATCGGGACTTTCAACTGGTTTCTTTGATGGCTCCATTAGCTGTGCTCATTTTGATCTTGTGTTTGAAGCGATGCTGTCCAGACGGTCAGCACATGATTTCTCTAAAGCAGCTATTGTTGTCATGGTCTTTAGACCAATCGAAGGCTGTGGGGTTGGCTGGGAGCATGCCAGCCAATACACTGCAAAGTACATCTTATCTGGATGTCTAAGAGGCATTCAGGTGCAAAGGTACCAGAGTAGGGAGTCATAGTCAACCCAGTAAGGAGACTTGTGTAGATGAGGAATTGAATCTGGGTGCTTTAAGAGCCTAATAGACATTCATAGGGAGCACAGCAGCATTGATATTTAAATAAGATCTGTCCATTCTGCTCTTAACGGCCCCGGGAAAGACTGCAACTTCCAATTCCCTCACTCACATGGATGGAGTCCACACAGCACTGGGCAGTGGGATATGTCTCCTGATGTGCCACAGTTACCCTAATTTGTCAGCAGCTGACACCATTAATAAAGGATTTAAATATATCCTGAAAAATGCCTACTATTCTTTAAAAGCATGCCGATTAGTTAAATTTCGTGTCACCACCATATATTTTAGAGCTTCCGTTTGAGCTTTGGTGGGGGTAAGTTAGAGCTTAAATGGAAACATGTGGGCAAGATAGATCCCAGGTGCTTCAAATCAGCAGTGATTTAGCTAGTCTCAGGGATTTTGCTATATTTGACAGAAGCAACTGTTCATTAAACCTGCCTGGATCCAACCTTGGATCTGACGTCAGCAGAACAGACTGACTAATCTTAAGATCAAAGCTGAATGTGCAGTTAGAACCCCAGACATTCCTCAAATCCCCTTTTTACCTCGACAGTTCAATATTCCCTACTTACCAAAACTCTGTGAGTGTTTACAGAACTCGAAATTTCTTCCTCGAATCTTTAGGTTGGCAGGTTCAAATGTAAATCTGGAAAATAGAGAAAGTAGTCTCTACTTTCTTTTCTTTCAATATTGTGTGTGTGTGTGTGTGTGTGTGTATGTGTTCACACTGTAGGTACATATGAGTTCAGGTGTACACACTCATGCATATATGCAATGGCCTGAGAAGATGTTGAATGCTCTCCTCTCTACATCCTTCACCTTATTCTCTTGAGACAGGAACTCTTATGAACCTGCCACCCAGCAAGGTTCATCTTCTTGTCTTTCCTACATGCCATGCTGGTGTTAGAATAATGTGTGGCCACATTAAACTGTGTATGCTAGGACTCACACTCACTGTACAGCAATTCCACTTACACAAGGAGCCATCTCCCCACACCGCCTAGTGTTCAGTTTCTGTTGGTAACACATTACATTCCTGTGAATTCATAGTAATAAAGGCATACAATCTTTAGTTGTATAATATACATTCTTGGAGATATCTAAGATATAGGGTTGCTATAGATGTTTGACCTCATTAAGTAGAAACTCTATAATTAGTAGGCAGCGGGAATATCATGATACAAATGAAGCTGTGAGTTAGAAAAGAAGCAGAAACCAAGAGATGTAGTGAATTCCTCAAGAACTTGCTTGCCCCACACTGAAAGCGTTGTCCCAGCTAACTTTTCTTTTTGAAACCCTGTTCTTTGAAAGACTGTCATATGGTATCTGTTCAGATGGTGGTCACTGCTCTCAGCCTTAGTCAGAGAAGATTCTCAAGGCAGTTAATGCAGAATCATAACTGTTCATAGTGCTGCGAACAAGCAACTGGCGTGTAGCCGTAGATGGGACAACTGTATCAACCTATTCACACCCAAGGCCCAGGGAACATTGAAGAAGTAGAAGAAAGAATGTAAAGGCCAGAGAATGAAATTTACTGTGAATGGCTGTCTTCTGAACAGGACATGACTTTTGCGCGCGCGCATGCGCGCGCACACACGCACGCACGCACACACACACACACACACACACACACACACACACACACTCAAGCATCTCTGCTTATCTGTGTGAGACCTGTGCATCATCAAGGCAGCCAAATGTTCTAGCATGGACAGGTGAGTGGCTCCTGGGGCCCTGGCCCTAGGTGTGGAGGTATTGCCAGTTGACGGCTGCTGATAAGGAACAATTACTTCTTTTTTTTCCAGTGGGGTGTGTTACTGTGAGGTTTCCCATACCCCAGTAGATGACATCACATTGTTAAACATGGGTGGCATTAATTGGATGCACTGTGTTCTAATAATAGTAATAAAAACAAAGGTCACAAGATTGGAGGGAAATGACCTGGGAAGAGCCTGGGAAGAGTTGGAACATAGTAATGAGTGATAAATATGATCCAGATAGATTATTTAAACTGTGTGCAATTTTGAAAGCATAAAAACAAAGGTGCTCACTTGGATTTTAAAATTGGAAAACACAGCTTCACATAGTATTGGAGAAATCTATTCTCAAAAGTTGAACCTATGAAATATCTAACTGATAAGTAACTTAAATAATATACACAGAAAAATAATTCTAAACCTAAGAACATATTCTATAAATGTAATATTCAACTTTTCCATTTTACAGGCAGGTTTCTGATCGAACAATACTTGGAATAGGGATTAGAGAAAGAATCTAAAAGAATACAATGCACATTGCCTGTAACCATTTTTTCTTGGGCAACTGAAGAGGATTGTTTTCTCAAGACAGCACAAGGCAAGAAAATTGTCATAGCAAACCTAAGCAGAAATGAATCTAAATGAAAAACTATGAATATATTCTTTATGGATATGGAGAAAGAATCACACTATTACTTTCTGAAAATTCTTTAGAGTAGTTTTCATGGAAATTTAATTTTTAAATGTGAAAACACTGGCAGTATATTACTCAAACAATTATAGAATCACATATCATCGCCTACACGGATTCTGGATTACTAGAATAAATTAACATATTTTTAATCAAAAAGAAATGTTATGATTGTTTCAAAGAAATCTATGTTCTGCTGTCAGGCACATACATTTTAAACATTACATGTTGTTTCATTTCTCTTGAGAGATGGATCTCAGAGCAATTAGGGTAAGTAAATTGTTGCCAAGAAAAAAATAAGGCACTGGTTTTTAAAATTATGGCTATTATGTTAAATTTAATTATATTGAACAATTTGGAAAAACAAGCCCAAATCTACCTTAAACCTTAATTTCATTGTCTAAAATAATTTTTGTTTCAGAGTCATAAACTTCCCTGAAACTTTCAACATCCTAACCACCATAGTCATTCATTAGTGTTACTGGAAGAACAAAGAACAGAAGAGAAGGAAGAAAAGTTGAGATCACCTCTGCAATATACTTTGTGGACCGATGAAGAAGCTGTGCTTGTTAAGGAAACAGATCCTTTAAAAAGTAATATAGAGAGAAGTGTGGGTAAGCCATCTTCTTCCAAGCACTTGGATATACCTTTGGTTTTCAATTGGCCTCTTGAGTTTGTGAGCTTGGGCACAATGCCACATGTATTTACCTGGATTCTAACCTGTATCCTGAGTATCATATGACCTTCAGATACAGCAGGAAAATGTCTGCTTTGGGGTATACAGACATATAAGTAAGACAAGATGTGGGGAGACAAGAAACTATTCTTTTTCAAGTTTGTATTGACTTAGGAAGAATGAATGGGGGAAACCTCCACTTATCAACTTAAAGAATCTTCTTGCATCCACAGTCCTTCAAAGCTGTCCACAGGATACCAAGGGTGTGAA
Organism: Uromys caudimaculatus; assembly: GCA_028551405.1. NCBI lineage: Eukaryota > Metazoa > Chordata > Mammalia > Rodentia > Muridae > Uromys > Uromys caudimaculatus. The sequence continues at coordinate 44,397,990 of CM052714.1, forward strand.
GGGCAGAAAAGCTATTGCTAGCTTCAGGTACTTTCCATTCCTGGAGAAACCGCTGATCACCACCAGTTAGGCATTCATCAAAGAGCTCTTTAAAGAGGCTAGAAATGCCAAGAACCAATTGAGATCATTGACATTTTTGGAGACAGGCCAAAACTAGGTTTAAAAAGTTAACATTATTGTTACTTGAATTTCCAAGACTCAGGAATACTTTATGGTTTCTCTTAAAATATAATGTATGAGCTTATCTTCAATGCCTTAAAACCAGTGTGTGTTACATCTATGAGAATTTATTTTCTTTCCAATTCCCCATCCTCTTGCTTCTCTGCTTTCACCCACAGCATGGGAATGGTACCTGCTGCCTTTGTCTACTAGCTCTTTCCTCTGCAATACCTTTCAAAATTTACCTGCCCTTCATCTCATATGCTAGAGACTCAAATAGCTCTTCTTAAAACATTAAACAACTCCAATCCATCTCATTTCTCATACAACTCTTTGTATAGCTTAACACATGAGAGGCTCTGCCAGAGTCTGACAAATACAGAGGCAGATGCTCATAGCCAACCATTGGACTGAGCGTGGGGTCCCGGATGGAGGACTTGGAGAACGGACTGAAAGAGCTGAGGGGGTTTGCAGCCCCATGGAGGGAGCAACAGTGTCAACTGGTCAGACCTCCCAAAGCTCCTGGAGACTGGACCACCAACCAAAGTATACCCATGGAGGGACCCATGGTGCTGGCCACATATGTGGCAGAGGATGGCCTTGTTGGACATCAGTGGGAGGAGAGGCCCTTGGGCCTGAGGGGCTTGATGCCTCAGGTAGGGGAATGCCAGGGAGGGAAGATGGGAGTGGGTGGGTGAGCAAGCTCATAGAGGCAGGGGGAGGGGGAATGGGAGGGGGGTTCCAAAGGGGAAAACATTTGAAATGTAAATAAAGTAAATACCCCCCCCCCCCAAAAAAAAGAGTTGTCCTGGTTAGAGCTAATTGTCAACCTGACAGAATCTAGAATCTTTCTGGATCTTGGCCTTTAGGCATTCCTCTAAAAGATTCTCTTGATTGCATTCATTGAGGTGGGAAGACCTGCTCAGCATGGGCAGAGCCACTCCCTGGCTTGGATCCTAGATGTGTAAGTGGAGTAAGGGTGCTGAATTACAGCAAGTTTTCCTTGCTCTTTTTGCCATGACTGGGTGTACAGGAAAGTAACTAAGGCAATGTTGTATGTGAGAAATACAGGAGAAAAATGACGATTACACAGAAAATATGCTAGCAACTCTTTCTCTCTTTTAGCTTCCATTATTGCTCTTCTAGCCCAAACCATAACATATGGTCATTAAAAAAAAATTCATCACTTCTGTTTCCGATGCTTGAGCACATAAAATACTGTAGATTCTTTGCAAATATTTTATTATAAAAGAAAAAAATGAATGAATGGATGAATGAATGAATGAATGAATGAATGAACAGTGCTCATTTTAGGTTCACTGATGATGAATTAAACGAAACTCTACCTCAAGGAATTTGTAGTATGAAAAAGAAAATAAGCTACTGACAATTTTAATATAAAACAGAAAGACTAAATTATTAATAATCTAGAGGCAGTCCAAAGGTAAATATTATAACTGTCTTGGAGAAGATGGAATGAAGAGAATGCGATGCGGGCACGTTTTGAAAGATCATTTATGCTTGGAATTGGTGGAAATCCTTAAGGGTTATTCCTGGAAATTCTAGGAAGATGCAGGTAGCGGGCAAGAACAATAGCATAGAGAGCTGTGAGCTCCTGAAACCCTGTGTCTGTGTCTTACTTGCTTTGGAATCTTCATCACAGCACTGAGAACAATAATAACTGTAGAAATGCCAGGCAGTGTGCGTGTGTGTGTGTGTGTGTGTGTGTGTGTGTGTGTGTGTTATCATTTTTTGTGTATGTGTGTGTGTGTGTAATCATTTTTGCCCATATGGCTTTAACAGAATATCTTAAATCAGGGTAATTTAAAAATAATAGGAGACAAACATGTTTCCAAAGGCGAGTGTGTGTGGAAACGTGTACCCCTAAGCCAGTTCCTCATTACAGGACTGCTGACTGGTCTTAGAGAACTTGGACTGCCAAGGTCTCTTACCTGTGAACATCCAGGACAGTATTCTATTTCTACAGCTGCTAGCTCTATTGTGCCATCACATGGCTTTGTCTGGTTAGGTCTGTGGTTTATTTTCTCTTTGTGGTTTAGAACTGCTATGGTTTTGGCATTTCTGGCAAAGGGAGAAAAGAGCCATTGCTCTTCTTTACGCATTATCCTCTGACAGTTACTTTGGATCGTCCATTCGGCATGAGGACACATTGCTGAGGACCAAAATATTTTAAGAAGCGTATGGAAATATTTTATTCTTAGTTTTTTAAATAAGAAGAAAAAAGGAAGACAATAATAATGAATCGAGTGTGGGTTATAAACACTATAGACATTTATCAATCATAAAAATTTAAATTTTAATACTCATACTTCATATACAAATCTTAATAAAGAAAAGTGCCAAAATCTAAGAGCATGATAATTATTACTTACTTCCTCTAGCTTCTCCTATATCATAGCCAGAAGGAAAAAAACCTACAACAAACAAAATACCAAGATTTAAACAACAACCAAACCCCAAACCAATCATAAAAAATCTGTACAGTTGAGGTATTTGTTCTTACAGAATTTATATTTTTAAATATAATGACATATTAAAGGGATTTAGATGCTGAGTAAACAGAAAAATGTCAGACATGCATAGAATATCTGTAACAAGTAGAGTATGATTCTAGAATATTTAAGAATCATGTGTTATTTCTTTTAAATGGATGACACCGTGCTAAAAAAGCAAAACTAGATTGACATGTGGGTAGCCCTGAGAAGCATTAATTCTGTTAGGAGGTTATAATTCCCATCACATCTCAATAGACTAGAGCATCAGGTAGGCTGCTCTGTGGGGAAGTAGCTTTCTTCTTGAGCAGGTTTATAGTTAGTATGTATTTTAGAAAATAAAAATTATGCTTACACTTTCAGAGAGTTAGTAGGTGATCAATAGTAAAACAGAAATCCTAGCTTGATCAGATGTATTTTATTTCTATTGCATTCCTTAATTGGAATATAGAAAACCAAGGGGACTGGAGGGTGTGTGTGCTGCAAATTAAGAAGTATTCTTTCTTTGTAAATTGATTCTTCTTAGAGAACACAAGAGAACATTGGGTTTTTGTTGTTGTTGTTTTGCCTAAATGTGCCAATGTTCTCAACTTATAAAAAGCAGTGCTAAAAGAGGAGCCTCTATTTCTATTCTCCACAGCTTTGTCATCATAGTGTCCAGTCTTGGTGACCAGAATAAAGAGACGTGTCTAAGTCTGGTAAATAACTATCACCATCCTGAGAATCATAGCTATAATCTCAGGTTGCATCTGTTCATTGCTCTCTTTCCAGAAAATGAGATTTGGGGTGTTTGTCAGAGCAGTAAAATAGACACAACATAAAATGTTTACTAGTTATGAATCACCATTTAGTAAGTTGATGTGTGTACATTCACACTCAGTCATTATCCTCATCCATATCTGTTTTTTCTTAAATCATTCTCAACTCAGTTTCTCTATCAACTGAGCAACTACCACTTAGTATTTTACTCCTTATAAAACCTGATCATCCCACACACACACACACACACACACACACACACACACACACACACACACACACACACACACACATATATATATATATATATATATATATATATATATATATATAAGTATATATAAGTATTATATATATATATACTTGTAAATTATTTTATATCATGATCAGCTTATTTCACTTAGCATATCTTTGCTAAGGTTCACCCATATAGTGACACACTCTGAAATATCCTTGCCTTTTACATTGAATAATTCCTTTTAAAAGACACAGTGTATTTTGCTAAAGTTTTTATGTGTTGGTGGACCCTAGGGTGTTTCTATGTTGGGGTCACTGGAAATAATGCTGCTATGGATATGAGCTACAAACGTCTGCTTTTGATTATTTTTTTTCAACCACCAAACATTTATTTGACAAACAGTATTCATTTGTCTTGCTGAATTGAGTAACTAGAAGAATGCTTAGTAATTTTTAATTCTAGCCACCGCTTTGAGAATCGGAATATCTTCACTATTTTAGCAGGTGAAAAGATTGATTTATTAAAGGCCTGAACACTTACGTAAAGTGAAGCCTTTGGTTTGTATCCAGGCCTTCTGAGTTTCTGAACATGCCTTTCCAACATGGGCCTATTCAACAATCTATTGGTGAAAACTGCCTCATTCCTCTTCCATAAGCCATCTATGTAGCTCATGTCATACATCCTCCTCATCAGACAACTTTTATTCTGCTCCAGAGGATGTGGGTAAAGAAGTTAAATTTTACCCATGCTCAGCCATCATTTTAAAGAAAATTACTATTCAGATTTTGGAGCTCTTGGTGACCATGAATATGTCTCACAGCAGATTATATTGGGTGGTAATTTTCTTCTTGCATGTGCAATGATTCCTCCTAGATTCACTTTACAATCTGGTGAATATTAAATTGTTATTACAGAATGGCTTTCTCCACTTCATTTTATTTTACTACCAGGGTTATGGGCTCAATGTTGTAGTTACAGTTTATTTCACTTACAATCAACATCTATTTCAGGCACTTGTTAGCTTCCGCTTGCTTGTTTGTAAATCAGCTTCTTTATGAATCAGCCTCTTTATTTGGGCTGAAGGTAGAAATGGCGGTGCACCAGCTGTAGGCTTCACTTTATGTTTCAAAACAGAGCATATTTCTGCTATTTCAATAGGGACCCAATACTCAGAGCTATTAATGGTAAAATCTGGTTTATAAGTTAGTGAAAAATAATAACTGTATTCTTGACACTTTTCCTGTAATCCAGAACATGTGTTATATCAATTATATTATATGGCCATGATTTTAGTTTTTCAAACAGGATTTTTTTGTATTCTAACCTATTTTTATATGCTCAGCACACCTTGCACTGGACCACCTACTAATGTACCTGATTTACATAGCCTGGGCTCTCTGGTTCCTCATCAGTACATCCTTTCATTAAGACACACCCTTCGTTGTACACATGTTTTAACTACTAACGAACCCAGATGCTACACTGCAGCCACATTCTCCACTTGGTGACATGCTCAGGAGTAGCACTGAATACTAACCAAGTATTAACCAAGGTGCAAGTACCCCAGGACAGTGACCAGAGACTTTTGGACAGCTCCTACTCCTCATAGCCTGATGATTTCAGTCAAGTCTAAACAGGCCTATCTTGCCTTGTCTATCCATACCTATAAAGCCCAACATAAAGATTCTTTCCATTTTCCTCTCCCTTCTGTATCACCAGCTTGGAGTTCCTCCATGCGGTAAGTATCTGCCTTTGCCTTTCAGGATAACAAACACCCTTTTAATCTCATAATTTGTTGGTATGAAGTTTTATATTAATACATCTTCAAATAGTAATTCCCATTTATTCCTGGCAAAAATATGTTCCAAATAAAATACCTTATTTAAAAATAATATATTCTACTCCATTTTTTGAGCAATCCTATCAACTGAACCAAAGCCATCATATATATGTAAACAATACTCTACCACGGAGTTATAGCTCTAGGTCATTAGTATAGTTCTATGGGAAGGACTACTGGTAGGCTTGTCATAGCTGTTGTGAATCTGATTTCTCTTTCAGAGGAACAGTAGCAGGGCTATTCCTGAAAGAATTCTGTCCAGCCCCTATCCTATCAGAACTTCTGGGTAAGATGATAGGGTAGAAGCTCCCTCTATGGGAGCCACTGAAAGAGAAGTTCAAATTAAGAGGGAAAAAATTATCTATTCTAATAGATAGAAATCTAATAGAAAAAGAGGGGGAAGACTCGGAGACTCACAAAAAGAATTAAAAGGGTTCAAATGATATGTAGAAGAAAATGACAAAAGATTCAGCCATTAAAAATAAGGCAAACACATACTGAGCTGTGCAGCTTCCTGGTTGGGAAAGGGAGCAGAAGCCACTTCTGAAAGCCATTTGTTTGTTCTTTTCTGAGAGGCACTGAGGACTGAGCCTGCAAAAGTAGAAAAAAAATTGAAATAGAAACACACAAAGAATGAAAAAGCCAGGGTATGTGATTCCTCTCAAAGATCATAATTCCTCAACTATTGAACTCAGAAAGACTGAAATAAGAAGGTTGCCAGAAAAAAAAATATGGTTAGATGACAGATGACTGAATCAAGGACCCAGAGAAGAAAGACAGCAACAGAAAGAATGTCGATAAAATAGATGTGAAGATCAGCAATGTGGATGAAATGCTAGCAACATGGAAGGGAAATTCTACAAGAAAATTGGAATTTTTGACACAATAAGTAAAAAATTTAAAAATGAACTCAATCAAGTTACGAGTAGAGTGGGAAGCAGGCTGGAGAATAAAATAATATGAAGGATTGAACACAAGGTTGAAAAAATACACCTAAACATGAATAAGAACAAAAACATAAGTAAAACATAGTCAAGGAACTCTGGGAGAAAATCAAGAGATAAAATTGAAGGGTATATAAGATAGAAGAAGCAGCTGAGATAAACACTGAAGATATTGAGCATCTATTCAGTACAATTGTAGAAGAAAATCCCCCAAATTTAGAGGAAGAAATCCACATTCAAGTACAGGAGACACATAAAACATCAAAAATATGTGATCATAACTGAATCTCCCTATGACATTTTATAATCAGCTTATAAAAAATTATAAAGCAAATATACAATATTAAAAGTTACAAGAGAAAAGTGCTAACTCACTTATGAAGGGAATGAATCTGAACGTCATCAATCCCTTGTTAACAACTTTAAACTTCAGGAAAACATGCAAAGGTGCGTTTCAATCCCTGAAAGCAAATGACTATCAAACAAGATTGCTGTATCTATCAAAAGTATCTTTTAAAATTCACAGAGAAATAAGGAACTGTTGAAGCAATTAAAAAATAAGTCAGCTCATAATTACCAAACCAGCACTACAGAAGATATTTAAAGGGATACTATACACAAAAGAGGATTAAGAAAATCTCAATCATAAAAGCAAGGAAAGAATAAATCATATGAAGACACTAGATGTAGAAAGGATAGCAATGAAGAAATCCATCATATCTAATATAGTAAATCAGAAAAGCTAACAGTAGGGAGGAGAAGGCAAAGAACATCAGTCCAAGCAAACAGAAAAGCAAACTAATTACAGGAATTGATGAGCAGCTTAATAATGTTATGTAATAACATTAAATATAAATGGAAAACAAATAGCCCAAGAATTGGGTATGTGGATTCACACACACACACTCACACAAAGCCATCCATTGCCTGTAAGAAACACCTTACTAGCAAAGACACCCATAGATTGAGAGTCAAAAGATAGAAAGCAATCTATAAAATGAATTGAAACTGATAAGTTTCCCTAGTCATAGTGACGTGATAAAATAGGCATTAAAACAAAATTATAAGACAAGGTCATTATACATGAACAAATAGAGCAATTAATTAAGAAGATGCAATAATTGTAAATATGTGTATAACATATATTGGGATTTCTAATTTTATAAAACTGTGGCAATGTGAAGCTGACCAGGTAGGCAAGTCCAAGGTTTAAAGATGAGTGCTTCTGGGGGGAGAGAGTCTTCCCCCAAGTGTTACAACTTAATGAAAACAGCCTGTCTCAGATGATACTTGGTGAAAGAGCTTGTGCTCTTTCTTCCATGTCCACAGGGACTATATGAACCTTGGGAACTGGGATGGGATTTGGGTGGTAAATCCATTCTATTGACTGAGGCTAAGATACTGGTGATGCTCTATTTGCATGGGGAAGATTTCCAGGTGCTGGTCTAGATGACTGACTTGAGGGACCACCAGGTTACATGTTCTGAGGCAGGCATGGAAACAGGGAGGGAGTTAGTCCCACTCCTACCAGTCTCTGAATGAGATTTTAAGTCTCAAGGTTTGAGATTTCCAGGGTTTGAACATGTTCCACCTCGCCAATTCCATGCCAGTTTCTCTGGTGTCACAGTCCACATGCCCTACAAATAATGGGCTTCAATTTCTTAGAAAGAAAGAAAGAAAAAACCCAAGACAAAATTAGATGTAGGTTATAACAAGAAATAATGACCAGGAGAGAAATTAATGCAATGGACTCTAAAAGAACTGTATATAAAGTCTATCAAACAGAACATTAGTTCTCTGGGAAAAATGCAAGATTGCCAAACTTGTTGAGAGAGAGAGCAAGAGAGTGAGAGAAAGAGAGAGAGAGAGAGAGAGAGAGAGAGAGAGAGAGAGAGAGAGAGAGAGAGAGGAGAGAGAGAAAACCTGAGCTTATTTAAATGTGAGATGTAAAAATGGAGGTTACTATAGATTCCAATGAAATCCAGAGAACCATTAAGGAAAGCTTTTAAAACTTACATGGGAAAGAAACGACCTAGAGAGATGGCTCAACCATTTAAAACACGTGTTGCTCTTCAAGGGACCTGGGTTCCATTTCCAGGACCCACTTTAGGGTTCACAACTATCATTAACTTCACTTATGGGGATTTGATGCCCTCTTCTGTCTGACCTTCATGTGCACCAAGCACACATATGGTATGCATACATTCCTAATACATACATACATACATACATACATACATACATACATACATACAGGTAAAACACTATTATATCTAAAATAAAATAAGTAAATTTGTAAAAAAAAAAAAAAAAAAAGAAAAGAAAAAGGTAAATTCCTAGTCATATATGACCTACTTAAATTAAATGAAGTAGTTATAAACAGCCTAAATAGGCCTGTAACCGACAATGAGATTAAAATGTCTTCCAATCAAACATAAATTCAGGTCAACTTGTCATTGCTGAATTCTATTAAATCTTTAAGAAGCACCAATATTAATGCTTTCAACATATTCTATAAGATAGAAAAGAAAGAAACACTTCTAGACATGGTCTACAAAGCCATATTTTCTGTGCTGACAAAACCAGAGGAGGACACATACAAAAAAGAAAACTATAAGCCAATTTCCATGATGCTCATAAACGCAAAAATTCTCACTAAAACATTTGTAAACCAATTATAAGAGCACATTAAGATGGAAGGATTTCTCATAATCAAACTGGCAGAATTAATATTGTGAAAATAGCCACATTATCAAAAGTGTTTTACAAATTCAATACAATTCCTGTCAAAATACCAAAAATATTTATTACAAAATTAGAAAACGTAATTCTAAAATGTATGTCAATGTATGAAAGACCATAAATAGTCAAGAGAATCCTTAACACAATCTGCAGTGGTGTAGGTATAATAGTACTAGTTCTCAAATCATATTATAGAGCAATATTATAAAAAAAACATCATGGTGCACAAAAACAGAACAGAATAAAGGGCCCAGAAATAAACTCATTCATTTTTGTCTGAATCTTATGCTAGTCATGGGTGAGGAATTTATAGCTTTTGCCATTTACCTCCTTATAATTTATTGGTTATTAATTTCAGGTCTATTCTCTTTCCAATCTATAAAAGACAGAATTCTATTTGGGTCAATTACTCTCTCATTTATGAGAAAATATTTATTGATTGTACCAAAAAGCATTTTTGTTGATATTCTGCTGTTTCTATTGATTCTTAAATTTTTAACAATAAATAAAATCTCCTGAATTCTAAGCCAACCACCTTCTCCTCTGAATGACATGGACCATAAATAATTTATTAATGTTCTAAACTATGGATTTAAACTCACTGTGATCACTTCCTAGTCCCCTTAGTCAATATACTTATCAGTCAGCTCATTCTGTCATCCTTTCAGACCTCAGTTTTGTGGGGAAGGCAGCAGAATTATTAGCAATGGTCGAAGCATCATGGACATTATATCTAAGTTAGGATAAAGCTAAGATACATGAATACTGAAGCACTAAGTTATGTACACATTTTACACAGGCCCTGTATAATTTCAAGGATAAAGAACATCAGCTAAGGTATATTTGAAACATTTACAGAGGCCTAAATATAGGAAGGCTCCAGATAGTATCATATTGCTGAAAATATACTCATCATGATATATACTGCTCATAGAGTAATCATCTGGTTAATGAAGTGAAAAAGGTGGAACAAAGAAAAGAGAAAATGAGAGGTGCAAGAGTTAGGTTGAGGGATATCTCCTTTACCCAAGCACTGGGTACCAAATTGAGAATTTTCCTTTTATCCTTCAAACTCAAAGGACACCAAAGGTTGCCAAGGGCAAGAGCTACTTGAAGAACATAAGCACACACTTTTTGAACAAAGCACACACTTTGACCTTCCAGTGGCAACTTTGATGAGCTGAAATGGATCTAGCTAGACTGGGGACATCCACAGGGCCATAGCCAGACAGTTCTGATGGAAACCTAACTTGGGAAAGTCAAGGGTTCTGTTTCTATTGCTTTTAGAAGGCTGCTCCAAGTGCACACTTCAATCAGAGCTCTGCCCTGGACTCTCGATTCCTACATCCGTTAGGGTTTCCAATGTTTTGGTATTTCCTTTTCTTGCCCATTCCTCTACTCAGGAGATATAAGCACTGTATTTTCTTCTTATGTTATAGGGAAACATGGAGTGTTTAATATAAAGGATTGTCCCATGATCATAACTTCCTTTTTCTTTATATCTTAACAAATATAAATTATTATGGTGACCAATTAAATTAGTTCCCTTCCTTTACTATTCAAATTACTTTCAAAAAGCTTCATGTTTAAAAATTATTACAAAATTTAAACATAGCGAGCATTGGGTTTTCTCATCACAGAGAAATACACACTTCTATTTGTTACAGATTTGTGAACTTTTTCAAGATTTACTTAAATTTTAATGTTTATCATGTGAGTAGGTACTTGCATATGTAAGTGTAGATTCTCATGGTGTCCCGAAGAGGGCAGCAGATCTCCTGGAGCTGGAGTTATAAAAAAGTTGGACACCACTGTAGGTTGCACTGGGAACCAAACTTGAGTCTTCTGAAAGAGCAGGATGTGCTGAGACATCTCTAGTCCCTGTAAATTTATTTTAAGATGAGATTGCCATCTCTGCATTCCAACTTAGTATCTCAGGCATTTTCACAATAATGGACACGGCACACAAAGCTTATGTTGGTAAATGATCCATTACGATAGATGGTCACCATTGCTCAAAATAACCACATCAGGGGAAAAAAGGGAACCAATTCCACAGGTTCCACTCTCTCTAGATGTAGATGCTGTTTCAGATGAATGAAACTTTTTGGAAATTTTGATGGTTTAGATTGAAATTGTTTTCCTCAAAACTCATAATGCCTCGGTCTATGATGCAGCAGAGTTCAGAGATAAACAGTATTCAGAGTGGAGCTGTTGGAAGGGGATCATGAGGGATCTATCTTATAAGGGCATCAATCTCATCATGGAGTCATGATTTCATGGCATTACAAGGAGGTAGTGTTACCTGAGAAAGTAGGTCACCATGGGTTTGTCCTACAAGGGTACCCATTGCCATAGAGGCCTTCTCATTTCCACTGACTTCTGAGACACCCCGAGAAGAGCTGATTGGCTGTGCTCCAACATTCTCCTCCTGAGGTTACTCCTCAGCACAATCTCAGAAACAATGGTTCTTAGAAACCATGGGCCCCATCCCCTCATCTTTCTCATTTCAGTTAGCTTTCTTAGATTATTTGGTCATAGATGGACAGCTAATTGACACAGATACTTACCTATGGAACACTGACAATTAGAGTACAAGAAATAAGCATTTAAATTTTGTTTGTCATCATGGGGAATTATGTACCAAATTTCTCAGTAGACAGCTTTATTTCACAGAGATCAAAGTATTTTTTCCCACAGACTGAACTATGTGGCAGCCTCTGTTTGTTTGTCTTTCAGTTTCATCTATGTCAAGAGGGTCAGAGTTTCACAGGATCAAAGCCTTGAACAGTCTTTCTCTGTGACTGTATAGACAAGAGGACTCATTCCCCTCCTCCTTGTCTTTACTCATACACATTATGATTCAAGAGTTAAGTAAATATGAGGCACCCTGGGATGTCTACTGTTTATAATACAGCTGGGGAAGTAATGTTTTAGTTCACAGTTGTTCACTTCAAGTCCTGTGGGTCTTCTTCCTTCCTTCCTTCCTTCCTTCCTTCCTTCCTTCCTTCCTTCCTTCCTTCCTTCCTTCCTTCCTTCCTTCCATCTTCCTCCTCCTCCTCCTCTTTTTAGAGAAACTCTCATTTCTCTACCTCCATATACCCACTTGAGGGATCTACATTGCTGCTTGGCATTACTATATCAGCTGGAGCTCTTGCAAATATGGTTCTTCTCTTCCAGATTTTTCAAGGTCTTAAATTTTTTCCTGATGATTCATTGTGATATGATAAATACCAAAGCCAGAAGAAGGGATAAATCTAGTCATTAGCGGTAGAGGCAGGAAGGTCAGAGTTCAAGGGAGGCATAGGTTACCCAAGGTTCTATCTAAATAACAACAAAAATTACCATGTTGTGTGTGGTTTTTGTTTTTGTTTTTGTTTTTTGAATTTTTGGTCTCTAATGCTGTGAAAGTTAGTGTTAATTGCCAACTCAACTAAAGAACTAAGAATCACCAGGGAATTGTGTCACTTTGAGTCTACCTGTATGGGATTGCCTTGACTAAGTTAATGGATGTGGCAAGACTCATTAGTTGTGACTAGGAGCTGGGATGAATGAGAGTGGAGAAAGTAAGCTGGTAACTCCTAAGCATGTGCATATTAATTCATTGTTCTTGACTGTGCATGCAACAAGTTATCTTAAGTCCCTGCTGCTGTAACTTTCCTGCCATGTTTCCTTACAGGAACTGTAAGGTAGACTTATGAGCCAGACTCACCCCTTCTCCCTTGAGCTGCTTTTCTTGGATATTTTACCACAGAGACAAACAAGAAACTAGAACAACCATCAAGTAATGGGCAGATCAAAAGGCTCAGACCTGTAATGAGTCTATACCAAACCAATCACCATCTAACGACTCACAGGAGACAGGATCACTTCTGAGAGGGTCTCAATGGCTTAAGGATCCCAGTCTTCATTTAGATTAGCCATGAAGAGGAGGGCAGGGCTGATCTACATTAACCACAGATTTACAGCGTGATGCTTTACTTTGGAGAAACAGAGAGAAAGGGGGATATTATTAATGCAAAGTAAATGCAGTGGTGAATTTTCTGTTGCTGTGATGAAAAGCCATGACAAGTGCATGTTATAGAAGAAAGATTTTATTTGTACTTACAGTTCCAGAGGGATACGAGTCCATATTACTGTGTGGAGTCATTACATGGGGTGGCAGGCATGGCAGGCATGACAGAACAGGAAGCCTCTTCTTCAATCTCAAGCAAGATGAAAGAGAAGGAACTAGAAGTCACGGGAGGTGATGAAATCTTAAAGTCTCCCAGTCTCATGTTTGCTTTAGTCTCCCCAAAACAGTGTTAGCGACTGTTCAAATACCTGAGTCTACTGGGGACATTTCTCATTCAAACAGGCATCTGAGGTAATGCAGTATATTAAAGTAAAGCTGAATCTACAATTTATAGAAACTTATAGGAAGAATTTGTAGGAAGACCCAATTATGGATGACCATGCTGTTCAGAGGGGTTCCAAACTAACTGGAAAATATAACTGGGAGCACAGATTCCCAACTTAATGGCCCATTTCTTGATCATCCTTTGGACAATGCCAAACTTTTGATTTTGACAACGTATTTTGGGCTCTTTAACTCCATTGTTAAGACTGTTTTGAATCAAATTTGTTAGATTTTTATGTTACAATTAATACACCCCAACAGTTTATGGTGAGACAGAAAAAATTTTAGGGTATGCCATACTAAATGGGAGATGAGAGGAGCTTTTTCAGATCTTATGATGCATTATATGTTAGAGGAAAATACATATCAGAAGAGTTCACTTCAAAGTTTTACACTGAGACAATATTGTAATGGTTGCAATGTTGTCAGACAATGAAAATCCAGGTGTCTAGTAAAGAGGGCACATGTAAACATGTGATGTCAAAGCTGTGTTTCTTAGTCCTTTCTTGTGGTGTTTTACCAACAATTCACTTTTCATTTGCACATAGTGTCTGTGTCACAAGGTCCCCTGGGCAACGGGACAGCTGCTTGTGCTGTGGAGGATAAATACATGCTGAACTGATGACGGTTTCAAGTCACTCAGTCATTTCAAAGGACAGTTTTAGTGTAAACAGATGATGTCACTCAGTGTACTTCCAACAATACATCTGCAAGGTAAGTCATACAGTGCCCCAGGATGACATTAGGACCTCAAATAGATTATCATTGAACACAATAGTGGAAATGCAGTCCACATAACTTATGTACTATACCAAAGATATTCATCTGTTTTGAGCTGAAGTAAAATTCATTTTCTTAAGGGAACACACCTTATTTTATTTCACTAAAGCTCTTATTATTGCAAACTTCATGCACATAAAACGCACTAATAAAATTTCTTTTGGTATACTAGCCGTCTGCATTACACAAAACCGATAAAAAAGAGATTAAAAATTAAACATTTATGACCCCAGGAACTGCTGAGCAGACTATGCAGAGAACATCTGTAACCATAAAAGCCAGACACTTGAAGTCTGAATTTGCCTGTTGTGCTTACTTAATTACTGTGCACAGTAACTTGTTGGATCCAGACAGAGCAAGGGGTCGGTTGTAGAAAATGTCATTTCCCAAGGGGTTTCCCCATGCAAATTCAGGAGGAGAAGATTCTCTTTTCAATACCCAAGTGTGACTTCCATTCTTATTAAATGGAATCATGTGCAGTAGGTGATGGTATAATAGACCCCAGAGAAGGGAGATAAACCAACCCTTAGACAACATCAGCAGTATTATTTAACTTCCAGTTTCTTAAACCTGGGGAAACAAGAAATAAAACTGGTTCTTAATTAACCAAACATTACAGTTTGTAATACTCTCCTTAATGAGTACAGATTCATGACTTCATGGTAACCTTGGTTTCATCCACCTCTGTCCCCATGTGATGCCACCGGGCTGCCAGCTTCTATCAAATAGAAACCATGTCTTTGGTCATTGTTTTCCATAGCATTCATCACAGCAGGGAGCAAATTCTTAGCACATCCTCATTAAAATTGAACTATGGAAAAATAGCATGCTTTTCTGTTGGATTTTGTGAGTAGATTTGTTAGTTCAAATTCATTTTCAAATTCAATTCCAAAACAAATCTGAGCTGCAGATTCAACATATTCAAAATTACAAAACTGTTCAGTTTGCTTTAAGAAGACAAAACAAAAGTTGTCTGCATAATAAGATTCAAGTGCAGGCCTTGATTGATTTCATGCAATATGAAATCCTGATTAGTTCACTAAAGAATTACAAAAATGAAGGGCAGAAGGATGGCTTAGTAGGTAAAAGCACTTGTCACACAAACTTGAGACCCTGAATCTTAATCCCCAGGAATCCCATAAATATCTGGGTAGCTAACCTATTTTGTGCAGTAGAAACAAAGAGACCCAAAACAAAGTGAAATGTGAGGACTGTCGCTTCAGATTATCTTCTGATGTCAACAAGGGCACCCAAGTACTTGAGCTTACATGTTTGTATTCAACACACACACACACACACACACACACACACACACACACACACACACACACAGATACATGCACATGCATGCACAGACACACATGCACACACACACAATCACACACAGAAATGTGCATGCACGGACACATAGACACATACATACATGCATGCATACACACAAATACAGACATGCATGCACACACAAATACACACACATGCACATGCAGCACAGATATACATGCACATACACACAATCACACACAGATATATTCATGCACAGACACACACACATGCATGTAAACACACAATACACACACGATGCACACACAAAATCACACACAGACACATGCATACACAAACACACATACACACAAGCATGCACACACAAAGTCACACACAGATACATGCATGCACAGACACACATGCGTGAATAGAAACACACACACACACACACACACACACACACACACACACACGCACACACACACAGGAACAGTGAGCCAGAAGAGCAGATTCTAGTTCCTGTTCTGGGAGTAAACATTTATGCTGTCTCCAGTTCTCGTGATCACAACTTATTAATCATCATCACTTGGATTGAAAATACCTTTCTCTGAGAGCTTCAGGAAGATGAAATAAAACAATAGGTGTGAGGCTATTTTCAGTCTAGACCCCAGATGTTTATAACATCACCATTGTTTGTAGAAAGACTCATTTTCCAGTCATTGAATGCATTGCGGGAAACACATCTGACATGCCTTATCCAGAGGCTGGAAGGGACAGTCCAATCCTCCCTTCAATCTGCTTCTAGAAACAGAGAAAACTTTGCAAACATTGCTACACAGTGATATTTGGATGTTAAAGAGAATCCCATCTCTGGAACACAGTTGAAGTTGTCATAGAATGAACCAAGTTTAGATACCAGAGTCATACATGGAGACCTGTAGAGCACCTTATCGTCACTTAATCATAAAAGCAGTTGAACTGTGCAAGTCCTTACTTGGGAGGTACATTGATTTGTTCCCTTCTCATCCTTGAGAAGCTATGATCTAGTAATAGCATTTGTAAGAGCCCTTGATTGATGGGTGTTTCTAGTTGATAGGATTGGGTGGCTCATTCCTTTGTCATCTTACATAACGAAGAGGCGATTTTCAGATAAGCTCACTCAGTGCTTCAGGCTGAGTTGATGTAGAGTTGATGACAGGGAATTTAAATTTTTCTCACATTCATAAGATCTAGAGATTCTAGGAGATCCTGGGCAGGTTGTGAGGCTCCCAGGTATAGTCACCTGTCCAAAAAACTAGTCACTTTTGATGTTTAAGCCAACTTCTTACCTTGTAGAACACAAAAATCCTGAGTCCTCTGAAATAGAACTTGGCTTTTTCTTAGATCAGTGTTGCTCAAACATGGGGGTGCTTCCTACATACTCACAGGGGCTGGTTTATTGTTTATTTCTGGGATCATGCTTACGACTCCCTTCTTTACCCTCAAATGGTCACATATATAAAAATAACATTATATAAATAGTATATTATATATATATTTAGACACACACACAACACACACACACACACAAATATAGTGCAGGGCTTGTTTTAAGAGAAAACCAGCCCCTGGGTACCACTTCAGAGTTGCTGATCAGTGAGCCTTGGATGGGTCTGATACTCCTGCTTGTAAACAGATGGTCACCAGAAGCCAGTCCAGGAGCCCCAGTATGGCCTATAGAACTACAAAACTTCTAATTCAGGATCAGGAATAGAAGTGTAATTAGTAACTATAAAGTGTTTTGACAAACGCCCTGTAAGTTTTTATTTGCATAGATTGGATGGAATGTTTAATGGGGAAAAAAATCAGACATGTGAGGAAGGAAAGGGGACATAAATATAGCCAAAGATGAGAGAAAGCATATAGGGTCAAGAAAGCAAATCAAAAATCAGAAAGAACGAATAAGGAAACACTGGAGAGAGATGCTCACACTCTGGATTTGGAGAAGGAATTAAAATGAAAGCACACAGTAGGGGCACTTATCCCAGTGCATTCCTGCCAGTTTCTCATCTATCTTTCATTACAATTTCTTTCTTCCTTCTTTGCTACATCTCTTCCTCCTTTCCCTGTTTCTTCTTCTCCTCTTCCTCCCAGTTCTCTATCTCCTTCTCCCTCCCCACCTCTCTATTTCAAAAAGGTTTTCTGTAGCACAGGCTGACCTTCAACCCTCTATGTAGCTGAGGGTAACCTTGAACTTCTGAAACTTCTGCCTCAGTCTTTCAAGTATTGGAATTACAACCATGTGTGACCATGTCTACTGTTAGCACTCTGGACCAGATCTGATTTCCTTACTAGATACTATTTATAGATCAACTATGATAATACTTCAGTCTTTGTAAATTGACTGAAATTTCTTAGCTGTCCACCTTAAAAAGTAAAATTATCTAGATTGTGCCAGAGACTCTAGCTTACATAATAAATATTATCGACTCCTAAATGCCATGATTTTTTTCTGGATGTTTTGATACAAAGCATAATTTAATATAGCTGTTAAAACTTCAAAAATATATTAATGTGTTTTTTATCAGGTCCTTAGAATTGCATAGATTTTATTTAACAGGAAGGAGATTTGAATGAGCATATTTTCAATTATATCTATTTCTTTGACTATTGAGATGTAATAAAGACTCAGATTTAGTATTTCTTTTATTGAATCTTTGAGAATGCTAATTCAAGAAGGTCTCATTACTGACTCTGTACATTTCAATAGCATTCTCTGACTTCAATTAGTTTATAGCATTTTATTAGCAGCTTTATTGAGATATAATTCCCATTCTGTATAATTCACCCAGCAAAACTACACAATTTGATGGATTTTAGTATCTTCTCAAATATGTGCAACCATTACCACAGTCAATTTATAAAATATGAATATTTTTCATCATCCAAAACAGAAGGCTTAGGCACACTAGCTACCGGTTCCTCCCACCCTTGTGTAATCTGCAACCCTTAGTAAATGTTGATCATGATTCACGTGGCTTAGATTTCCTCCGTATGGACATTGTATAGGAATGGAATCTCATAAAATGCATTTGTTTTTGATGGACTTCTTTCCTTTAGCAAATCTGTGTGTGCTGTTTCTTTCTTTTTTTTTTTTTAATGTAATTTATTTTTACAGAAAAGTTGGGAAGATAAGCATTCCTAAGAGTTCTTATACATACCCCGCTGTTTTCCTATTATAAATATATTAGTTTGGCATATTTCTTACAGTCAATGGTCCAATACAGATACAATGTTAGAGTTGAAGTTTGTACTTTATTAACATTTTAAAAATGTTTTTGTATGCATGTATGTGTGTTATGAATATATGCATGTCTATATGTGTGTAAGCATTCCTGTGTGTGGAAGGTGAGTGTAGACATGTATGTACATGCATGTGAAGGAGGCTCAAGATTATCATTATATTTTTCTGGATTGTTTTCTGCCTTACGTGTTGAGGCAGGACCTCTCCCTGAGCCTAGTGTGGGCCATTTCTTCTAGTCTCATTATCTAGCTTACTCTAGAGGAATCTGTCTCTGTTTCGCATGTACCAGGATTCAAGATGGAGCACTTTGTTCTTCTAACATTGCACTTGAGTTCTGGGCTCTCAACTCTGGTCTTCATGCTTAAGCAGCAAGCACTGTCTGTGCAAATCTGTGCTCTCTCTCTGGATTGCATTTCCTTAGTTTTTTTATTTATTTGTTTATTTATTTATTTTATGTATGTGAGTACACTGTCAGTATCTTCAGGCACACCAGAAGAGGGCATCGGATCCCATTACAGATGGTTTCTGGGAATTGAACTCAGGGCCTCTGGAAGAGCAGTCAGTGCTCTTAACCACTGAGCCATCTTGACAGCCCCGCATTTCCTTTGTTTTTACTTAATGATCTTTGTCACTTCCAGGACCCGGGTGTGGGGAGGTGGGAAAGGGATTCCATTTTACATTTTGTTTGATTTCTCTAGCTTCCCTTTGTCTGTGGCATTTAAATTTTTCTCACATTTTTAACATGTAAAAAATGTATTTATTTCTTATATTCGACATGATCTTTTAAACTATGTACGTGTTGTGGAGTGTCTCCATGTAAGTTACAACCAGTCCCCACCTTCCATTCTTATTTTTTGTGACAAGAGCACTTTAATTCCCTCTTCTTTTTCAAGTGTGGGATACGTTCTTAGTCTACTGTCTCTCTTTCACAGAGTACATGCAATAGATTTGTTTACAGTGAATTACTGCACTTTTGTGCGAAAGTTGAAAATACTTAGAGATGTCTTGAACAATGAAAAAAAATTAGACACTTCATGTTTTAGAGTTGGATTTTGCATGAAAAGCTGGCAATTTAGAATAATGAAAGGATAAAAAAAATCCTACCAAGATGTGGAAATCCTGTCTCTAAGAGGATTGTGTGACTTAATGAGAACAAACACTTAAACTAGTTAAGAAAATGTGATTTTTTTTTTTATAGCAGAATGCTTTCATCTGGGCAAAGCTGCCTGTGGAGGTTGAGCAGAAGTTTGAGCAGCAGGGGTGGGAATATGCCAGCAGACGTAAAGTTTGACTGGTGGGCTTCCCTCTGATTTGTGGCCCTGAGCTCATGCTAATGTCATGAAGGTTATATGAAGCACACGTGATATTTGTGATAGCATTAAGCCTGTGATAGCCACCCATTTGTAGTTTGTGTTGGAACGTGTTAAAGGTGATCGTGGTAGGGCCATGGTCTCTGTAACTTGTGTTGAGCAGCTCAGCTTTTGGTCATACCCCAAAGAAGCCACTATAAGGGATTAAGTGAGCACAGGGCTGTGGAAAGGGTGAGTCCACTCAGTTGGCTGTGTGGACTGGTTCTCAGAACTATGGATCTTAGCTGATGGAGGGCAGCCAGTTGGACAGAGAGATGAGAAAAGGAAATCACCACACCGTAGGCCATACAAGACTGTAACACCAGACACTGACATGTCTGCCATGCCCTCGTTTCCCAAATGATTATCGGTTAAATGACATCAAGAAGCTGTCTAACATATATTTAATCAAATAATGATATTAGCCAAATGTATACCTTTTTGTATTTCCATAGGTGTAAATAAGAATATGGCACAGAAGGAAAAAAAACCTATTAAGTAAGCAGTAATCCAAAGTTAAACCTGTTTTCACCGATCTTATCTTTTAAGAAGCAATGCAAGCAAAACTCCCAAAGAGTAACAAAATTCTCTCAATATTTGTTTTCTGGACATGACAAATATATATATATATATTCACCAAAAAACAAAAATACTCCAAACCTATTCTATGTATTTAAAAGTAAATGGGAAAATCTCTTCCTAAAAAGAATACCTATGATCAGGCTGAAATCTTTTATGCCAGTGTTGTCCTCGGCTGGTTCAATTTTGCTTTACAGTGGGTCATTTATTAACACTTGGTAATGGAAATGCTGAAAGCTGTATAAATGTTGCAATGCTGGTGGACATTACTGGAATAATGGAGCCTTTAATCACTACCTGTGAGAGAATGGAAGGCATAAGCTCTTCAAGTATTTTGACAATATGGAAAATTCCTGGAGGAGAAACAAGCATTTTGGAGATATTAGTAAGTATTTCACTAGTGCCCTTTAGCCAGTACAGCAGTTTCTATGAAAACAAGAGGTTTGTTGCAATTGATAAATGGAGAGTCATCCTAAATTGGAATTCCTTTATTGTAGCAATTGTTTCATGATGCATTGGTTTATACTTGTTGAGGTTACTAAGTTAGCAATGCTTTCTTATTTTGTATGAATTTTCCTAATTGCAAAATGCTTTATGATTTATGATATAACCTATTATTAGACATGATTGAACCAACTAATATTCTATTAATTACAAGATGCTCCTTTTCCTGTGCCATACCCACATCTGGAATGAATGCAAAAAATGTTATTCAAGTCATTAGTTCACGTGGTACACATTTTTCAAAAATAAAAAGGCACAATTATATCTAAAGTGGAAGCCATTATGCCAAGAAAAATTGGATGCAATTTATTCAGGAGCAGACAGGTTACTTTGTATTAAAAAGGAAAATTATCCCATTTGTTGATCATATCCTATTCTTTGGTAGGAAGATTGCAAAAACCAAGACCAGCATTATCAATCTGGAGATATTTTATAAAAATCAGTATAGTTGATTTTCTTGTGAAAATTCCTCTATTTAATTGAACACCCAAAGTCTTTCTATGAACAAAGTCAAATATCTCATAGAATTTAAAGGAAACAATGCTATGTATGATTAGGCACAAGCACTCAGGTGTATGTTAAGATAGTAGTATCCTTACCACATAGAATCCTGAGTTTGACTCTCAGGATTCCTCAAAAAATTTACTAGAAATGCAAATTATTTTCCACAATAAGGCAACCACAGAGATGCAGTTCAAGACTCTGGTTGCTACTATTAGTAGACTTGAACTCAATTTCAAGTGCCTAACTAAACAAAGGAAAGTAGAGAACTGGAGAATAACCTTCAAGATATCCAAGCTTTCTGCAGGGATCCAGTAGAAGGGAAAGTGCCTTTGAAGAGCCTCCATGGTCCTCTGGACAGAGACAGATGAAAAGAGAAATGTAGAGAAAAAAATATTCAATTATGGTTTGGATTAAGGTCTTTCTCGTTAACCTCACACTTTTTACCCCAAAACTTGAGAAAAATATGTTGCTGCCTAATTGAAAGTTTCACCTTTCATCTGCTTTATGACAGTAAGATGCTCACTAAGCGTCTTCAGACAAGTAGGGAGCATTACTTTAGGTGATGAGTAATATATCACTAGACTCCTACCTGGGGATCTAGAATATCTTCTTCTACTTTTTCTTCTTCCTTATCTTCTTCTTTTTCTTTCTTTTTCTTTTTCTTTTTCTTTTTCTTTTTCTTTTTCTTTTTCTTTTTCTTTTTCTTTTTCTTTTTCTTTTTCTTTTTCTTTTTCTTTTTCTTTTTCTTTTTCTTTTTCTTTTTCTTTTTCTTTTTCCTTTTCCTTTTCCTCCTCCTCCTCCTCCTCCTCCTCCTCCTCCTCCTCCTCCTCCTCCTCCTCCTCCTCCTCCTCCTCCTTCTTCTTCTTCTTCTTCTTCTTCTTCTCTTCTTCCTGAGACAGGGTTTCACTATTCAGCCTTGGCTGGCCTGAAACTCTCTATGTATTCCAGGCCAGCCTCAAACTTATAGCAACTCTTCTGCTTCTGCCTCATGGATGCTGGAGTATAGATGTGTGCTGTAATTTAAATAATTATCAATATATCTAGTTTTCTCAAAAAATAGAGCTAAGGAAATTAGTGCTAGATTGTAGCCTGGACCCAAAAAAGGGTGAGAACTGCAGGGCACCAGTTTCCTGCAGCTGCCAATGAGAATACAAGTGATGGCAGCACAGAGCCTGGGAGGGTGTATTCCCACTCAAGGGATCAACTGAAGCTTGACCTTGGGCTGCCTAGAGCCTTCAATGCTCTCAACTCTGGGAAAAGACTGAAAGCAATGGATATGTTAGTGGTTATTTGGGAATTGGCAACCTTGAAATGCTCTTTGCATATTGCTTTTATGATTGAAAAAAGAAAAAAATCTCTTGATCAGTGATCGCACAGATTGTCCTGAAGTTTCGAGATCCAATGAACAGACCTTGCTCTACTAAACAAAACATGCTTTCAAGCCATATAGGTACTAACAAGCAAATAAAATGAAAACTTGTTCAGTCGGTACAGGGAATACACTGCTCTAGGAAAGGAGAGGGCAGAGGCTGGCAATGCAGCTCAAGGCTAGTCAGCCTGGCAGCTCTATAATACATCCCTGGGGCTCTCCAGCTTTCTATTCTCAGCTTGTGGGCTTCTATTTGGGATCTTCCCCTACAGAACTCAAGGCGCCCTCACCTCATATCTGTAGCAGCCCTAAGCCTCATATCCTCACAGTACAACTTACAAGCGTGTCAGGAGAGGAGGTCATGGTTTGCTACTTTTAAGAGTCTAAGAACCTGCCATATGAGAGGATGTTCTCATGGGCTATGGTTGGACATTATGCTCATTCTTTACCAATGGCAAATTAATGGTATTACCATGATTAGCATAACCTAATTAAATAGTAGGGAGTAAGGGGAAGTTCGAAAGGCTCCTCAAATCCCTTGCATGTGGTTGAAATAGCAGAATGCAGAAAAATGTGGGTAGTGCGATTGGCTGTGGAGTATATAGCCTGCCAAGAGTTTGAGTCATAGCAGCCACTTTTGGACTTCAGGGGTTGCATACCTTATTTTACCCAATCTGCTCATATAGCTTGTAGTGTAAAAAGAGTAGCATAGTTCTTGCTGCACAAGCAAAATGATCAAAGAAGAGTGCTTAAGAAAATAGGGTTGGTTGACTTTATCCCACATACTATTGTACTCTAAAACAAAGGCTGTGTTTCACATCAGCAAGTACCATTCACTATATTTTGGAGACTTTGTCTCCCACAGTATGTGTTTGAAGGAACAGAGCCACAGGTCCAAGAAAGCACCCATCTCTGCCTTTTTGTCCTCAAGCGGGAAAATAATTTATCCATATTCCTCTGCTCATTTCTCTCTGTTCTTCTAGACATGAGCCCCTGATTTTAGAGCTCCTTCTTACTTTTTAGGTATTGCTTGACTTGGTTTGGCATTCCAAAGCTCAGCCTTGTCCCAGTCATACCCTTGACTACCTCCACAGAAATGCATCTACATGTGTAGTCTTCACTCGAGCCACGTTGCTGTTCTGTCCTTACCTATCAGGTACATGGATTCTCTGGTTCAGCCACATCTTATGAGCAACTATGTTAGACTGGTCAGCATCTAAGTCTTCCCTACCAATAGAGAACCAGTGATCCATTTAATGATAATTTTTTCTGCATAATTTTCCAGAGTCATACTCTCCCTCCAGGAACATCCAGTGATATCTTCTTGCTGATGACTTGGAAAGAACTCTAGGCAGAACCCAGAGGTAGATTTGGATGACGGTGGTGCCTGTGTGAGCTATTTAGAAGGTTCACTCCTGTCTACCCTGAGACAGCTGTATCTACGGGAAGACACACTTGGAGCTCCTCATTTCTCCAGATGGCTTCATTTAATCTATTTCTGATCTCTAGTGGTTGGGAAGAGATTGGGGAGCCATTGAAAAAGGGTAATGGGCCGTGTATACCAGAGGCCACGAAAACCGAACGGTTGCCTATGGGCATGTTAAGAAAATAAGTACTGCTGCGAACCGCAGGGCACACAACTGAGCCAGCTGTATAAGCTATTCCATACCAGCTTCAACTTACCATGCAGACTGGGGAATTGTTAATTCCTTATCTATTGGGAGAAGAAAGGGTAGGGGAGGAAAGGTGTTTCTCTGACCTTCTCAGGGTTTCTGGTTTGATCTGAAAAGAAGGTGACAAAGACATATTATGAAAAGAACAACACATACATTTATTAATATAGTTAAAAGTGACATAGATGCCTTAGAAGTGAAGGAAGGTAATTCTGAGTGTTGCTATCAGATAACAGGGATAAACAAGACAAGACCAGTATAGGTGGAGTAGGTTGGTTTGACATGTTCTCATGATGGTTTTACCTCTAGGAAAGTAGGTATATTTATAGTCTCTTGAAAAAAAGGGACAGAATGAATGAATGAATGAATGAATCAATCAATCAATCAATCAATCAATCAAACGAGCAAGCAAGCAAGCAAGCAAGAGGCTACAGAGTTGCATTTTACATTCTTCCTGTATTCATTCACTACCCAAGAGCATTCTCCACTATGATATCAAGCCCAAATTCTACATAGCAGATATGTAAGCTTTCTATTATACATTCTAACTTACCATGAAGCATGCTTTCTTCTTATAATAAAAGAATTTTAGGAGAAAAGAGATAAACATGACTATATTTAAAAAGTAATTTAAGGATAAAAATCAAGAAATGGGAACTTAAACAATTTGTTAAAATTATAAAAAGTTAAATAATTGCAGTTTGGTGGAACAGCTCCCCTGCCATTTTCTTTTCTTTTCTTTTTTTTTTTTCTTTTCAGATTGAGTTTCATTCATTTGAGATAATTCTTAGTTCCAGTTTTCTTAGGGAAAGAACTAAAATATACCTTAACATTTTGCTTGTCTGACATGTGGGTTATAGTTGTGAGTACCAAATAGAACCACTGTTTTATAAAGGGAAAGGTCCATTTAAATTATTTCTTCAGGGTCATTATAGGCATTGCCATTCTCAATCTCCTTATCTTCACAATCCTGTTATTATTGTTTAAATAAATCCCTAGCTATCATGCCAACTTTAAGCTTAGAAAAGGTTAGGGTAAGTGATTCTTATCCAAAACTCTGAAGTCTTCTGGGTTAGCTTGAGGTGTACAACCCATCTAAAAGAAAAACCTAAAATTATGCTCAAAAAATGAGCATATCACACAAAATGCAGAATGTTGTTAGAGGCGTAAGTAAAAGCCTAGGATGGTCAGGGAATGACTATCTCCTGAGGAGTTGGTTTCAGTAAAGTCCTAGTCAGTGGGTGCGGCCAGATAACAGACACAAGCATATAACTTCTTGAACTGAAAATTCAAAGGATGGGTATGAAAACACAACATGCTCAAACTTATAGAACATAATGAAGGAGGCCAAGAGAACTCAAATGATAGCTCTTGCTAGAATGACCAAAGTCAATAAAGCAAAAGACAGCTCATGCTGGTGAAGATGTGGGTAAAGGAAACATACATTTATTGCTGGCAGGAGTACAAATTTGTACACCTACTATGGAAAATCAGTGTGGCAGTTCCCAAAGAAGCTGAGAACAAATCTACATTAAAATACAGCTACACCAGAAAGACTACATCCTACTACAGAAAAAATTGCTCATCCATGTTTATTGTTGCTATATTCCTAATTGGAAACAGACTATATGTCCACCAATGGATGAAGAAAATGTGGTATATTCACATAATAGAATATTACTAAACTGTCAAAAAATTGTGGTATTTTCAGGGAAATGGATGGAGCTAGGATAAATTCTAAGTGAGGTAATCTAGACCACAAAAGACAAAAACAAACAAACAAACAAACAAACACAAACAAAAATATGCTCACCAAGCCTCCAGGCCACATTGGAGTACTAGACAGAGAATAACTTGAGGCCAATTGGGAAGATTAAAGATCATCTTTAAAACAGTGCTGAGTTTGGAGATATGACTTAACAGCTAAGAGCAATTATTGTTTTTGCAGAGGACCAATATTTGATTCCCAAAAAACCCATATTGGGTGACTCCCAACTGCCTATCACTACAACTCAATAGTATCCAACACTCTCTTCTAGCCTCCAAAGACACCTGCACACATGTGTATATAAGCAGAAAGAAACATAGACATAAATAAAAATAACCAGTTGTGCATTACGGTTCATAGAAACATGGAGGCTGTATGCTCAGACAGGCATGAAGAATGGTTGAAGACTGTTGGAGATCTATCTGCCTCCAGATCGGGCTTTGCTTGTTTCCAATATAGCCTTCCAAAGTCTGAGGTGAATCTAGCCATGACAGAAGAGAAGATGAATGTTTCAAAAAAGTACAGCCACCATAGAGTGCAAGTCCTTAGAATTTGTTTCATGATATAGTTAGAATTTTAAAAGGAGCTGAGTACTCTACACTATATGGTGACATTTCTTCAGTAATGGTTAAAAGTGCAGAGTGTTTCATGCATTCTTAACATGTTTTAAAGCAGAAGAAAGCCAAATCCCATGAATAGCTCATAATAGCAAAAAGTACATAGACAACGTTGAACATAATATATTGAAAGACATGTAGGTATACCAATAATAAAAATATAAAACACAGAACTGGAAAGACATCTCAAATGGCGAAGTGCTTACTGTGTAAACATGAGGATCTGAGTCTGGATCCCCAGAATCTGCATAAAAGCCAGTCATGTTGGCATGTGTCTGTGACCCCAGCATAGGAAAGCTGGGTAGTTGTGGATCCCAGGGACTTGGTTACTAGCCAGTCTAGTTGAGCACATAACCTCAAGTTCAGAGAGAGACTATCTTCAAAAATAAGGTGGAGAGTAACAGAGGATGACACCTGATGTCCTTTAGTTTCCACAACCACTTGCATGGGTGAGTATACCCATCACACACACACACATACACACACACACACACACACACACACACACACACACACACACACACACACACTTTGGCACATTCCTTCTTAGCTTACATTTTAATAAAGGTATCATTGTTCTTATTTAGATCGTGACACCTCTCAAAAGGTGCTAAAACAAGAAGAACCAACCAAGAGTCTTCCTAGGTGAAATGCTTGCTCAGAAGAATGAAGAAGTTGGGATAGGTCATGAGAGTTCCCTCCATGCAGGGATGACTCCAGGGTGAGAAGAGGATGAAAGAAGCTTGGGCAAAAACACCTGAGAATATGTTCTTTCTAGGAGAAATGGACATAGCTATAGGGGAGTCCTCTATACACGAGTCACTCATAGGAAACTTTCATTTCTATACAAAGGACCTGGGTTAGAATACTGTCCATGATGCCGCTGACCAGGTGCAGTCCATGAAAAATGTGACCAATATCACAGATTCAGAGGTAGGTCCTAGAGTTCAGCAGTTGTTGGAACCTGTGGTTATTTATATTGGCCCTGTGGACTTGCTATACCACATACATCTCTCTTCCGGTCTCTCCCTCCTTCCATTCCTCTCCCTCTCCCTCCTTCTTCTCCTCTCTCTTACACACACACACACACACACACACACACACACGTGTGCGCACACATGCACATTCATATACCTCTTTGTGACTATGCTTCCAAATCATTCAGAGATTATTAGCTACCTTATTTCTCTATTATTTTGTAGAATGCAAAATACAACATCTGGAGGAAGAAGACCTTTTTTAAAAATATGAGCATACAATAAATTAAAATAAAGTCCAAACATTTATAATAAATATTAAATCACATTGTATGTTCCATCATGGGACTTTAGAGTCTCTAGAAATTAAGGGCTCTGAAGAACAAGTTTCATTAACTCCATGGTCTATAAATCAGTCCTCAGTAAACAAAATAAATGTTTTCTATGAAACCAAAGCAAAGACAACACTGTGTTTTATGGGCTGTTCTTCTAACCTTTGTTAAATGTGACCACAGTGATTTTGATATAAGACTCTGAGATGTTATTCTGTGTCACTACTCTGCACAAACCGCTTTGATGTTATTTGCTAGCTCTTATCTGTCCCCATATTCACTCAAGCTCTCAGTGTTGAGCTTCAGCGAAGAAGCCGTGTGTGATAAGGGCAGTTGGCAGGGAGGAGTGGATTATATGTGGAGACATTCTGAAAGCATTTGACTTTGGGATATTGGGTAGCACACTAGAAAAAGAAACCCTGACGGTTGAGTGTTCCATGTTGGGTTTATGTTTCTGCTGAGCTTCCTATGGCAGGACTCCACAGGAACCAGAATACTCTTAAATAGGAAATCCCAAGAAAGGCTGTGAAAAGTTTTGCTCTTTGAAAAATCATTTTTAATTGGGTTGTTTGGCTTGCTGGTGTCTAGCTTCTTGAAATCTTTATATATTTTGGATATTAGCCCTCTGTCAGATACAGGGTTAATGAAGATCCTTTCTCAATCTGTAGGCTGTCATTTTGTCCTATTGACAGCGTCCTTTGCCTTACAGAAGCTGTTCAGTTTCAGGAGATCCTATTTATTAATGGTTGATCCTAGTGCCTGAGCCCTGGGTGTTCTGTTAAGAAAGTTGTCTCCTGTACCAATGTGTTCAAGGCTATTCTCCATTTTTTCTTCTATTAGATTTAGTGTATCCAGTTTTATATTAAGTCTTTGATTCACTTGGACTTGTTTTGTGAAGGGTGATAAATATGTTGTATTTGCATTTTTCTACATGCAGACATACAGTTAGACCAGCACCATTTGTTAAAAATGCTTTCTTTTTTCCATTGTATCATTTTGACTTCATTATAAAAATCAGGTGTCTGTAGGTGTGTGTACATGGTGGTTTGAATATGCTTGGCCCAGGAAGTGTCACTATTTGGAGATGTGGCCTTGTTGGAGGAAGTATGTAATTATTGGAGTGGGCTTTGAAGCTCCACCCTGTGTGGAAGAGTCAGTCTTCTTCTGCTGTCCTTTGGATCAAGATGTAGAACTCTCAGCTCCTCCATCACCCTGCCTGCCTGGGTGCTCCCATGCTTCTTGCCATGATGATAATGGACTAACCTCAGTACCTGTAAGCCATCCCCAATTAAGTGTTGTATTTATAAGATCTGCCTTGGTCTCTTCACTGCTATCAAAACCCTAACTAACACAGTGAGTTTATTTCTGAGTTTTTGATTTAATTCCATTGTTCGGATTGTCTGTTTCTATGCCAATACCATGAAGATTTTTATTACAACTGCCCTGTAATACAGCTTGAAATCAGAGATGATGACACCTCCTGAAGTTCTTTTATTTTTCAAGATTGTTTTACCTATCCTGGGCTTTTTGTTTTTTCCATATGAAGTTGAAAATTGTTCTTTCAAGGTCTGTAAAGAATTGTGCTAGAATGTGGCTGGGAATTGTACTGTATCTGTAAATTACATTTGGTAAAGTGACCATTTTTACTATGTTAATCATCCTGATCCATGAGCATGGGAGTTAGACACCAACAAGTCAAATAACTGAATTAAAAAGTAGAGTGCAGAGCTAAACAGAGAATTCTTCACAGAGGATTCTATAATTGCTGAGAAACATTTAAAGAAATGTCCAATGTTCTTTTTTTTTAATTGGGTATTTTCTTTATTTACATTTCAAATGTTATGCCCTTTCCCAGTTCCCACCCAAACCCCCATCCCATCCCCCTCCTCCTACTTCTATGAAGGTGCTCCCCCACCCACCCACTCACTCCTGCCTCCCTTCTCTGGCATTCCCCTAAACTGGCACATCTAGTCTTCACAGTACCTCTTCTCCCATTAATGCCCTACAAGGCTATCCTCTGTTACACATGCGGCTGGAACCATGGGTCCCTCCATGTGTACTCCTTGGTTGGTGGTTTAGGCCCTGGGAGTTCTGGGAGGATCTGGTTGGTTGATATTGTTGTTCTTCCTATGGGGTTGCAATCCCCTTCAGCTCCTTCAGTCCTTTCTCTAACTCTCCATTTCCAATGTTCTCAGTAATCAGGGAAATACAAATCAAAGTTACTCTGAGATTCTACCTTGCACCCATCAGAATGATTAAGATAAAAAAATAATCAAGCAACAGCACATGCTGGCTAGTATACAGAGCAAGAGAAACCCTCTTCCATTGTTGCTCACAGTGCAAAACTAGACAGCCATTCAGGAAACCAATTTAGTGGTTTCTCAGAAAATAGAAAATAGTTCTAGCTCAAGACCCAGCTATACCTCTCCTGCGTATATATCCAAAAGATGCCCTAGCCAGGCGGTGGTGGCACACGCCTTTAATCCCAGCACTTGGGAGGCAGAGGCAGGTGGATTTCTGAGTTCGAGGCAAGCCTGGTCTACAGAGTGAGTTCCAGGACAGCCAGGGCTACACAGAGAAACCCTGTCTCAGAAAACCAAAAAACAAAATAAATAAATAAATAAATAAATAAATAAATAAATAAATAAATAAATAAATAAATGCTCTAACATCTCTCAAGGGCATTTTCTCAAATATATTCATAGCAGCTTTATTTGTAGTAGTCAGAATCTGGAAAGAACCCAGATGTCCCTCAACTGAAGAATAGATTTTTTAAAATTCAGGTTCATTTACACAGTGGAATACTACTCAGGTATCAAAAACAAGAACATCATGAAATTTTCAGGCAAATAGATGGAACCAGAAAATATCATAAGTGAGATAACCCAGACTCAAAGGGACATTCATGGTATTGTCTCATTTATAAGTGGATATTAGCTATAAAGTACAGGATACCCACAGTATAATTCACAGACTCAAAGAAGTTAACTAACAAGGAAGGCCCAGGGGAGGATGCTTGAATCTCACTCAGAAAGGGAAATAGAATAGTCATCAAAGATGTATGGAGAGAGAGACCTTGGAGGGAGAGGGGATAGGGAGGGGAGTGGGGAGCAGGGGGAATCAGGTGTAGATAGAACTGGGTAGAGCAAACGAAAATCAGTGAAGGGTGGTGGCATGGGAGTGGAGGAGGGCTACATCTCTAGGATGTGACAGAGACTTGGGATGAGGGAAGCTTCAGAGAGTCTATGGGGATGACTCCTCAAGCTAATACTTGTAGCGGTGGAGGATATGGAGCCTGAAATGTCCACCTCCTATAGTCAGGTAGGACCCCTAGTGGAGGGATAAGGGCACCAACCCACCCACAATACATTCAACTCAAAAATTTGTCCTGCCAACAAAAGTGCAGACACAAAGATGGAGCACAGACTAAGGGAATGGCCAACCAACAACTGGCCCAACTTAAGACTCATTCCATGGGCAAGGACCAATCTCTGACACTATTAATGATACTCTGTTATGTTTGCAGACAAGAGCCTAGCGTAACTGTCCTCTGAGAGTCTCTACCCAGCAGCTGACTGAAACAGATACAGAGACCTAAGCTAAACATCAGATGGAGATCGGTGAGTCTTGTGGAAGAGTTGGGGGAAAGATTGAGGGACCCAGAGGGATAGGGACTCCATTAGAAGACCAACAAAGTCAACTAACCTTTGGAGGCTTTCAGAGCCTGAACCAACAACCAATCAGCATACATAGACTGAGCCTAGGCACCTTGCACATATGTAGCAAATATACAGCTTGGTCTTCATGTGGGTTCCCCAATAACTGGAGCAGAGGGCTGTCCCTGACTCTGTTTTCTGCCTGTAGATCCTGTTCTCCTAACTGGGCTTCCTTGTCTGGCCTCAGTGGGAGTGGATTTGCCTACTTCTGCATTGGCTTGATATGCCAGGGTGGGTTGGTACCCAAAGCAGGGCTTACCCTTCTCAGAAGGAGAACTGGGATGGAGGAGGGGCTGTGTGAGGAGGGGAACTGGGAAGAGAGGGAGATACTGTGATAGGTTGTAAAATGAATAAATAAATTAATGAATGGGAAAATTATTGATGAGAAAGTAAAGAGCAATTCTCAATCTGATAGAAAACTTTACAAAGTATTTTGTAAAACAGGCATGTATCCAAAAATAACTAACTAACTAAGTAACTAAGTAACTAAGTAAGTAACTAACTAACTAACTAAATAAATAAATAAATAAATAAATAAATGTATCTCTGTATGGGAAACTAGTAATGAAAAATAATTCAGTGAATTATAACAATAGACTATAATCAAAGTTGTATGGTATTCCTTATTTTTTTTCTCCTCAAAAAATATTACTTTATGTAGACCTCAGCAACTTCAGCACTCTATTGTATATCAACTCTTTTTCTCTCTCTGCCATCTCTACCTGTCTCTCTGTCTGTCTGTCTATCTCTTCTTTATTTATCCATCTATTTTTCTGTTTTCTATATTGTTTATCTATCATTTTTATTGCCACTTATTTTACTAATAAAAATAAAATGCACCCAAGAGTCAAAAGTGGTTGATAAATTATAGATACTTTGCCAAAGAAGATATATGAATGGACAGCAAATATTGTCAATCATTAAAAACACAAATCACAAGGAGATGTTATTATATCCACTAAAAGCCTAAGTATGTGAAAGTAAAAATACTCTGTGCAGGTGGAAATGTGGGAGACTTAGACTTTTATCTACTGATCATGGAAGCGTAGAATATGCAGGTACTCTGGACACTAGGACACTCAGATCTTAGAAAGTTTTACACTATAGGAGCCAATTCCAAGCTACTTTTCTAAGAGAAATGGAAATACCAGAGCTTTCTTTTCTGTTCAGTGGTTATAAAACTTGTAGTGGGTACCTGGTACCATAGGCAGTCCAATGTTCTTTAAATACATATTCCCTATGATAAAGCAAAATTTGATGATCATGACCAGTGTCTTTCTCAGCCATCATCAGAGAAGCTTTTTCCTGCAATAGATGGGAAAAATAGAGAGACCCACAATAGACAATGTCCAAAGAGTGAGCGATATTGGAACACTCTGTTGTTTATGAGATTATCTCCATTAAATCCTTCCCATTAGGCTTCAGGCGACTCTCTGATGAGGAGGTTGAAAGATTGTAACAGCCAATAACTTTGGAAGGTGCCAAGGAAACAAGGCCTTCTAGACTCAAAATGGCTGATCCATATAGGAACTCACAGAGACTGTGGGCAGCATGCACATGGCCTGGACAGTGAACTCAGAAGATACCTCAGCATAGAAAAAGGGATGTAAACACAGGCCCCCTACCTCAGGAGCTATTTTCAATTGATGATAGCTCACAAAAGATAAAATAATTTTCTTCAAAGGAGTTTCACTGGGTATACAAACCATACTTAAGAGAAGGCTCCATAACCAGTGATAGTAGGTGCTTAATACAATACAAACTCAATGGTATTTTTCAGGAGGTTTTTGACTCATAATGCTTTATCTAGGCATTTTTAGAAAAACTTTACAGGTATCTTGTTTATATATTGTGGTTTTTAATTTTGTGTTTTTATGGGATTTATGGGTGTGCAAATGTGTGTATGTGTTTCTTGTGCTTTTCATTGGTTGTTTTCTGTTTGTTTTGTCCTGATTTAATTTGGTTGTTTTTCAGTTGTCTATTTGTTTTCTAATGTAAGAGAGATAGAAAAGTGTATATTTGTGTCAGTGGGGAATGTGGGTAAGACCTGGGAGGAGTCAGGGGAGATGAAACAGTAATCAGTATTTATGTGTGAAAAAAATGATTTTCAATAAAAATTAAATTATAAAAAGTAAATTAGGCACAATGGGATATTAACAACAAATAAAGTTGAGTGATTATAACAATGTTATAATAAATATTATTTGAATGTGTTATCTCTTGTTTTCTATCAAAATATCTAATTTTTCTAGAGATTTTGGCAACTTCAGTATTCTGATTTTTTCCTGATTAAGAGCATTTGATGTTTCCACTTAAAGGAACAACTTCTCATTGGCATATCTGAACTCCATCATAGCTACCCTGATGCTTGGGATTATTACTATTAAGCCATTAGTACCATGGTAACAAATCCGATAAACAAAGTGGCAGCTAAGCAATTGGCAGGATGGGATGGTATACAATGTGGATATTTAGGACAAAGAGAGAATTTATATTTTAGTCAAGGAGAATCAGGACAATGTAAGATTTCTTCAAGCTACTCAGGATGGAGTGCAATTTAAGACTCAAAAATCATTTATTTCTGGGAAATTCCATTTAATATTTTCAGACCACAGTTCACCACTTAAAATTGAAATGGCAGACAATCAAAACTAGGAATGAAAATACAGTATTGAACATAGCTGCACAAAACCTGTTCATAGTGGGACTATGCTTAGTAGTAAATACCGGAAGCAATCCAAATGTCTATGAATTGACACATGGATTAACATTATCCAATATCCACACATTAGAAGCTACTTAGTATGCAAAAGAGAAAAATAGTAATGCATGCCACAACTTAATAAAGGCTTTAAAAATCATGCAAGTTAAGGAAACAAAACACAAGCATTTGCTATATTATGTCCTTCATAAAATTTGACCATAGGAAGAACAGCAGTACAAGCATGGGACCATAGGTTATGGGAGAGAACTGATGGAAAGTTTGTTTAGAAAAAATGGGCGACATTGGACTGTTTTCTGTCTAGGTAGTAATCATGCTTATTTAGCTGTACTTGTCAAAGAATCCCATTATACATTTAAAAACACATAGGTAGTAATGATAATTATTTAGATGTATTTGCAAATAATCCCATTATACATAAAAAAACCCACATAGTTAAGACAAAACCACTTAAAAGTGTTGAGATTCAAAAATATGTGTAATAGTTTGTCTTTGAGCACTAGTAGTTCCCTGCAAAATATTTCATATTTTAAGCCAGTCTTGTACCAAATCATATCATTCAGACTATGCTCTGTCTTGGTAAACACTGGTTTCCACTTAGCCATAAAGACACTGAATGTTAAATGCCAAACAACTAAGGAAGTATCTGAGGTATCTTCAAATATCCACCTGAAAAGTAGGGTCCTTAAGCTGGAGAATTTGTCCAAATAATGTATAGTTATTTTTCTGAAACAGCTTTTAGAAGTCTGATAACATGCCTTGATTTCTTTCAGTGATACCTTGGGAACGGGTTTTGGACTTTGCACATGGTTAGACGTTACTTGAAGTTAATTCGCCGAACCAGGTGACTGCTTTAAAAGGATATCTACTCACTTGGATACTGCGATAATGCTTGTGATACACTTTTCAGTGTTTCCTTATTCCATAGACCATCCATTCCATATAGTCAAATGTCCCCATGACACACAGAGAAAAGATAGCGAGGGTGCATGCCACTCTTTGATGTCTCAGAATTGTTCTCAGTGGGCATATTTCCTCTTTGTCCAAGGAAAGTGTTCTTTGAATGAGGGTTGTTAAATGGATGTAGAAAGAAAAGATGACAAATATTGTTTTGGGGTCTGAATCTTAGATGGGGCCACTGGCACAAATAGGGAGTTTTAGATACCATTTGATTCCATAGGATCAACATGAGTTTTACTGAAGTCCAGCTCATTTTCATTTCCAATGGAGGAGTTGTGAGATGTCTCAGTGGGTAAAAAATTCTTGCTGCTCAAATATGGGGACCTGGGTTTGGATCCTAGAACTCATGTAAAAAAACAAACAAACAAACAAACAAACAAAAACAAACAAACAAACCATCACCAACAATAACAAACAAACAAAAAACCCTACCAAATTGGAGAGGAATGGGTTTATTCTGCTTACACCTTCAAATTGCTGTTCATCACCAAAGAAATCAGGACAGAAACTCAAACAGGACAGGAACCTAGAGACAGGAGCTATTGCAGAGACCATGGTGCTGCTTACTGGCTTGCTACTCATGGCTTGCTCAGCTTGCTTTTGTACAGTATCCAGGACACAGGATGAGGGATGGCACCACCCACAAGGGGCTGGACCTTCCCCCAGTCATCACTAAGAAAATGTTCTACAGAAAGATCTTATGAAGACATTTTCTCAATTGAGGGTTCCTCCTTTCAGATAACTCTAGCTTATGTCACATTGACATAAGACTAGTGAACCCCACAAGGCTTGCCTTCACATGCCTCTATAGAATGCTCTGGGGTGGGCAGAGGTGGGAGGGTCACTGAAGCTTGCTGGGAAGTAGCCTTTCAGTGAGAGACTGTCTCAAAACCAACAAAATGGAGAGTGAGGAAAAGCAAGACAGGTGACTTCTTGCTCTGGTCTCTGTGAGGGGGCACATTTGCGCAGATGTACACACCAGAATGTGTACATCACACACACACACACACACACACACACACACACACACACACACACACACACACACTCCACTCATATACTTAAATAAATGAATAAAATGCAGAGCACAGTTAAGAAGGTGGTTTAAGAGTGGGATAGTTTGGGAATAAATTCAGTCATGAAGCAGAGCACATAGAGGTGAGAAAATAAACCACAGGAAATGGGAAGACCTCCAGGGGAAAGGACACTCATAAAGGCTCAGGCCTGACTCCAGGAAGAATCCCATCCTGCTTAGGTATCTGGATACTAGTGCTCTGCTCCAGCATTGTAGGGGAAACTGGGATTCCAAATGAAAGCTCTTTTATTTCACTTATTGAAAGGGAGACTAGAGATTGGTGGAAATTGGCGTATCAATCAAGGGAATCATTGAAAACTGTTGAAGACAAGTTATGACTGCATGAAAATTGGCTAAATTGTTTTCTCTAATATAGCAGGTTCAGAATGCTCTGTTGTACAATGTTCCTTAAAGTGGCAAATAAATCAGATGATGTCTGTCTTGAATCTCAGTGTTTATACTTACTAGTTTGAGATACTTAGTTTGAGATATTTTGAAAGTCATTGCATTATTCTAGTCAACTAGGGACACAGAACGTGGCACCTTAATGACTCAAGTTCAAATCTTGAGCATTCCAGGACCAACTGTTAAGCTTTTGTAACCTCTCTGACAGGAGTCTTTTCAATGTCATACAGGGCTTAAAATGTAGCACATCCATCAGCAACAAGAACACTGTCTAGGATAATACAAGCATCCAGTGAATGCTTAATGCATGCAAGGGCAAGGAAGAAAGGCATAGGGAGCTGGCAATAGTTATGTCTCATAAGCATCCGCATTTCTAAAAGTAAGCTTTAAGAATACATGGAATTAGGGTTTCTCCTCTGCACACATTTTGTGCCCTTCATTTAGAAATGGGGGACATAGAGTCTGGATGGGTGGGTTTTAAGAATTAAGGCTTCAAGTCATACTCAATGGTTCTCTCTGTGTCATTTAGGGTACTATTTTTGTTAAGATTGACATATACAGTTTGAGAGTAAAAAAAAAAAAGTCTGATTTAGACAGCAGGTGTGGATCAGATTGTAGAAACAAAATACGTCAGAATGGGTGGTTTAAACAGTTGAAAAAAGTTTCCTCTTCAAAAAAAAGTTTTCTCACAATTTTGGAGACTGGAAAGTTAAAAGTCAAAGGAACAGCAGCTTCAGAATATGGTGAAAGTCCTGGTTTTCAGAGAGCTGTCTTCTTGTTATGTCCTCAGAGGACATTGGAAAGCAGAGGCAGGAAGGAAACTAGTGTCTCTGGTTTCCTCTTAAACACGAATTCCATGCAAAAGGACACGACTTCTTGATCATACCACCTTCCCAAGCCCCATCTCCAAATACAGTTACCCTGGAGACCAGGGGCTCAGTACATATTTTGAAGATTCAGAAATCTTAAGGTTATAAGCGATGTTGTGCTATATTTTTTATATAAAAACAAGTCTGCAATATTTAGCACAACACCTGGCTTTTAGTTGCTAGAAGCTTATCATTTAATGAACTAAACTTATTTTAGATAAATTCTAATCAGCTCCTCATATTATACTTGACTTCAGAGAAATGTTTACTGTGGTATGGGAGCTGCAAATTATCTAGGCGCTTTTTACAAACTCTGCCTGTGGTAGACACATGCCCATGCACACATATATGAACATATTAATGCATATATACACTCATATACCACACACACACACACACACACACACACACACTCATGGTAATCTTCCTGCCACATATCCCAAACTATTGAGATGACAGGTGTATGCAACCTTTCCAGGCCTTGTGCAACTCTTACAAGTCAAGAGACTATAACAACCTCAATCATAGTAATTGACAAATACTGTTACCTTAGGGGGGTTCTAACTAACCAGAGTTCCCAACACAGGAATCTCACACTTATTGACTCTAGGAATAACATATGTCTTCACCATACCAGGTGTTCTAACATCCCACGTTGTGCATTCCGAGGCTGTGTGGAATGAGTGGCATACATATGCCATGTTACATGGCCACTCAAACAAACATCTTATCCAGAGGCCAAATGAAGTCATTATGGAGACCACTCAAACAAACATCTTATCCAGAGGCCAAATGAAGTCATTATGGAGATGAGTAGGCTATATACTTCCACATCTAATGGTGAGACTGTTATCTGACAAGACATCTCATTTTAGGCTGTGCATGGGTTCTAGAAGCTTCCTAGTTTTGAGCAAAGCTTCCTGGATGTGTGTGTCTTGTTGTTCAGGATTTTGCTATTTTGCATCTCCTTCCATCTCAGCACCGCCCTCTAAGGCTCCATCTAGTCAACTCCTCATAAAAGCTCAGCTTCACCAGGCCCAGTCCCTGCTTTCAAGTGATGCTTTGTCTTCATTCACTTCATCTCTCCCCTGAAGAAGTTCCCTATTTTTATTCTGTCCTGTCTTCCACAATTAGAACTGAAAGGTATCTAGTCCTTAACTCATCTAGAACGTTCTATAACCATCCAATTTTCCCCTAAAGATAGTCAGGGCTTGAGTCCTTGTCTTCCTTAAGAGAAGGCAGAACTGAGAGCTGGTGGTGGCAAAGATGTAGAGATGAGAATGAGGTTTCCTTCTCAGAATAGCTGGACTGCTATCACTGATGGAATAGGAATCAAAAACGTGTGTGTGTGTGTGTGTGTGTGTATTTATGGGGGGTGGGTGCAACAGGGGCTTTCTAAGTGCTTTGTTATCTGAAAGCCTTTAAGGTGAGCACTTCCCCACCTGACCATGGAGATCAGTGTTTGTGGGAAGTGTGGAAAGCTGCTGGCCCTAAGGAGAAACTTGGTATCTACCTACACTTGTGGCATTGTAGCTAAGGGAGCTCTAAGAGTAAGAAAGTTGGCTCTGGGGAAAGAGTCCCTTGTCTGGATGCTGCCCAGATTGTCTCCAAAGACATTAATTGTTCTCACTGGAATGTGTCAGACTGCAAAAGACATAAAGTGAACGGGTAACCATATGTCCTAGGTAGGGACAGACAATATTAATTAAATCCTAATCTCTTTAACTTGTTAGATGCACAACAACAGATAAGGTATTCAGCATCCTAAACGTTTATTTTTCTAATTTTTAATATTTATTAATTATGAAGTGATTGCATTGCTCATAGTGATTCTTCTGTAAATGTTGGAAGAAGGAGCATGAAAAGATGAAGAAAACAGGGAAGGAAAGAAGTAGAAAAAGAGAGAACAGAATGAAGTCCACGCTTGCCTCCTATGACGGCTAATCTTGCTTGTCAGTTTGACATGATCTAGATGAAGCTCAGAGACAAATTTCTGCAGATGCTGGGTAGGGAGTTTCTAGATTACCTTAATTAAGGTAGGCAGACATACAGTAAGTGTGTGACACCACTTCCAAGGCTGTGGTTCTGGAGAATGGAAGGAAAGATGGATCTGAGTACCGGTGACCCGTGTTCATCTTTCTCTGCTTCCTGACTGGAAATACGATGTAACCAGCCATTTTCACCATGCCAGAGTGTACCCCAAACTGTATCCCCAAATAAACCTATTCTTTTCTTGAACTTCTTTTGCTAGGTTTTAAAAGTCACAATAACAAGGAAGGTAAGTAATACACTTACTTCTTTGCTGTGTCCCTGCTGGGTGAGTGCTGAGCAACTCTGGTTGAGACACAATATGAAGAGGACAGTACTCTCTCTGGTATAGTATCAGAGGAAGATTTTACAAACACTGCTCTAAAGTATTCATAGCAAAAGACTGAGCTCAATATTCTTTTTACTTTGTGTGAAAACAATGGGAGCTGATGTTTATAAATCCACAGGAATGGCATGCATTAAATATTGCTTGTTAATTTCATATCACAGTAGAAGGGATGATAACAAATGGAAGGCTTCTCCCTGACTCTTATTTACCTTAGCTGGTAATATATGAATGAAAGGTAGGTGATAAAATTAGAAGCCATCCCATTTAAAACAGCTAAGAGGAGCATTGTATTGTTTACATGCCAAGCAATTATCTGGTAGAAGTCTTCACTACAGGATATTATTGTGACAAATAGTTTCAAGTAAGAATTAGACATTTATAATAAGAACAACAGGTGTAGTCACAACATTCTAATCGAATTACAAACCCTATCCAGCTGCACGTAGGATGCTTATTTAAACTGCAAAAATGAAGAAAATACAGCTTGAAATCCAAGGCCTAGCATTTCTCAGTCCCGCTGACACTCTCAGCTCCATTTTTACTGTATGAGAGGAACTGTTCTGCTGTCCACACACTTAATTTTTTTCTATTTCAGATCATTTCCATTTTTGCTTCAATACTTAAAAATATTACATCCACTCTTCCTTTAGGAGTTCTGTCTAAATTAATTCAGAGAGACCAGCACTGCTACGAAGATTATGTAGACATTAAGGATGATGAAGGGGTTGCCCTGGTCACAAAACAAGATGACTCAACCTTCAAAAATGTTGGCGGCAGCGTCTCAAATTATTGGCTACACTGAAAAGAATAACTGAATCTTTCTAAGTTGTCATGTCTTTTCTTCTAAAGTGGTTGTAGCCAGTATAAATAGGACCGTTCTCTAAAATTTCTGAATTTAAACTCTATTAGACAGCAGTCGACAATGACTGACAATGGGAAGCACCTTTTCTGACTGGCATCTTGATAACAACTCACACTATAGACCAACAAGAATTTTGGTTATATCAGTAATTGAGTGTTGTAAAAACCACAACAGCAACAACCAAAATCCAAAACAAAACTAGTATTTACTGATTTCTAGTCTGTTAAATTAATTTAGAAAAAGTTGTTTATGTATATAGATGCAACTTGACTAAGCCTGGCTTGCCTAAACTGTTACATAGCTAGAATTACAGCTCATATGAGGCAATAAAGTAGCTTATCCAGAAAGCTTCTTAATATTTATGAATTGAAAATGTAATATACATACGTAAATATATTTGATATTAAGTATGGATTTGCATAATTCTTTAAGTCTGCTTTTAATATGAACCAAATGAAAACAACCTCCTGCTTATTAGGTTGTTTATAATACCTTTGCATTCCTATTGAACGTGTTGTTGTTTTGCTTTGCTAAATTGAATGCAAACTAAGCCTAAGTAGTCATCAAAATAAGCTGACTTTTAACATTTTCGCACATTTTAAAATTTGCTCTATAGCTTGAGGAGTAGGGCTGAGTCTATAAATGAACCGTTAGTCATGGATATAAATATTCTTTTTGTTTTTAAAGAGTGCCAAGAAGGCAAGGAATGAGCAAGGATTCTATTTCCATATTCTGGAATATTTACCAAGTGAATTTCAAAGCACTACATTTTACCAGCTTCCCATTTCCTTGGGAGCCATTGCTAAATTAAAGTGAAGTTCAGCATTCACACACACACACACACACACACACACACACACACACACACACACACACACAGACACACACACACACACACAGACACACACACACACACAGACACACAGACACACAGACACACACAGACACACACACACACACACACACACATACCACAATGTACCAAACTATTTCCCTTGGATATTGCCCTTTGATATCAACAAAGGTATTCTCAGAGGAAAGTTGAGCCAGTCCAACAAACACAACTCCCACTGCCAAGTCATTGCTAGTCTCCCCAAGTTCTATATCCCACACTCAATGTGCTTCCTGCTTCATGGTTTTTCTGGTCCTGATTTCCGGTTGTTGTCTGACCTTTACTCTTTATTTTTAGTTCTTTAATTGCCTTATTTGGACAACTATTCCTCACCCAAATTCTAACCTCTGG
This sequence comes from Uromys caudimaculatus, assembly GCA_028551405.1. Classification (NCBI taxonomy): domain Eukaryota; kingdom Metazoa; phylum Chordata; class Mammalia; order Rodentia; family Muridae; genus Uromys; species Uromys caudimaculatus. Next base: position 44,440,811 of record CM052714.1, read on the forward strand.
TCTCCTCCAGTTGTGCTTCTAAAGAAATGCAATTCCTACTGGTGACAACGATTCATCTGTTTGTAATTAAATAACCCCTGGATCACGCAATATCACTTCTGGGAATCTAACCCCATGAAATAGATGTTCATATGTCAAAGAGATATTCATAAGCCCATGTTTCTTACAGCACTATCCAAAATAAGCAGTGTATAGAATGAGCAGAGGTATGAAAGAACAGATAGCAGGATAAAGGAAATGTACTGTTTAATTTAACATAGAAACATAATTTCTACATAACCTCATTTATAGGCGATATCTGAAAATGTTGAACTCATGAATGCAATAGCAGAGTGGTAGTTACAGTGGCTGTGAGTACAGTTTTGGAAAGATTGGAGGGATGTTCAAATCTATTAATTTTCAGTTAGATTAGAAGAACAAATTCAAGAGGTCTGTTGTATAGTACAGTGACTAGGATAGATAACAATTCACCTAATTCAAAATAAGAATTAGAGGGAATTCATCGAGTTGTGATGAGCACAGAAAAAACAAAAACAAAATAGAAACAACAACAACAAAAAACCATGATGGCACATGATGGTAAACTCCATTAATTGGGAAGCTCAAGCAGAAAGATCTCACCCTCAAAGCCCATCTAGGCTACCCAGAGAGTTCATGGCCAGCCTGCAGAATTTAGCCAGATCCTGGTCCAAAATGAAAGTAACTACAACAACAATAACAAAGGGTTGAAGATGTGGCTCAGTAGCAGAGTACTTGCTTAGCATGTGCATGGTTCTGAGTCCCGCATCTAATAGTCAGTCAATCCGACATGCAAGCTACTTCGGGCTATGCTATAAAAAGGAATGAGTGCTCAAAGGGACTTTAGCCTTGTCGAGACAATAGATGCTGTGTAGTGTAGACGAAAAAATTCAATATGGACTGAAATAATCAGACTCTTCAGAAGGCCTGACAGAAATTTACTTGATGTTGAAAAATAGAATCGGACAAGCACTGAGTAAGGCTGATGGCAATATTGCTGAAGAAAACAGAATAAAAATACTTAGGGTGCTTTCTAATATGAAACAGACCAGTGTGTTGGCTTACTGGACATCTCCCACTGTGTAGTATGTTGTCTCAGTATTGGCAGCTTGAAACAACACACATTTATCATCTGACATATTTTGTAGCACATGACTCTTTGTGGAGCCGAGCTGATGCACAGCTCCTTAGAGGCTCACAATCAGGGTGGAGTTTTCATTGGAACGTTCTACTTCAGTGGCCTCTGCTTCTGAGCTCCCTTCCATGGACATAGCCAGGCCTCAGTTTCTCCAGGGTTGATAGACTTATCTCCAGGCTAGATTAGTAACATCTAGACTGTTAGCTGAGGCCACCCTATTGTCCTCACCCAGTGGATCCTCTAGTAGAGAAAGCATAGAGGAAAACCAGAGAGAAAGAAAAGAGGTAAGAGTCACAGTCCTTCATAACCTAATCTCAAAAGTGACAACTGTCAATACTATAGTAAATAAAAAAGGATTATAGAGAAGAGATGGGGATCATTGGGGAAAAATTATTTTCCATCAAATATTTTCCATAGACTTCTCAGGATCCTGCACTAGGTGCTGAAATTACATATAACCTCCCCTCTCTGTATGTGCATGTGCAGGCTTGCCTTTGTGCGTGTGTGTGTGTGTGTGTGTGTGTGTGTGTGTGTGTGTGTGTGTGTGTATGCGTATATGTATGTAATCTTAGTGGATATACTCTGACTAATGGCCAAAGGGCTCCACTGCTATAACTATGAAAAAGCATCAAGTCAAAAACTCAGACCTCTGAAAAGACTTTAAATAACATATTAACAAGTTTTACTAGGGCCTGGGCCAGGGGAAGGAAGGTGGGTCAATCAGTAAAGCAGCTACCTTATAAGCACAGAGATCTAAGTATGAGCTCCACAACTTAATTAATGAAAATGCTAGGCATGGTAAAGGCATGCTTTTGCAATTCCCTTGCTAATATAGCAGAGATAGGTGGATCCTAGGGGTGACCAGCCAGGCCAGCCTAATTAGCGAGCTTCGACTGAATGATAGGCCTCACCTTAAAGAATGTAGACAACACTTCTGATGACACTAATGTTTTTTCTCTGGCATCTATATGAATGAGCATATAATCTCTCTCTCTCTCTCTCTCTCTCTCTCTCTCTCTCTCTCTCTCTCTCTCTCCTGTATTCAAATTTCTAATAGTAAATTTCTTTCATATTCAGTGGGTCTCATGGAACATTTTTGTGCTTTTCTGCAAAAAGGAGGAGAAAGAGTTTTGGGAAATGTTTCTGTCATGCAAAGATCTACAGAAGCCTTTACCATGTTTTATATGTTGCAGGGAAAGGTAAGTACATTGAGTGGGTGGTCCTGAACATTTGCCTTGTCCTAGCTTGTTGCCATACATTGTATGTGAAGGCTGAAACACATCTTTGTAGAACTGTCTATAAACAGACATGCACTTCGGGTATAGCACAACCGTCCTTACTCAGTACTCCAGCTACGGACAGAATATAGCTCTGACTATAGTACATAGAACTAATATGTGTCATCCAACCAGTGTCTGAAACCTATATGAATGTTACTATGCTGTGATATGCACAAAAGACAAGTTTCTCAAGTGCTTCTGAATTAGTTAATGGTCCTGAAGAGGTATCATGTATCTGTCTTGCATCTGAGAGATTATGAGGGTTTGTATCTGCAATGTTCTCCCCATAAGGTCAAGGTTTAATATGTAGTCCAATGAAATGTTTGTAGCGCCATGTTGAAGGTTAGAAGCCTTTACATAGTGTGCCTGACTTGTTGAAATAGGTTACTATGGAAACACTCACCCTTGATTCTGATCTCATTTCCTCCACTACTTGGGTAGGTATTGTTATAGCTCAAGTTTTTTGTGCTAAACCAGCAACCAAGCAACCCGATTAGAGGAGAAAGAGTTCATTTAGTTCACAGTTCCTGGTTACAGTCCATCAATAGCAAAGAAGCCAAGGTAACAGGAACTTAAAATAGCTAATCACATCACATCTGTACTCAAGAGAAGAGAAAGTATAAGTGCAAATATTCTTTTCCATGTTCAGTACCTTCTTTACACATACATAGACCAGAATCTCCTGGCTATGGAATGATACCGTGCACGGTAGACTAGGTCTTTCTATATTAATTAACAATTAAGACCCCCATAGGCATGCCCACAGGACAACAGATTTAGAAGATCTCTCATTGAGCCTCTCTTCCCAAGTGATTCTAGATTATGTCAAATAGGCAATTAAAACTGTGACAAATCCTCATGTGGAAAAGCATTTGCCACATGCTGCCACTACCATCAACCCTGGGATTCTTTTTTTGTTATGATCTGCTTGAGTCCTCTGAAATCCTGAACTAAAATAAACCCTTCCTTTAGGTTGTTTATGTCAGGCTGGAGTGATGGCTCAGTGGGTAAAGTGCTTGGTCGCTGTATAAACGTAGGGACTTGGAGTTTAGGTCCCCGTCACCCATGGAAAGACCAGACACAGCAGCACACATTTCCACCTAATTAGGAGGCAGAGACAAGTGGACTCCAGGAGTTCACTGGCCAATTCAGCTTAGCCAAACATCTAGATCAAGGTTCAGAGAGAGACTCTGTGCCCTCTCCCTCAAATAAGGTAATTAGTGACAGAAAAAGATAACCAATGTCAGCCTCTGGTCTCCAAAGGTGCATGCACCTTACACGTACACATACAGATTTTTATGAAAAGTTCTTTCTGACCTGTATTGGTCATGATGAGAAAAGTAACTAATGTGAAGGTTAACACGTACTTGCTTACCTCATATCCTGCCTCTCAGGAATCTTGTTCTTATCTTGTTGGGCAGAAAGCAGGAAGTGACTCAATGGTAGGGTGGTTATATTGACTTTAACCTAAAAGCTATGGAGGTAATCTAAGGCAGAGGGGTAACTCCACTAGAGGAGTTTCACATGTTGGAAAATAAGTAGGACTTGAGAGGAAGATGTTTCTCAAGAAATGTATAATTAACTTCTCCTCAGATGATGTCATTGAATGAGTATTCAAATTTCCCCTCAGGGGATGGATCCTACACTCTTTGGAACAAAGTCATGTCAGATCCCTGTGGTCTTACATTCTACTATTCTCAAAGCTCCCATGGCTAGATGAAACACCATGGTAGCAAATAGTAGTAGTAATGTGTCTCTGTGTTTGAATGCTGTGCAAAGGTAAACCTTCTTCTCAAAGCCTTTGTACAGAGCCTCTGCAAGGGAAAGGTCTGGAAAGACAATTATACACAATATATTTCAACCCAGATGGCTGAGTCATGTAGAGAAAAGAATCAGGGCCTCTTTGTGGGGGATATCCCAAGGTGCAAGACAAGGAAGTTAAGTCTTCTTCCTCTCACCCAGCTGGCTCAGTCCCAAGGCAGAATTGCCAGATGGATGTCATACAGATGTGAAAGGAACCATACAAATGGCTGTTTTATTCACAGTCATCAGATGTCAATTTCACTTCTCCTTATACTTCTGACTACAAATAATTTAAACCATTTCAGGTGACAAGGAGCCTAGGGCTAAAACCATTATGGTTTTGTTGTTGTTATTGTTGTTGAGTTTTTTCTTTGTTTGTTTGCTGTGTGTGTGTGTGTGTGTGTGTGTGTGTGTGTGTGTGTGTGTGTGTAAAACTGTAAGTCATTTCTTTTCATAAGACATTATCCATAAATTGTATATTGAAATCCTATGGGCAAAACTCCCACTAGAATTCGCCTCCCTTGGCAGACGAGTGAGCCAGCATGTCGGGTACTAACCTCATAGTTTTCCCTTTATAGAAAAATCAGTCCCTTGGGGAAAACCAGACATCATGCTTTTTGTATTGTTAAATCCAGAAGGCCAGTAGGCCTGAAATAAAAGAGTTGGAAGGTCTATCTTGACAAGTCTCTATGACCTCATCAGCTTTTGTTCTTTGGCTGTCAGATTTGTAAATATCTCCACAATCCTCTGCCTTACTGATGGAGTGCATCCTGCTTGCTGTTGATTGAGACCTGTGCAGCAGGACTGCTCACTGAGAAGACAGAAATGTGTTATGGAGTCACATTATACTTAGAATTTTACACGTGTTATTTACTTCAGTCTAAATACAAACCCAGGCTCATAACTTTATCCAATTTCTACAAATAAATACATTAGTTATTTTTCTCATTGCTCTGACTACAAAACCCTACAGAAAGAACTTAAGAGGGAAAAAGATTTATTTGGGCTCATGGTTTCAGTGGGGTTAAGTTTATCATTGGTGGGAAGGCAAGGAAAAGCAGTTTAATGGATGTGGGAATGGATAGCAGAGTACCTCAAATATGGTGGACCAGGAACCGAAGATATCAAATTATTACCCTTAATGTCTTGTACCTACCAGATAGGAACATCACCCAGAGGAGTCTTTCAAATGAGCACTACCCACTGAGGACCAATCATGTGACATATTGGAGGCAGTTTGCATTCAAATCATAAAGATAAGGAAAACAAAGCTTTTCCTGGGTTTGGTAATCTTCTAGAGGTTTCACAAGTGCTAAAAAATGACGTTGTAATCCCACTTGTTTGATCTCCATCTGAGTATGCCATTTGCATTGGTACTGGACAACTCCACCTGTCTCATGAACACCACAGCAACTTTGTTTCCTCTGCATATTAACCTCAACACCAATCACTAATCTCTTTTTCAGCTCTCTATCTTAGTTACCTTCTTTCCTGGATGTGAATCTAGGTCTTTTCCTTATTGTCAATAACTTGAATCTGCTTCCTCTCTACCTGTTCCCTCATTAACAAGACAATGTGGTCAATATCTCTTCTGTAAGTTATTAAGGGGATGAGATGAACTGTTTTCAAGTTTTATTTATTAACATTGTATGTACAGTATTAGTATGCAGTGCCCATGCCATGGTGTGTATTTGAAGGTTAAGGGACATCTTTGTAAAGTTGATTCTATGCTTCCATTTTTACATGGGCTCCAGAAAATGAATTCAGGTCACAAGATTTGTGCAGTAAGAGCCTTTACAGTCTGAGCCAAGTCACTAGCCCAAGATGAAATGCTTCTTACAGATTTCTAATGTCTTCACTCTCCTTACGGAAGTGTTATTCCTAAGCCTCCTACATGAGTATCCACCAATTAACTTCTAAAAATGCATATTGGTATGAACATAATGAACAGATGAACAGCCCAAGACACACAGCTTCTGTTAAAAGAAAACCTTTCCTTCAATATGTGGACTTCCAAAGTTTAGATGTCTGGAAATCAACTGTCAATAACGAGATGAACAAAAGTCAGGATTGAGTTACACATGTATTTGAACAACCATTCAATAAATATGAAATGTTGGAAGATAAGCAGCTGAAGGAAGGTGACATTCATTGATTTTGGCTTATTGTTTGAGGTGTTATCATGGTGAAGAAATGTATCATGGTTGGTTGCTACATGGTAGAGAGGGCTAAAATCACGTGCTTCTATGTCACATGGTTCGTAAATAGAAATATTTTGAATAGAAAGGGGCTTAGTTGTAATTCTCAAGACCTGAGCCTCCACTCCCCCAGGGAATCTATTTCCTCCCCTACACCCCACAGGCTCCACAATTTCTCAGGACAGCACCCCTCCTAGCTGTAGTGCAAGTTTCACAAGCATGTGCTGTGGGAAACACTTACATTCAGACCATAATGGTCCATGAAGACTCAAGAATGAAACAGTTTATATATCACTTCTTATCAACCAAAACCACCAGAATAAGAGCTTCCATGGAAACCTATGTAAAGTTCATTGTTTTTGCTTGTTTGTTTGTTTTATGCTGATGTGCCATTGAACCTATACTTCTTGGTGCTAAAAGTCATACTTTTTTTTCACAAAAGGAAATGGTCAACATTGACTCTAGCTTTCAAAATATCTAGTAATGTCTAGATATCATTTCTTTCTGGGACTCCTGTGAGGAATTTTCTTGCTGAAAGTAATTTTAGTTTTTTGTTTTCAGAACCTTACACTCCCTCAGGGTTGTGGCAAGAGTGTAGGGCATAGACAGGAGAAAAGTATTAAGAATAATGTGTGAAAGGAGCCACTTTGCAGAAACTTTTCCCTACCAGGGCTACCTGTAAGAGACAGAGCATTCAGAGTAAAAGAAAGTGCTATACACATGTCATGAAAGGTAGGCTCTACTTATGACGTATAAAGTCACAGTGTGTGTCTCTGTTGGGAAGGAAGTACCCAGGATTTGAGCATTGAACTGCCAGCCCTCTAGCCTCCTTCCTTTCTTAGGATTCGATTTCTCCATTCTTAATAAACTGTTTCAATCACTGTTCATGTGTTCCTGGTCCAGGTCTTTGTCCTGGAACACAAGAGATTGAAATTTTCAATGGGCACCCCTATGCTCAGTTCTGTGACTATAACAGAATCACCCAGATAGCTTTTTAAGAGAGGGTTCTGGGCATCAGGTACATCTCCAGAGTACCTGGCTTAGTGGATAGAATTTGGTCCCTTAAGTAAGAGCTACTCATCAGGAACCACAGACACACAGCACTTTTTTGCCTGACAAATAGAGATAATATTTCAGATACTAGCAATGAATACTTATCTTCCATGTAGTCTCTTCCTTGACAAGCTAGATAGAGGGATGTAGTGGAAAGTGCACACAGGAAGCCTTGGATTCTGTGTGCTGGCCACATACTTTAGTATTGGGCTTTTAGTGTTGAATTAAATTAGAGACACTCCTGGGATTTGTCTTCATGTACCCCCCCCGCATGTGTGTGTGTGTGTGTGTGTGTGTGTGTGTGTGTGTGTGTGTGTGAGAGAGAGAGAGAGAGAGAGAGAGAGAGAGAGAGAGAGAGAATATGATGGGTATGAGTTTTGTACAGTGCATTGGCCAAAGTGCTCCGTATTTATTTTCTTCTGCTGCTCTTTGTGTGGTAAGATTCATCTTCATACAAATAAATAGATAAGAAATATATTCTCACATAACCTTACTACATAGAAGGTTGATGATGGCAAGAAAAATAAGTAACTGACTAAAGAGTGGATCTTGGAAAGTGAAGTAAATGTGTCACTCTTTTGGGCCATATCATGTCAGAGATTAAGAAAGTGACCTGTTGGTAAGTGTGTTTATGCAAGTATGGGAGTGCTACCCGATGAAATCAAACACTGAGTACAGTGAGTATTTCTAGGAAGAACACATAGCACCATTTATAAATAATAAACGAATCCATAAATTCCACAACTAAGGAGAACAATCTAAAATGGCATTGAAGCAAATATTCCAGCAAATCACAGTTCAGTGTTGATGGGGTGGGAGAATGTTGGGGTTAAAACGCTCCCCCAAAGCCAGGCATAACTGCATTTTATATCACTGGACTAAAATTCAATCCTGCTAGGTAGCAGGGTTCAGTTGTTTTAAAAACAGTAGATATAGAAGAATTCTTCAAGTGCATTCAGAGGAGCGAGAGATCATCACTGAAGAGAAATTCTTTCCTTTCAGTTTAAAATAGTTCCCACCAGTGTAAGGACTTTATTTAAATACATTTCATTACATCATCTCTGAGGCATTTTTTGTCCAGCAGGGAAAGCAGCTGGACCATGAGTGATTTTTGTGTTCTAAACAAAGCAACTTCCTGTGAGCACCATTCAGAATGTGTAGACTCCGATGATTCTCATAACACAGTGGGGGAGGAGCACGGATGGCAATGGGAGCAGAAGCTGCCCTGCAGAGTTTTCCTCTCTTATTTTCAGTGTGTGTGTGTCTGTGTGTGTGTGTGTGTGTGTGTGTGTGTGTGTGTGTGTGCCCGTGCGTGTGGTTTGAGATAAATGTAGTTATATGCACAAAGAAATTGTTCTTAGCAGTATCATTTAGCAATTGCACTTCGATTAAATTCCCTTCACATTGACATTCACATTGACACAGCAGAATTCATTCTTTTCCTGTGCTCTGGAGATACCAGACTTTGATTCTGGCATTTGTCCCCAACGTGGATCTTCCTTTCTGATTCAAAGAGATGATATGATAAGCATTATTATTTAGTTTATTCTAGTCAATGGTTGCATGTCGGATAACTAGAAAAATAACATTATCGTCAGCTAGCTGGCTAGTCAGATATTAGTGTCCTTGAGGTTATTGAGGACAGACCCTTTCATAATCAACAGCTTGTCAAAACAAGACCTAAATCTGCAGGACTTTGATTACTGCTCAACGAATGAGATATGAGTCCTAAATTTCTTGTCCTTTGTAGTGATATGGCATTCAAAACCACCGCAAAGATTAGCAGGTGATGATTTAAAAAGACAAAAACCAACATACCCTTGTTCTCTGCCTTAAGAGTTAATGCAAAGTAGACTGTCAGTCTGCTTCACAGGAAAATGTCCTTCAGAAAAGCTGTCCTGAAACATTAAGAAGCTATACATATTGCACCAAAGCATGTAGACAAAACACCATTCTCTCTGGTCCTTGTCCATTCTCACCTCTGAAAACACTTTCCCTTGCAGTGTTCCCTCCGGAGATGGCACGCCGTCGCACTTTGAGAGTGTCTCACTTGACTCTGTAATACAGCCTGCTTGTTCACTAAGCCATGCTCTGTATGTCTCATCCCTGTGCTCTCAGTGAACCACACAGGCCAAGGGAGTAAAGAGGAGGATGGAGTGAGGTCCCAGCAACAGCTTCCAAACAAACTTAGGTTAAAAACAAATGACCTAAGAAACTGGGATTTGATATGCAACACCTGAGAGTATATATACTTTTGTTGGCTAGAAAGAAAATCTAAGGAGGAAAAAAAAAAATCACTCCTTGGAAGACTATCTTTTGAAGTTTGAACAATTAAATGAAAATGTTCAACTCCAATAAGACAACATTTTGGGAATATTAAGAGGGTAAATATGGTTGCATTTAAATTTTAACAAATGAGAGGAGTGGGTGAGGTGTCTCTATGGCTAAAGGAGCTTGCTGCCAAGCTGAATGACCTGAGTTCAATCCCTGGGCCTCACATAGTGGAAGGAGAGAAATGAATCTAGTAAGTCATCCTCTGACACTCAAATGCACATGTGCAAATGTACACACACACACACACACACACACACACACACACACACACACACACATCGATACATGTAATACATTTTTTTTAAAAAAAGAATTGATTGATCAGCCAATGACTGCTCCATAGTAAAGGGGAAAACATTTGTTTTTTTTTTTTATTTTTTTTTATTTTTTATTTTTTCTTTATTTTTGATACTTTATTTACATTTCCGATGATTCCCCTTTTCTTTGGAAACCACGTGTCCCCTCCCCCTCCCCACCTCTGTGAGGGAATTCCTCCTCCCACCTACCC
>CM052714.1:44451642-44524023 GCA_028551405.1 Uromys caudimaculatus
AAAAAAAAAAAAAAAAAAAAAAAAAAAAAAGATATGCTGGCCCTCAGTGCACAGGGACCCAGAAGAAGGGCTGAGGGGAAGGCTTGAGGTGTTTGGGCTTACCTCTTTGAATACTAGCAAAGATTTTCTTCCACCCGTAGGCTTCTTCTTCACTTGAGAATTCATATGTTGGCAGATGATGTGGAAGCAGAAACAAAATAGAGACAGAGAACAGAGGGATCTAATGTGATCAGGAGGAAAGGTTAGGAGACATAGGATGGGGGTATTCTTAATGGATAATATTACTTGTACAAAAATAGCCTCGTGTAGTACAGTATACTAAATGTAAACAGGAAATACATACTGTATCTAGATACAAAAGTCTTCAATTGTTTCTGTTAAATCCCATGAGAATATGACACTAACTAACTACTTGACTCAAAAAGAGATGTTCATGGAAGCTATATCTCTGGCTTATATCCCTAGCACTTTTGAAACAGTGGCAGGAGGATTGCCATGAGTTCAAGGCTAACCTGAGCAATATAGGCTAGCCTAACCTATATAGTAGAACCATTTATCAAGACAAACAAACAAAAACCCCCCAAAAACCAAAAAACAGAAAACCAAAAGCCCCAAATCAAAAAATGAATATAGTTTGTGGAAGTATGTCAAAGAAAATATTTGATGGTTAGGATGAGAAGTATCTAGTTTGTGGTTTCATTTCTTGTGCTACTTAGATATCATGTGATGGTTTCTCATTTGTTAAGAGTAAGCCTCATTTTACTCTTAATGCTGAGTTGATATTCAGCTTGATTACACAGGAATTCAAGATGCTGGAGCCTTTTCAACCCAATGGCCTTCCAATTAATTATTTTAACATGGGAGAGTCCTTAATGCTGAATTCTGAATTGTTATGCACACTAAATTATAGGTTTTCTTCCTTGGCCCTCTAAACTGGGACAGAATTGCTCTGCTCTTCCTCATCACCTCTCCCGTACCTGGTCTCATAGATCTTATCTCAGATTTAGTGGAGATGACCTGGTCAAGGAAATTCGAATGCAAGCTTATGTCTAACAATATTCTTCTCTCCATACAGATATCGAAAAACTAAAGACACAAACTGTTTAAGGTTTGTGTCTCTTATAAATCAGACAGGACTATAAGGAGGGGATAGATACTTGTGTCTCATGTTAAATGGTGTCTCAAATGGAAGTCCCAATTTTTGGTCAGTTCTTCACCGCTATGAACAATTCAGAATAAAATAGATGACATATTCACTAATACTGAAGATAAATCTAGAAAGAAAGAATTTCCAGACAGAGATGTAGTTTTCCAAAGATTCCTATTTGGCTACATAATTTTTTACGTCATATAGTGATGGGGTGATTCTGGTCAGAGTTGAAAAGGAAGCAACTGTTTGGATGAGTTAAAAAAAAAAATACCCTGAGGAGAAGAGAGGAAGCACTCCTGCATGACCTTTCCTGAACTGTGTCCTCCAGGAGGTCATTTACCTCATTCCTGCCTTGGGTTAGCAGGTAAAGAAACTGACCTCTCCCAGACATATTAAAGCTAAATAATTTAGTATCTATAAAATCCTGTGAGATGAAAGGCTCCATAGAAATGCAAATTATTATTTTATTATGAGACACCATCAATAGAATAGAAAGCAAAATGCTTTCTTTGATGGAATCCCGGTTCAGCTGGCTTCCGGAAAGCACTGTGCTTCTGTGTGTCAGACACACACAATATTTAGCCCGAGTAGATAATTGTCTCCCCTCCCACTCTGTTTCATCTGCTCCGATTATGAATTATCTTTGGTAGTTGTTTTTTTTTCCAGGGGTTATCCCCATCATTTTATTGTGACATTCCTCAGCAAATTGAACAGAATAGTTACCATACATCCCCGATGAGGAGCAATGAATCTTCATTACGGTAATTATATTTTCTGTGGAGGCTTTTTCATAAAAAAGAAATCGGCATTGAGATTTTAATTTAAGTTCAAAGGAGGGTAAATTGCTAGTGGCAATAGCGTCAGCTGAAGCCCAGCTGTTATATGAAGGTTTTTCTTTTATAAACCTAGAAAAAAATTTCAAGAGGTCCCTTTTCTTGGTACAAAGGGTAACCTCCATAAACAAGATTGAGAGCAGAAAATATAATTGTTCTAAGAGGCATCAAGCATCCTTCTACAGAGGAGGGTAGGACTCACTGTGGTTTCTTCATTTGGGCCTCAGAGAGTAAGGGACCTCTCGCCCAGCTTTTTTTGTGTGGCAAGTGGATGGACATAAGATGCTTACCCAAGCCTCCCACCTGTAAGGAGGTCTATAGTCTCTTTCGAGTCAATTATCAAAATACATGGGAAGCCTCAGAGCTTGGCTTCCTGATGAAGGGGGATAAACTAAAAGCTAGTGACCCTCATGGAAGCTTATAATTCTCACATCTATTATAAATGAGAGCAATTTCTACCAAGAATCTTTAGGGAATTTATTCCACAAAAGAGTCTAGAGAAGGAGGCAATTAAACAACTGATTTTAATTTGTTATGTGTGTATGTGTGATGTATATGTGGAAGTCAGGGGATCGTTTTAGAAGCCAATTTGCTCCTTCTACCCTGGAATCCAGGAACTGAACTTGAGTTCTCAGGATTGTGTGGTAGGTACCTTACCCACTGCTCCATCCCACCAGCCTGGGAGCCAACTTTTTAAAATTTTATTTATTTATTTATTTACTTATTTGGATAACTGCTACAGTTTGGATATAAGTTGTCCCTAAAGACCCATGTCATTTTTACAGCTTCATATCTGGCCTGTGGCTCTTTTGGAAGGTGGTAGAAGCCTGAGGAGAAAGAGACTAGTTGGAGGAGGTGATATCGTTTGGGACCCATGCCTTTCTGCTCCTTCTTCACTTCCAAGCTGCCATGAGATGAGTAGCTTTGCTCCTATAAATTCTTCACACTATTATCTGCCTCACCAAACTGGAGTCAGCCCACTGTGCCCTGAACTATCATGTAACCTTGAACAAAAATAAGAAGTTCCTCCTTTTGAGTTCATCTTGAATTTGGTCGATGATGAAAGAATGAGTGAAAAAAAAGATATTTAAATTTAGTACTATTTGGGGGATAACAAATAATCTGAGAATATCTAGGACTCTGAGGAAGAGAGGAGTGGAGACACCACTGGCAAATGAACTGATATTAAGTAACACTGCTTTCGTAAGCATCTCATTCTGTTCTTAGGAGTCAGACTAGGAATTGAAGGAATGCAACCTTAGGTTTGAATTTGTACTTACTCAATCACCAGAAGTAAGTAGGCAGGAGACAGATGCTCTTTAACCTTGGTTTCCTCACTGTGTGATCTGTGTGCAAACAAATAAAAGTACTACAAATATCTGGCAGCCACTGGTTTGTACTATATTCCAGAGTTGTGCCAAAGTGGAGTAGACTAGAAGCCAACTAAAGCTGTACCAAACCAAGGTTCAGTTGTCTGACCTCCAAAAATATCAGGATACAGAGACAGACTAGACAAATTTCTAGAAAAAAATCCTGTCTACTTAACAGGATAATGAAACTCTCTGTTTTAAACCTTGTATTTATAGAAAAAAAAATCTGATAATGTGTGATAAGAAAATGAAAGAAAGAATACTGAGAGTGGAAGGACATGGGTGGGAATGGGGAGAAGGAGATAGAGAAAAGTAGAAAGTGGGTAGAAGAGTCAAGCAAACTGAGTGTATATGAAAATATCATAAGGAAACCTGCTGCTTTGTAAACTAATTAAAAGTAAAGCAAAGCAATGGAGGCTCATAAATAGGGACGTTACAGGACATGGGACGGCGAACTTAGTACTGTTTTCTTGCTAATGGAACAGGTTCCTCAAACTACCTTCTAAATATTTATGTTTGTGCATGTAGACTAATGCTGCTTTCAACCTTGAACAGAGAAGCCTCTCTCTGCAATATTGCAGACACTTGTGACTGGTCAAAAGGCTAAGAATAAGGTACTGTTGAGTTCTCAGCTCTCCGTGGGACTTCTGTATCAACTCCTTCTCGGGAGTAAAAGAGCATCATGAGTGAGGGTAGAGGAAAGACTGTAAGGACCAGAGGCTAGGGAGAAACGCTATGCAGTGCTGTCTTCTGGATGAGACATGACTCGAATTTAGAGCACATGGAGGCTGAGGCTGCATACCCAAGATCTGTGAAAGACTAAGTCAGCAAGATCTGCTAGCACAGACTAAATAAAGGAAGGAAGGAAGGAAGGAAGGAAGGAAGGAAGGAAGGAAGGAAGGAAGGAAGGAAGGGAGGGAGGAAGGAAGAGCAAATGAACCAGAGAGCAGCAATTGGGATGCCTGTGGCCAGTGAGAGAGGATCAAGTTACATTGTATTCATATATGAAATTGTCAAAGAATAAATAGAACATATTTTATGAAGAAAGAATTTTCAAAAAAAAATAAAGCAAAATAAAGAATCTGCCTGATCTTAACCAGTTATTTTTCTATGTGTCGTTGTCTTGCAAGAAGGCAACTGTGAAGGTGCCCGGCAGCTTTAGTCTTTGCTTCTGCCTTCCTCAGCCTTCTTCTCCCCTATCGGATCAATCTCGTCTGTGTGAAGCAGGCAAGCACAGGAGATGCTGAAGCCTCATATCCCATTTGGTTAGGGGTTACACACACACATAGCCCTCTTTAATAATTTACTTGTCAGACTAGTTCCTACAGCTAACAACCCCAGAACCTCTTTTAATACCCACCTTCATCAGATTACATATACTCCCATCTTGGAACAATGCTATAAGTTTTCCCACCTCTTCCATTATATTTAGATAGCTTCTATTCAGTACATTCTCCTTGTATACAGATATAAAGAATAGAAAGGCCAAGAGGGCCTGAAATGATTTTGGATATATGTGCAGGAAGTCACGTCTGTATCTGCTGTCACATTTTGGGGAGAATCCCTTATTTTACTGTATTATATCTATGCATAAGGGGAGTGCTTTAATTGAAATAAGATGCACTGTGGGAAGGACATGCAAAATTGATAATTATTAAATAACCTAAACTATCAATCAAAATAGAACTATCCAAACTGTGCCCCTTAGAAATCTACTTCTCCTTTTGGAGACGGGAATGGGATGAGGAACTGTTGGCAGACCAGGACGGGGATAATGACTGGACTATACAAATTAGAAGTAAAAAAAGACTACTTCTCCTTTTATGCCCCATAAAAGAAAGTTTTCACCATTAACTGGGCATTTGAGTGTGCTCATTCTTGTGACCCATTGTCAGTCTTGAAAACCATTACTTCTAACATTCTGGTGGAACAATTATTAAATAATGGTCAGATGCAGCAATTAGAAAATACAGTTGTTGAACTTGTATTTATAACATTGGTAACAAAATAGAGGCAATAAATGAGCGTTCTGATCTTCGTTCACTTACAACATGAATAATAGCTGTAGGTTTGGAGAGATGGCTCAGTAAGTAAAATCCTTGCCGAACAAATGTGAAGCCCTGAGTTCAGATCACTAGAATCCACCTAAAGTTGGATCCACAGGTCATTACAATAATCCCCATAATTATACCCATAATAATCATTACAGTGAGATAAGAAATAGAATCTCCAGAAGCTCACTAGCAAACGTGTCAGGCATATGAAGTGACAAACAAAAGACGTTGTTTCAGAATGAAACATAAAGCCCTACACATGGGCCTCAACACACACAAATAACATGTTTCATATCAGTACTTGTATACCCATGGTACACAAATAGACTCGAGCCACTTTATCTCTGTAGGGTACTGGGTTAACTTTCGAATGACTGTGAACAAAATGTCCTAGTAATAGGGGAAAAGAATGAAAGAGAAGAAAGATTTATCTTATCTTACATATTCAGAGTGTTCATCACATGGCCATTTGGCTCCATGTGCTTTTGCATGGCATCGTGGCGTAGGGAGCATGTGGCCCAGGACAGATGTTTACACCGATGTGACCCTAGACATGGCCAACCTTTCGATACAATAAGCTCTTTGCTTCATATCAAAACACGAGCAAGTTTTTACTCTGAGAGTATTTTAATGCATATAATTTTATTCTGTTAAGATTTAGAAGAGAGAGTGAAATAGAGGTTAATTGATTTTTAAGAACTCATGAGCAAGTTGGAAAGACTGGAAATAAAGCTGGAACCGAGACCATATGGTAAACATTTCATAACTAGTGTTCGCACTATTTTATTTTGGGTTACTGAGTTGGAAAACTAGAACAATGGGGAAGATATATTTTATTTATGGTAGTTTTTCTGATTTTCATTGTGGCTTTTATTCAAGACCTTATTTAGAACAAAGCTGACATCTATGGGTTTAATGTGTTAAATATGAATCGTGTGTGTGTGCATGATGAAGTATGGACATTTTATCGATTGCCTTTTCTAGTTTTTAAGTCTGTGATAAAAATAGACAAATAAATAAATTGGTACTGGATATAACTGACTCTTGTCTATGACAGAGGAAATTTTAAAGATGGGAGACAGAACTAGCATGTCTATTATTCAAGAATGGTGATTTTTTTTTATTAAGTTTGAGATGGTGTGTATGTTTTTAAAAGCACATAATCTAAGACAAAACAATGGTGGGTTGTGACCTTGTGACTACACGGACCATTTTATGCCATTAAGTGCTGCGATGGTTGGTTTGGGTTGCCAACTTGACTGGATTAAGAGATGCATGAGACAGCAAAATACACATATACTTTATGGGAAAATAGGCATCTGGGGAGTCTCCAGAGTTACATGGCTCTGTCTGAGCCACTTTAGGAATTTATTAGACATACTTTATCCCTGAAATCCCCACAATGGAGTGGGATGGTTTCCTCTTCAGAAAGAGGCTGAGCATCCCCTGCTTCTACAGCCAGCTTCTCACAGATCATGTCTAAACTTCAGATGGTGGTTTTACAGTGGTGGGATGACTCCAGAAGTAGAAAAGGCAGAGGGAGAGGAACAGCTGGAGGAGGGAGAGAACTAAGAGGGTTAAAAGAAGCAGGTGGAGAAGATGGGAAGGAATGGAAGAACAGAGATGGGAAGGAGGAAAAGGAAGATGAAAAGGGACCAGCAGGAAGGAAGATGAAGACGAGTTTGAGAATAGGAGGAGAAGGAAGGCAGGCAAGATGAGGAACAGGAGTGGGAGGAGACAGACTCCTATTTAGAATATTGCTTTGAATTATAATGCAAATGTTGTGTTAGCTGAAGCTCCCAGGTGACATTTGACAATGGTTAACTTCATCTCCTTATTTTGGGGTTGTGTTCTTATATGATGGGGCACTGGCCAGGGCACTAGCTCCTATGCCCAGGATCTGGCAGGCAGTTTTATTTGATGAGGCTGCTATCAAGTAACCTCTTGTTGCAAAATCCGTGACTGGGGGAGCTACAGTCTCTGTGGTCTCATGCTCTGGGTCAGGAGATTGAATTCTGAAGCTTAGACTTCCTATGTCTGATCTTGGCTTCTACATGAAGGGACTGCTCAGTGAGGCATGCTCTACTGGGGCTCAGGACTGACAAGAGTCATTATTGCACTTTCAACTTGATCTGTCTCTGTGCAGCAGGAGCTTCTTGCAAAATAACATAAAACTTCTTAGGAAGAAGAAAATGAAGAAAAAAGGAGGTAGATTGTCTCAAACAAGCTTCCCATTATTAGCTACTGATGCTGCCAAAAGCACAGGTAGAGGATCCTGCAGTGGCTACTCACATACTGCCCCAGAGATACACAAATCTATCTTTTTTTCAAGTTTGAGCCAGAGGTATTAGCAATATTGAGTCACCACAGTAGAATCCTGGTTCTGCTCCTTGTAAGCTACACTCAGCAAGTCCCATCAGCACAAGAAACTTAAACTTGTTTACCTGTCCTGAGATTGTGACCAGCAAATAAATTATACAAATGTACATATGCATACACATTTGCACACTACATGCATACTTGTGCACACTTAAGGACACACAGCATAGAACCTGGTACAGTAGGAAGTAAGTGGAGACTTCTAATATATTTGCCAGTGAGAGTTTTCTGTTTCTTATACTGTCCCAAAGCCAGTGCACTGCTGCCTAGGCTTCCTGACTTATTACTGGTTTCAAGACCCAGGAATAATATCACAGAAGTGGCCACCAAGGAGAAAGTGCTACCCACCTCCCCTCTTCATGTCTACATTCAGTTGCTTGAGCTTGGTCAATGTTTTCTCAGTCCTTCAGCCCTCAAAAGGTCTCTGATACCCTAGCATAGGAATGACTTCTGTTCTCCCTCGAGGTGGCACTGCAGTCTGCTTCCTGCTGTTGCTGACCTTTGTTCCTGTGGGCTTTGGAAGACATCCATAATCTATTTAGGTCATCCCTCATGTGAAATCTTCAACTTACCCTCTGGGTGCGTTCTTTCTGCTTCCAGAAG
Source organism: Uromys caudimaculatus (assembly GCA_028551405.1). NCBI lineage: Eukaryota > Metazoa > Chordata > Mammalia > Rodentia > Muridae > Uromys > Uromys caudimaculatus. The sequence goes on from CM052714.1 coordinate 44,460,032, forward strand.
ATGATGAGCCACTGAGATTAACTGGAAACGCTGGGTGGTCTGGACCAAACACAAGGTGAAAAGTGACTAGGCATAGAGAGATTAGCATGCTGGGATTAAGATGATTAAAGTAAAATGAGATTATTAGGACTAAACTGAATCTAGTGCTCCTGATGTCTTTTTAAAGAGGAGATTAAGACATGGACATCTACTGGGGGACAAGCATGTGTAAACACGTCAAGGAGAAGAGAGTTGACTGTGGGCCAACCCTGCTGAAACTTTGACCTCAGTCTTCCAGGCTCCAGAATTGTGAAAAGATAGATGTGTGTCATTTAAATTGCCTTTCTCTATTCTGTGGTACTTTGTTAGGACCACATCAGACATATAAAGAACTCAGTCTTTAGTAGGCCAGTAGGAACTATCAGAAGAGATAGGATTCTAGACTCTAGGAGCCTTAAAATTTTTTTGAGATGATAAGTCTGTATTTCTTCTTTCTTTGTCTTTTAGTAGGGAGGCCCCACTAGGGTAGTTATTAGAATCTACTTCATGAAGAACCACATTTCACATGAGGAACCTCCTTCAATGCCCTTATAAGCAATATAAGCATTTCACTAGCAAAAGTATAAAGAAGCTGAGAAATCAGTTGAGGTCAAACTGTTGACTGTTGAACACAATGTTTCCTACGTTGCTAATGCCTGGCCTCTCACAGTGAAACACTCTAGATCCTTAGTCCTGTGTTCTCAGAAGACGAAAGCATCACATATCTGTGAAGGTTACTTAGAGTCGTCTAGTGAGGTAAGCATTCCTGTTTAATTGTGTGTTAGGAAAGAAGTATGAATTATGCATTCCATAAACCAAAGTGGTGCCTTGTAAACTGTGAATCCAGTTTTAAAAGCATCTTTCTTAGAGTCATGTCTGATACCAGTAGGTAGGAGAGAAGAGGTGGGAAGCCTAGCCTTGGAGACCAAAGGCCCCCTGTGTACTTCCTATATTCACAGAACAGCCAGGAATCATCAGAGAAGGGTGACTCCAGAGCATATGCTAAGGACTCAAGGTTTGACAGGGATATCTAGGTACTCTGCCTACAGGGGAAGAAGAAACCAAGGTTGTTTACTAGGACTGTCATCTACTCTACTGGAGTCTGGGGCACCTTATAGGTAGACTTCAAATCTTGGGCACATTTCTTACTGCTAAAATGAGGATATTTGTTTTATGGGTGTTTTTAAGTGCTTGTGTTTCATTAAATGTCAGAACTTCTCTGTGATGTCTGAGGTGAGTCATGAGAGATTGGAAGTCATTATAGCTTCTACAGCTATCCTTCTTCAGCTCAGCCAACAGTAGCATTTTGTTTTAACCATATGATTACACGTAGTCACATGTTGAGGAATTGAAAGTCAGAACTTTAGCAGGTAAACTTTGGAAGACATCTCAGTTCAGAAGACCCAATTCTCCGTTCTTCATTTTTAAAGGGGTTCATTACTGTTTTAGCACATTAAGGTTTGGCGGTTGAATTTGTTCAATGATAAAGCATTGATTGATGAGAAAGCCACCTCCCCACCTGATGACATGAGTTTCCCACCTCTTTATCACATCTAACAGAGTTCAGCTGCATCCAGATTTCAGGTCTGGTCTCTAGAAATGAAAGGGTTGGCTTGCATCTCTTCTGCAGAGAGTTAGTTGTGTCCTGATGATGCTAAGATGTCCAGTGTATAACCACTGTAGTGCTGCCAATTTACAGCTTGCCTGCCCTTAAAAACCACATCTAACTTTGCCTTTCAAGATTGTGGGAGAGAACACTCTGTCACCATTTCATCACTTAACAAGAAAAGAAGGATGACTCTACGTGGTATACTTTTTGGCCTTTTGTAGCTCTTATATAACTGTTTCTTACATTTTGAAAGATAACTCAGGGAATGTGTGGACTTAAGGACTGACCATGTAGCTAAGTTGATCTTTCAATTATCTGAGTAGTCAGAGCCCTTAGGAGCTTCTTGTTCTTCTGGAATGTTCTCCTGATTCATAGGGCAAATCAGACCTGGTTAAGAGAGTTGGTCCTACTCTATAAGCATGGCTGTAGAAGATTCCCTCAAAAGTGGAAATATGACATCCAACTTGGAAGTACAACAAAATGAGCTGGACATCAGAAAACGAATGTACTTCCCCAACCTTCTCATTTCCATAATGAAAGTTTTCCTGGTCGGAGCTTAACTAGGGCACAAAGGAAGCCTCTCTCTCTCTTTTTCTCTCTCTTCTTTCTTTCCTTCCTTCCTTCCTCCCTTCCTTCCTTCCTTCCTTCTTCCTCCTTCCTTCCTTCCTTCCTTCCTTCCTTCCTTCCTTCCTTCCTTCCTTCCTTCCTTCCTTCTTCCTTCCTCCCTCCTTCCTTCCTCCTTCCTTCCTTCCTTTCTTCCTTCCGTCCTTCCTTTCATTTTCTGTTTATACACGATGATTAATAAAAGGAATCAGGAGATATGGGAATCTCCTGTAAGAGTAGACTGCTTTTCTCATAAGCATGGTATCTTCTGGAACTTTGGGAGAAACTCACATAGAAACAGGCAGTGAGGTATATTAGAAGGAAACTCAAGATGACCTCTTAACATTCTGTCTTTATTTGTAATTATGGCAAAGTTAAATACAAGCATCCATAGCCATTCAATATTTTGGGGTTAGATTCTGGTCTTCCTCACCAGAGATTCTAGAATGTTCTGCTAAGTCATAAGGTGAACAGGACCTCTGTACCTGTTTGTTGAGTGACTCATAGGCGGGAGCTGATGAGATAAAGGACGTAATAGGAAAAGGGTCGGAATGCAAAGGTATGTGGGCTAGCTTCCTGTTCATCAGGACTTACAATATGGACTCTACCACAGAGCATCCAAGGGATGGTCAATGGACAGCACAACACACTAACAACTTCCAGCAGCCGAAAGCTGTGCTTTGGGTTGTCTAATGTACAAAATCTATCATAATGGTCACATTCTGCTTCCTTCTCCCCCTTCCATAGAAAGTATTTTGATCATATTTTCCCCTCCCTAAACTCCTGCCAGATCCTCCCTCCCTACCCACCAGTCAACACCCACGCTGTCAAAAATACGCTGATTCTTTAACCTCAAATCTCAGGAGACACATCAGAATTTATTCTCATACTCAGTTCCTTTACTGAGCATGCATGGAGCTCAGTTCCACTGACATTCATTGGTGAGTGCCTTGTATTAGCAACCTTTTTGTTTGAAATATATGTGTTTGTTTTCTCAGTAATGTGATCATAGACTAATTAAGGTAACAGGTTGATTTTATGAAAACAACAACAGCAACACAACCTAACCCATTGAAGGTTGGGTTAATCATTCATACATTTCTTAACAGAATTGGTTTCTAGTAAGTCTCAGATCTTCCTTGTATTTTGTGGAGTGCCTCGTCAGATACTCCCAATGAACTGAAAACACAGTGCTATAACTTAGGCAACAAAATCGTAGTGGGAGCGTGAACTAGGTCCCAGCTCTTCAGAACCACTGAACATGGCAATACAGGGTGGTACTGATGTGCATATATCACTAGAGAAATATGATGATTTACAAAGAGGTTTTTGAGGTAAATGGTTTTGCAATATAGAGCAGAAGGCATTATTCCCATTTCTGTGGTTTGAGCAGCAGGATCAAGGGTATAACTATTCAATCATAATGTAAGTTTTATTCCAAAAGCATCACTCAGGTAGATACTGTGAGAGTGTATAGGGAACCATGCACATGTCATGACATTTGCATGGGAAGTCAGAGGCAACCTTTTACTTTGCTTAAGGCAGAGTTTCCTGTCATTGTCAGCTGTGTGGGTCAGGGTATCTGAGAGCCTGTTAGCCCCTGGGGATTTCCCTGGCCTCCACTTCCTTCTCACAGTTGGAGAACTGGGATCACCATCCTGCTCTACCAGGCCAGGCTTTACGTAGGTTCTTGGGAAAGAATTCAGGTCCTCAGGCTTGTGTGTCAAAAACAAACCGAGTCACATTCTCAGCTCCAGTGAGGTTTCAAACATTTCCTCTACTGCTCATTTCCTGAGAATGTAAGTCAGAAGTGGCAATATCAAGGTAAAACCTGAGTTACAATAAACTGTGTTCCCTGCTATCATCTCTACATAATTATCTATTTTATAATTCAAAAGATTCTTTTAAACTTCCAATGAGTAGATTCTCAGTAGCTAGCTGGGCAAAATGTTCTTTTCAAGAGTATCTTGTCTACAACCTTGGTTGTTTTAACTGCCTTACACTATAATCAGCTCTACAGAGCAACATCAGTGGACTAAAGCAGTTGTCTATTCTACGTGCTTGAAAACGAAATCTCATAGCAAAGTTAGACTTGACAGGAGGGTCAGGCATTATGGCAACAGGTATTCATTATATCAGCTTTTCTTTCTTGCTCTGTAGGATTTAGAAAGCTAATAATTGACCAAAGCAGGTTTTCCGACTACAAGAACAGGGTATCAGCTGAGTAAAATTATAGTAGATTAGAATCAGTAGCAAATGTTTGCCTTAAATTGAAGTTTCATTTAAATCATACAAAAAGCTGGCAGTTTCCGTTTTCTACCTTGTTTTAACTTTAAGGACACTAAAATAATCTTCACAATCATGCTAAGCTGAAACTGTTGTTACATGCCCAGCAGACTCTATTTTTGGGAGGCAGAACTGGTTTTTTAAAAGCATGTAGCTAAGAAACTCTTATTTCTTCTTTATGCCTACTGTGTCTAGAGACCTGAGATCAGCAATTAGAACAATTCACAGGCGACACCTTTCTGCTGGTCCACTGGAAATATTTTGGTAACGAAGTCCAAAGACTTTGGGACTTGAGATTGCCTTTGAGCTGACCTTATATGGAGAAGTGTCTGGTTTTGTGCAATTCCACCCCACTGAGCTTCCTCTATACTACACAGTTAAGCATTGCCTGGTAACTAATTTTTAATTAATTCAAAATGTAAAGTTGAGAAAGAGCACTGTGCAGTGGACATCAAAATACTATTTGAGGCAGAAGCCCTGCGTTTGAGCTGTCTCGGCCAAATAGAGGCAATAGCACAAAGAACATAATCTCCAAAGACCAAGTGGAAACTTTTTCTACGAAGATTTTCCCAAAATCTTGGTTGACGTTTTTGATCTTAAGTTGTGATTGAATCCACAAGTAATAAGATATTTGACATAGCTGTGTTCTGTAACAAGAGCAATGGGGCGGAGCTGAGGCTGACTGTACACAGTAGTGCTTGACTGCAACTTGAGCTGTCTGGACACAGCAATGGTAGAACAGCTTGTGATGTTTACATACACAGTGATTGGGTCGGAATTGTGTAGGGCAGCCTGTGAACTGAGGTATGGTAGAGATCTTTGGCTTTGTGCTTCAGTACCCAGTAGTATTAGATATTAGAAAGAAGAGATCTGGTCTTACCATACATACCACATGATACAGAAACTAAGCAAACCATTGATGCATTGATATGCATTATGCCATGCTGTTACTTTTAAAAAGTGCCATATCACAGCCATACACAAGAGAAAAGTGACATAACCCTTGGCACTGTCATGCCCTGTGGCTATTCCTTGCATCTGTCTATATGTGGGATTCTACTGGTCTTCCAGTAGTATCCATCTGTTCTCTGATTCATCTGATATTTGGGCAAGCTAGGTGACTACATGGGACTCATATAAATTGACATGTATCATGGTAAAGGAGAACAATGGGGCATGCAACCCTGCTTCTCTATCCAGGGCCACACACTGCTTATGTGTAAGAGCAGTGCTATGGCCAAGCATAGAGCTCTTAGCAGAAGGGTTCATCATCTATACCAGTGGATGCCATCCCTAGGATCCACTCCATGGAATTAATTGCCAGGATATGCTGGGTCATCAGTAGAAAAAGAGCCATTTATGAGAAGACTATCTATATTTATGTGTGTGAAGCCTATGTCTATGGCCCTAGAGAATTAGGAACAATATCCTCACAAATAATTAATTAGTGTTCTCAACCAAGAAATTTGTAAAAATGAAGCTCTACAGATATCATATCTAGAGTACATGTACTTGTGATTGAGCCATCATGAGTGTTAAAGATATTGGGCTGCAAAACCAGAGCTCAGCTGTTATTCTTAAGTGTTGTGTATTACTTTACAAACTCCATGGTCTCTGTGAATCTCAATTTTCTCACTGTAAACAAGAAGATTATATTAATAGTTCCTGCCTCGCTGGTCATGGGAAAATTGAAATGAGACTGAATCCCTATTCTTATAATAAAAAGAGAAGCTTATCTCAAGAGGAAGATTGACTTTCTTCAAGTTTGGGGAATTGTAGCTAAGAAAATCAAGTATTTCCTACCTGAAACCCAGGGAATGAAGGTACCATGGAGTTATGAGTATTCAGGACAGGACCCTTTCCTAAGTCTTGGATCATGGTTTCTCATAATCATGGTCGCATGTAAGTTTCTGGATTGATTTTGGCATATGACTTTGCTGCCTTTTGCTCTTAGTTCAACAGGCTCCACAACTTGGGTATCTCATTGCCCAGAATGCATTGAAAACCCAGAGGAAGCATTTTCACCACAGAGTACCATTTCAGAGGGCATTAGTGTTCTAGGGCTTGAGATTGACCACAATACATCATTGTATAGACTTAAAGATGGCCAGTCCCACCAAGCTTGCCGAAGACAATGACTTTTCTGTAGTCTCTCTACAGTACAAATCCACTTGTTAGCCTTCTTCTTGGCCAAATTTCTCTCAGCATAAATGTTAGGAAGTTATGTGCAATTAAGAGCGACACAAGATACTGATGTAATTCTTAAACCGAGACAAAATGAGTCAGGATTCTCCTTCTATACTTAATTTTTTGTCCTCTTTTGAAATTGCAAGTAAATGAATGGTTTTGAAGTTTTAAGTTTCATTTTTAACTTATTGTTGCATTGTTTCAGCCCTTGAAAATTTACCAGAGGCCAATCAGGGTGAAGAGGCACAAGCCAGGCCTGGTGGCACAGGTCTATAATTCAAACTTCTAAGAAGTTTATGATAAATGAGGGAGATCCCAGATCTCTGGACTACAGAATGAAATCAAGGTCACTCTGGGCAAGTTAGTGAGACCCAAATGCTTACTATATGTTATGCCATGGATTCAATCTATAATACTAGAAGGAGAAAAGGGGGAAGGAAGGAAGGAAGGAAGGAAGGAAGGAAGGAAGGAAGGAAGGAAGGAAGGAAAGAAAGAAAGCAAGAAAAGAAAGGATGCTTGTAATGCAAAGGGCCTCCATGGCCTCATAGGATATGATGTCATTAGAAAAGATTCAGAAATGTGGCCTTCTTAGAGGAAATGTGTCACTGGCTTTGAGATTTAAGAAGCTCAATTAAGTGTTTTTCATTATAAGAGTTGTTGTGTTCATGGAATCTTATCATGGAAATAGAAATCCTAACTTTGATTAAGATTGTAAGAAAGAATGGAAAAGAAGAAAGGAAAGAAAGGAGAAAAGAAAGAGAAGAAATAAAGAAAGAAAAAAGAGGAAGAAGGAATTAGATAGACAAAATTATATTTGAGATGTAGGATTTTAAGTTTCAGAGTCTAGGGAAGAAAATCATGGGAAGAATATCAAAATGAAATTATAGATGGAAATTACAATATCAAAGTGGTTGGGCTAAATAGAGTTTGCTCTTTAAAGAACCAAGTATAAATAATTATGATGACTCAGAATTAGGGTTTGCACATTCTCCCCAGGACCAAAAGAATAGGCCGTAAGTGAATGCCCCATTATGAGAGGCAGCATGTGAGTGGTGGCTTTATTTACTGTTAAGATCCTCATGACTCTGGATAAAGAGGTTTTGCTGAAACACTCCAGGACATGCAAATCCTATGGAACTATAAACATAGGGTTTCAATTACGTCCTTTGTGCATGCCCAATATTCATTTGAATCTCATTTGAATTATGACCCATTTGAAATATAACTGGACTCTCTTAAGAAATAAATATGGTTTCCTATATTCAACAAAAGAATAGTTTTTGTTAATTTTTTGAATACCTGACTATAGTCACAATTCCATTTTATAATTTGTAATATCTGAGTCATTTAGAGTGCTAAACTCTGGATCTCAGGACTTAATTAAAATTCTGAGAAATGTAACAGTATAATAGTTCAGCGTGTAGATACCTGCCCACTTGTTTTGGATGGGTTGCCATCACAGAACACTCAAAGTATGCTTTACTAATGCCCTAGACTTTTCTTAATCCAATCAAGTGCCGAATCAAAACTGGCCAGCACAGGGGCCATTCATCTGCCTGTACTTTAGTGCTCTTGTATTGACTTGAATTGGGTGATACTTGGGATTACTTAACTCTCAAGTATTGTACAAAATTCATAAATTCATAAGTAAGTTTCTCTGATGTTAAAAAATATAGGAAGTTGAAACAAATATAAGAGAGTAATGAATCACCCATGAGCACCATATGGCACAGTAAGCAGGTGCTGGTTCTTCAGGCTTTTTCTGGTAGGCTAGTGCGGTAGTGTCACTTTTGGAGAGGATGGGATCATGACCATTGTGTCAACTAAACCAACCGCAGCAGGTCACCTCCTGCAGTGTCCCGGGAAAAGCCTGTTGCACCTCCTCCTTTCTGCCACACATTTGTCAGGTGATACTGATTGATATTTATGGTCAAATCTCTCCCTTTAATAACTGCCATCCTCTTAGTTCAGATTAGTCATCTTTCCCTGCAGTCACGACTTGAATCCTAAGGACAGGGCCCTGTTCGGTGGGTCATCTGTTCCTTGCATCTGGAAGGCTGGCAATATTTCATCCCCTTGCCTCCCATTCTCATATGCTTGCTGTATCTCCAATAATTTTTCATAGCGTCAAAAAGGAAATTCTCTTTCTTTATTATATTATTTATTTACATGTCAAATGTCATCCCCCTTCTCAGTCTCCCTTCTGCAAATCCTCCACCCCATCCCCCCCCCTTTGACTCTAAGAGGGTGCTCCCCCACCTACCTACCCACTCCCACCTCACCCCTCTAGCATCTCCCTTCACTGGGGCAACAAGCCTCCACAGGACCAAGTGCCTCCCCTCCCATTGACGCCAGATAAGGTCATCCTCTGCTACATATGCAGCTGGAGCCATGGACCCACCCATGTATACTCTTTATTTGGTGGTTTAGTCCCGGGGAGCTCTGAGGGGTCTGATTAGTTGATATTGTTGTTCTTTCTATGGGGTTGTACACCCCTTCAGACTTTCCTTAACTCTTCCATTGGAGTCCCCGGGCTCAGAATAATGGTTGGCTGTGAGTGTCTGCATCTTCTCAGAGGACAGCCATACTAGGCTCCTGTCTGCAAGCAGTTCTTGGCATCAGCAATAGTGTCAGAGTTTGGTGTCTAAGGATGGGATGGATCCCAAGGTAGGGCAGTCTCTGGATGGCCTTTCCTTTAGTCTCTGCTCCATTTCTTGTCCCTGTGTTTGCTTTAGACAGGAACAATTCTGGGTTAAAAATTTTGAGACAGGTGAGTGGCCCCTTCCAATGAGGAAACTTTTGAACCACTCCTTTTGGGCCATTTATAGACCAGTGGAGCTGCCTGCTTTCAGGAAAAAGTAATTCTGGAGATGAAGAAAGAAGCACTGTAGGATTCCAAGCACCATGGTCGACTCTCACACACTTTGAGTCACCAGGCCCACTGTCTCCCCAGAGTATGCCAAGCTGTGTAAAAAAGCCCATCCATCCATTATCATCCATTATCAGATGGAAGGCATCCAGACCCCTGGTGAGAAACGGGAAAGTGCTAATGTCCACATGGGGAAAATTATTGACCATGAACTGAGAAATTTTTTTCTGTTCTTCCCCCTGTGATTAGAATTACTAATTAGATCAACATGAAATTAAAATGATTGCAAGACTGAAACATTTGAGGAAGAATCTCTTAAAGTCCGTTTTTCATCACTGAGCTGAGACTAAATTATGCTGTCAAAGTGCCATATTATTCAAATTAACCAAATTAATTAATCTAACTCAGTCCTTCGCTATATTAATCATCTGTTTTAGAATTTTTTTTAGGATGTGACTTTCTCAGTTTGGTGCACAGAAATGAACTTCCCTGGCAAGTACTGTCCCTTTCTGTTCAAAGCTGGTATTTAAAAATCTAGGCAGTGATAGGATTCCATCAAGCACATTAAATTTCAAGTTTCTTATTTTTTAATCTTCATTTTATTGATATTACAGAATATATGTATGCCTGCGTATAGGACCATGTGTATGAGTGCAGTGCCTCTATTCTCCAGAACTAGACATTGAACACACTGGAGCTAGAGTAACATGGGTCATTATGAGCTGACCCATGTGGATGCTGAGAACTGAACTTGGGTTTTTTTCCAGCAACCCCGCCCCTGTTTTTGCTTGTGTTTGAAAACTTTCCCTTTTCTAGTAAGATTGCAGGCAATAGCTTACTGCTCACTCTTCCTTTTTGACACTCAAATGTGTTAAGTAGCTTGCTTCATACATGATGCAATATTTATGATGGTTCTCTTTTGAACATCAGAAATCTGATGGAGTCATTCCTGGCTACAGTGACTTTCAATTCTCCATCGATGTCCATTAAAAATGGACATCAGCCAGCTTACCTGCCACAGCATGGTCTCTAAGGGATTCAAAATGATCGACTTCTCTGAAGGTTTAGGAACTGTACATATGCTATTTGTATCCTGATTAACTCCACATAATCTGTCAGGAATGTTGTTCATGAAAGCAGACACCAGGCTTCGTGGTTAGCTATCTTTCCTTTGTGAAGTTGGCTCCATCTTCTTATTTTTTTAAACAGTTGTAATTTTGTATTTTAAAACAGAGCCTCTGTCAGTTTATCTGGGTTGAATTTCAGCTTATGGATTCAAGTGTTCCTCCTGCCTCAGCTCCTCGAATATCTACAGCTATCTATGTGTGCCAATTTTTCTAGCCATCAACTTCTTATAGATTTGAAAAGCAAATCATGTTTTCATTTTCCCCACCACTGTGGCACCATACCTGAGTTAATCAACTTCCAAAGAAGACATTGACTTAGGCTGATGATTTGAGAGATGTGAGGCATGATAGGCTGAGCCCAAGATGGCACAATAGGTATGTATTTATCTTATGGTGGCTGGCAAGGATGGGACAAGGAGAATAGAAGATCAAGATGGAGAGATAAAGAGACTTAGAAAACTGTGGTTCTGCTCTGGAATATTCCTTACAAAGTTTCTCTTCTATTTGTCTTACTTCTCTTTACTCTGTACTCCCTCTAAATTCTATAATGCTTTTTAGTAGCACTACAGGGTTAGTAGCCAAGCCTTCAAAACATGATCCTTTGGGGGACATTAAAGTTTTAAAGATTAAAAAAATGTAACAAAAAAGAAATGTCCAAGTTCATGTGGATTTCATGACCATTCAAGTTAATAGAGAGACCCTGTAACCATGTTACATCTGCACATGTGTAGCCATATGACTGATGTTAGACCATTATAGCTACTAGTTTCTTATACAGAATGTATCAACATCATGTGTTAGCCTGCATTTAGAATCTGTATTGCTTTCAGTGTATATTGCTCAAACTGTGTGTGTGTATGTGTGTGCACGTACGTGTGTATTGGAAGCTTAATCCCCAAATGCATAAGTATGGAATATAGATGAGGAGGCCTGTGAAAGCCAAGTAAGGTTTGGGAGAAGTTGTGAGGGTAGAGCTTTTACAATGTGATCAGTGCATTGATAAAAGGAAGAGAGAAGCCCTGAGCTCACACAGTGCCCTTTTTTGCCATATGATCCCTTCTGCCATGTTAGGATGTAAGAAAGCCCTTGCCAGAGGCAGTCCCTCTATCTTGAACAAGTCAGCATCTGGAAATATAGGAAGTAGATGATTTTTCTTTAATAGTTAGCCTGTCTGTGGCATTTTGATATAGCACTAGAAAATAGACTAGGAGAACATCTAATAGGAAAACCAAGACAAAGACTCAAAAGCAGTGGGCTCTGATCTGCACATGTGTTTCTTATGGCTACAGCCAAGATCTTAGCAGGGAGCTAAATGGAGTAGTTGAAAATGGTCTAAATGGGACCTGGGACTCAGGGGTCTCTTTTCTCATCTTGGGGATTACTTGGGATAAGTTTCTTATAGGACCCTAGCCCCAACACGTAATTCACATTCAGTTGTGTGACTCTTCCAAAATATGTTGAAAAGTTATGTTGTCTTTGCTATGACAGTTTTCTTGCTACATTCATCCACGGAACACTAGCAGTAACAAGAGCTGTTTCTCTTATTCTTATTAACGTTAGTGATACTAATGAGAAGATAGCATGTTGTATTCCTGTGACAAAGTTCCTGGAAAGGGCACAGATTTTATTATTGCTGTTCTCTGTTCTCTTTGAGCTTCTGGCAGAGACTCAGGGAAGGAGTGGAAAAACACCATGAGAAAGGTTGCACTTGTGGTATTTCTGGCTTGACTGGATACAGGAAGTACAGTGATCTCAGTGCAAAACAAATGTACATATTTCCCTGGGTATCTCCAAGTCTGTCTTAGAACTGGGTAGACAGATGTTTACTCAAAGGTTTGAAACTCATTCTGAAGTTACTGACCCACATAATTTTTTTTGAAAAATTGGCTTCAATACCACCCAAGATGTCCTTGTAATGTTTCAAGATCCCAGAAAGGAAGCCAATGCTTCTCTCCTCAGAGACCACAAGGAAAGCATTGCTGAGAGGTAATGGGCTAGAACAGGGGCTTCACAAAGGCTTGTAGAGAAGCAAACTTTGGATTTTTCTCACTGTGTTTTGAGGATTTGTCTGAGTAGCAACTGGATTATGAAATCTATAAATGTTATGTAGTGTCTTGTGATTCTATTTAGCCCATTTTTCAAAAATGAGGTGCCTATTCAGGACTCGTTGGTTGTTGGAATCTAGAACGGCCACGGGGAAATTTCTTGACAGGTGCCTATTCAGGACTCGTTGGTTGTTGGAATCTAGAACGGCCACGGGGAAATATCAAGATACATGATATCCTAGAAATATAAAGGATGATGCAAACATGAGGTGGTGCCTCTACCTAACATTATTTCTTAAAAGACACTAACCTTTTTAAATTTTTATTTTCTTAAATGTTAAAAATTCCTGGGCCAACTAAGAGTTTCTTTAGCTACTCTTGTATTTCTATAACCTTAATATATTATTCGCTTTCTGCATCATAATGTGATGTACTTACCTCATTGATATTTCATTTATATATACATATGAACTTTGTGTGTGTGTGTATGTGTGTGTGTGTGTGTGTGTACATGCATGTGCCACAGCAAACATGAGGAGGTTAGATAATAACCATAGATATTGGTCTTCTCATTGTACCTTGTTTGAGACAAGCTTTCTTATTTGCCACTGCATAAGCTGAGCTAGCTGACCATCACATTTACAGGGACCCTCTTGTCTGCATCACATCTTCCTGTAGGAGTGCTGGGATTATAACTGTGTACTGTAGTGCCCAGCTTTTATGTATGTTCAGTGACTTCAAACTGAAATCTTCTAGCTTATAAGGAAATAGCTTTGCTCACCGAGGTGTCTCCCTCATGTATAGTTTTGACCAAAGAACTGTTGGAGAATTGCTTATTCGGAATAGAGTGGGTATTCAGCCCATGCTCTTTATTACCTGCTCTTCTTAACACACTACAAACATTTTAACGTTGGATACAAAATAAATTCTTCATGGAGAAATCTACATTATTTTCAGTAGAAACACTTTGGCTAAACTCATGATGTTTTCAATATTTTAAAAATATGTTAATAGATTGAAAACACTTTATGAGAGCAGTTCCATTTATACTGCACAGCTTGTATTAAATAGGCAACAATGTGAGACATATAAATAGATCTAGATGTGTTTTGCTTAAAGAGGTTGTTATCACAGTGAAGTGTGGCCACCTGCAGTATAGTTAGAAAAACATACTATGGCTTTTCTGGAGCATCCTCAGAGTCCACTCACACTTCACTGTCGAGCACAACTTTATTAAATAAGTTTGCCTCGTTCTATTTTAACAGCTGTTCACTTGGAGTTTTATAAATTACATAAAGATTTACTGACTATTGGTGAAAATAAATTTAATGGTGGTCACAGTACAGGAGAAAGAACTAGCTTGTTTCCCTAGGACCAAGATTTTTTTACCTTGGGTGCTATTCTCTTATATAGTAATAGACCTTAAACATATGTGTATTGTGTATACACATACACTATACATCCCACATGTATAAAAACACTACAACTTAGGACGGTGGTAGTATAAGTTGAATTGCACGCTCCTCCAAAATTCTTTGGCTGATATGCTAGCCAGCTATATACAGTTAATTAAGAGGCAGAGCCCAGAACATGTGTCAATAGATTATGAGTCCCCCTCCTAGACTCAGCATGGAAAACACATCCATAAATTCTGAAAAATTTTGTTGCCTATATATGACCAGCATAATGACAGAGTACATGAGTATATGAGCAAAGCTAAATGGATTCAGTAGGCTATGTATACATGCATGCATATACATATGTATATGAATGATATTATATATGTGTGTGTGTGTGTGTGTGTGTGTGTGAGAGAGAGAGAGAGAGAGAGAGAGAGAGAGAGAGAGAGAGAGAGAGTGAGTTTTGGAAATGGACACCAGAGGACTTAAAGAAGAAAAAGAGGGGTAGGAGTGATGTAGATGTAGTATCAAGATACATGATATCCTAGAAATATAAAGGATGATGCAATCAGATTAACCTCCCACATGATTGATGTTCTAATACAGAAACATGGACAGAGAGAGAGAGAGAGAGAGAGAGAGAGAGAGAGAGAGAGAGAGAGAAGGAAAACAGCATACAAAAACTCTGAGAGAAGACACTGTCTGTACATCAAGGAGACAAGGATGGGATATATTCTCAGTCTCAGGAGACACACACCTGGACCTTGACCTTCTAGCCTGTAGATTTGTGGGCAGCCAGCCACCCAGTCATGGTTCTTGATTATGGCAGCCCTAGCAGACAAATACAGCTAGGAATGTGGAAAAGACAGTGGGTTGAGATGGTAGACAGAAGGAGAAACATTCAGTTCTGGGGTCCCAAGCATCATAAAGAACTCCCAGTGGTCAGTGGATGGAGTGCCATCTGGATAAAACCCTCAGCAAGAAATGGAAATATCAGCAAAGCCTCAGTTTCCCATCTATGGAGAACGTTCTTCTGTAGTTCTAACCGTCTTGTATCTGTTATTTCCCATTTCTATGCCAAAAGAGTCCTTCAAAATAATCATACAACTGTTCAAAGTTATGTTGTTCACAGCCAATAACCTGAACTGTTAACAGAAATCTGTACCTAGAATAGCCATAGCCAGTAAGTACTAGCTAGGGAAGGTTGGGAACAAGCTTGTTTATCTGAAGTAGACAGTGTTAAAAATACATCCTGAACTAAGAGATAGGAATTAATGAATGCATATCATTAAGAGACAAAACAACTAGTTAAAGGAATATCACTAGTTCACCATCTTGAAGCAGTTATCTAGACATTGATGGCCTGGGCTTGAGGGCATCCCCATGTTGTTGCTGCCATGGAATTGAAGTATGGTTATAGGTTGGTTGAAATAAGAATAGCCCAAAAGACTCAAATATTTAAATGCTTAGCTACCAAATAATGGAACTATTTGAAAGGATTAGGAAGCGTGGCCTTGTTAGAGAAAGAATAACACAAGGGGAGAGCTTTAAGGGTTCAAAAGCCCATGCCAAGCCTAGAGTATCTGTCTTGGCTAGTGGATCAGAATATAACTCTCAGCTACTTTCCCAATACCATGTCTGCCTGTGTGCCACCTTATTTCTTACCATGATAATAAAGGACTAAATCTCTGCAACTGAAAGCAAGCCTCAATTAAATGTTTTCTTTTATAAGAGCTGCCATGGTCATAGTGTCTCTTCCCAGCAATGGAGCAATGACTAAGACGGAACATAAGAAACACGACAATCTGAACTACCTGACTGATACCTTGGGATTTTTAAAAAATATCAAAATTCTTTATTTTTCACTGGAAGAAATGTGTGCCATTTTGATGTATTTATTGAAAAACTATCTTACCTCTTGATACCACAGAGCCATGATGACTGGAATCTAATGCTGCTTTCCAGCTTGTGTGTGACTGAATTTACTTACCTGTTTAGCTAGGAGAGAGGTAGCTCAAGAATGGAGATGAGTAGAGACATTTGTTTGCATTTTGCACTGACTGTGTCTCAAGTCCTACTGAATTCTCCCCTCCAGCCACTTCAACCCCTCCTCTTGAATCTTATTTGCTAAAGACTGTCACTCTCCCTCTTGAATGACTTATTTCGTAGGAAGAAGGCAATTACATAAATACCTTCATCATTACACATCTTATTGTCCCCAGACCTGCACCTGGAATTCAGCTGTAACTGTAATGTGACTCAGGGACAGATTTTCTGAGAGGTAAAAAAAATGCTTCCTTTTAACATCCTAAATTATGTGGCAGGTTTGAGGATTAAATCACCATAATATAGATTTACAGAAGAAAAATGATTTCAGTTTTGACATATACACAGTGGTAACACAAAATGTGAGAGTGCAGGGAAAAGCCAGTTGATTGGGGCATGTGTCACCCCCAGTTACTGAAGGGAATAGAGGTTTAGAACTTCTGGGGGGTGATAAGTGAGAGATCATGGGAAAGAGAAAGGTAAGAATGTAAGACCAATAAGGTTTGGATTTTTATTCAGATGATGTTACCCAGGTGATAAAATCTGTCTCAGGGTAGCTAGCTGTTTTCAGGTGCAGATTCCTGTATTATTGGAAATTCCCTTATAACTACAAACTTCCTTTACAAAAAGAGGCATTTATGTATTTGTTTGTTTATTTATTTAATTCCATGCACTTGATTCAGGTAAAGAACTTTTCCTATGCTCAGTGGTTCTTAATTTCACTTAGCTCTAAATAATAAATATACCAAAGTGGTATGTTTGAGGTTTATATACTGTGATCACCTTCAGTTTAAAGAGACTCCCTACTACAGGAGGACATCTGTATACTAATAAGCTTACAAGGCTTGGTTCAGTCATTAAAGCAAAGTGAAGATGTTGTGCTTTGTAGGAAAAGTGGAATTTAACAGGATTGAGTTGAGTTCTTTGGTGGTTTGAGTAAGAATGGTCCCCCATAGGCTTATATTTGAATGCTTAGTCTCCAGTGAGTGGAACTCTTTGATAGGATTAAAAGGATTAGGAGGTGTGGTCTTTTTGGAGGAAGTGTGTCACTGGGAATGGGCTTTGAGATTTCAGAAGCCCATGGAAGGCCCTGCTTGTGATCAAGATGTAGCTTTCAACTACTTCTCCCGCACCATGCCTGCTGCCATGCTCACTCTCATGATGATAGTATATTAAGCTTCTGAAACTGTATACAAATGCTTTCCTTTATAAGAGTTGTGGTGGTTATGCTGTATCTACACAGCAAAAGGGAATAGCAACTGGGACAGAAGTTGGTACAAGGAGTGGGGTAGTACTAAGACAGGTTTGACCATGATGTCTGTTGGTGGAATATGAAAGTTTGGTCTAGGAAAGCAGTTGAACGCTTTACGAGTGGTTTAATGAGCCATCCTAGTAGCAGCATGGAAGGCAGTGCTAAGGGTTATTTGAACTCTGGGAGCCCTGTTCAAGAAGTTTCAGAGGAGAAGAATATTAGTAAATAGGCTTGAGAGCATTCTTGTGATATATTGGCAAAGAATGTGGTTTTCTTTTTGCCCTTGTCCTAAAAATCTGTATAGGGCTCAAATCAAAAGCTTTGTATTAATGGTTGTCTTAGTTAGGGTTTTACTGCTGTGAAGAGACACTATGACCCAGGAAACTCTTGTAAGGACAACATTTAATTGAGGCTATTTTTCAGGTTCAGAGGCTCAGTCAATTATCATCAAGGTAGGAGCATGGCAGTATCCAGGCAGGCATGGTGCAGGAGAAACTGAGAGTTTTACATCTTCATCTGGAGATTGCTAGCAGAATACTGACTTCCAGGCAGTTAGGATATGGTCTTATAGCCCACACCTACAGTAACACACCTACTCCAACAAGGCCATACCTCCAAATAGTGCTACTCCCTTGGACAATCATATACAAACCATGACATTCCACTCCCTGGCTCCCATAGGCTTCTTCAAACATGGGTCTATGGTGGTCATACCTAAACAAAGCATAATGCAAAATACATTTATTCTAACTTGCAAAGTCCCCATCATCTATAGCAGTTTCAACAGTGTTAAAAGTCCAAAGTTCAAAGTCTCTTCTGAGATTCATCCAATCACTTAACTGTAATCCCGAAGCAAGGCAGGAACCCAGCTGGGCAAACTCCAAACTCTGCATCTCCATGTCTGATGTCAAAGCAATATTCAGATCTTCAACTCCTTTTTCATCTTTGTTGACTGCAACAGACTTCTCTCTCCTGGTCCTGGTACCACTCCCTGTAAGCAGCTTTCCTCAGCAGATAGCCCATGGCTCTGGCATCTCAAACATCTTGGGCTCCTCCTCCAAAGGGCTGGCATCATTTCTCCAGCTCTGCCCTCTGCAGGACTCTAAACTCAGATTGATCCACTCCATAGCCGCTGCTGTTCTTGGTGATCATCCCATGCTACTGTCATCTCCAATACGCTAGGATCTTCCGCTGCAACTAGGCTTCACCAATATCCTCTCATAGGCTTTCTTCATGATGCCAAGCCTCAAATCCTCTGCATGACCCCTTCAGTCCTGGGTTGTCAATTACAACTGATGCTGCACCTTTACCAATGCCCTTCGATGGCCTCTCACTGTGCCAAGCCTCAGCTGTCCTTCATGATGCCTTCATGCCTTCAAAACTAGTACCACCTGTGTAACTCTTACACATTACAAAGTATAGCTGCAGCATGAGGTACAACCTTTGCTCGCTCTGGAACACAGCTTCTTTGTGCTCTCAGAAAACACTTCACAGAAGATTTACCTCAGTGATACATAGTGGGAAACATGGTAGGCATGAAGGTAGGCATAGTGCTGGAGAAGTCGCTGAGGGTTCTCTATCTGGATCCACGGGGGAAATAGGAAGAGACCGTCACCGGACCTGGCTTGAGCTTCTGAAACCTCAAGGCCCACCCCCAGTGACACATTTCCTCCAAAAAGGCCATACCTCCTAATGGTGCCACTTTCTATGGGCCTATGAAGGCCATTTTCATTCAAACCACCACACCATTTTACTTTTTGAGACAGAGGCTATCACCGAACCTTGTGCTTGCTGATTCAGCTAGACTGGCTTTGAACCAGGCCATGGGAATTCTACAGTCTCCACTTTCCCAGAGCCAGAACCACTGTGCATGCCACATAGCTGGGCTATTTAAATGAGTTCTGGAGGACCAAACTCAGGTCTTCTTCATGTTTGCATAGCAAGCACTTTAATGAAATAGCCATCATCTGTGCCCTTCAAATAGGCTTTTCAAAGGGCAAGTAGCTGGATAGGGCAATGTAACATTACAACAGCAGCCGATGGAAAGCGTTGCCATGGGAAAAGGGACAAGGGTAGATTATATATGTGAATTGTTTTGTTTCCCTGCTTAAACAGTTTTCGTAGAGCATGACTTGAATCCCCAGTCTCTTTGAATTTTATTTGTTTCCTTTCTTTTTCTCTAGGGTTTGTTAGGGGCAGGCTGACAAACTTCTAAAATGCTGATGGAAAGAATTTTTAAGGGTCTGCTCTTGGGAACAGAAAGCAAACTCTTCGGTTGATAGGCTAAGTGTCAGCCCCAAGACCTGATAAATTCCTAAATGGTACAAATGTGAGGGAAGCAGGAATTGCTTTTTTATAGTTTATAATTTTTGTTTTGCTGTGTGTGTGTGGTATATGAGTGTGGCATATGCGTGTGTGTGTGTGTGTGTGTGTACCTCTATGAATGCAAGCAGAGATTAGAGGAAGATCATCTATCTACCTTATTATTTTTAACAAGGTATATCACTGAAACGAATGCTTATTTTAGTTCACTCGCTCTCAGGATCTGCCTGCTATTGTCCACTTATCCCCTAACAGTGGAATTAGACACATGAGCAGCCAAGCAGGGTTTTTGCATGGGCACTGGAATTTGAATTTAGGTCCTCTTCCTTATACAGCAAGCTCTCTTATCCACTGAGCCATCTCCAGAGCAATCAACATTCTCCTGTGTTCCCTTAAGTTTCAGATAACAGGAAAAGGCATAAATGAATATATCTAATATTTCTATAGTTTCCAAATGTGGGCATTTGACTCCAAAATGCTAGCCCTAAAGTAAGTCTCCTATCTTGATACATCTCTTTTACAAGTAGGTCCCTACTTTAATATTCTAGAAAATATCCAAAGGGCTAAGAAGTTTTGCTTTCAAAGTATTGAGATGTGTAAAATAAAGCTCCAGAGAATGCATAAGGTTTGAATTTTAACTTAAAATTTTAACTTTCATTAGTGGCTTAAGTAAATGTTAGCATTTGGATCATGAAAATATTCAAGGTCTTTTTGACTCTCTGACATACTACTTGGTGTCTATATTTCAGCAGAAATGTCCTTTCTTAATCAGAAGCATGCTTTAAAATATCCTGTAATGAGACCAAGGCCCCTACCAGCTCTCCACAATCAAAGATTTTGTGTCTTTCTGTGTCTTGTGTGAGTTATCTTCCACTCACACTCACTGCTTGGCCAAGTCTTTTTTAAATAAGATGAAATTTATCCTATTCTCTGTTAAGATGAATAGGAGATACAATAAGACAAAAAATGTAGTTTACCTGCACAGGGCCTGATATCGTATTTTTCATTGCTGTGGCAAAATCTCTGACAAAAGCAATGTAGGAAAAGAGGAATTCACTTAAGCCCATACTTTAAGGGTGTAGTTTATTTTGATGAGGAAGTCATGGTGGCTGGTCACACAACATCCACAGTCAGGAAACAAAGACGGGTGAATGCTGGTTCTCTCTGTCTCTGTCTCTGTGTCTCTGTTTCTCTCTCTAGTTTAGTCTAGAACCCCAGTCCATGGGATGCTGCTGCCAGTCAAAGTGTGTCTTCTCTCAATTAACCAAAACCCTTAACTCCTTTATGAATATGTGTAAAAGTTTGTCTCTTAGATGATTCTAGATCCAGCCAATTTGATAATATGTACTAAGATCCAACAGATTCATCATCTTCTTTACCTACTGTGCTATACATAAATCCCTTACGTTGAGGAAGGTCTGAAAAAGGAATGCTTCCATTTTATAACATTTTTGTTATGCTTATTAATTATTTAGGCCATAATGTCGGGGAAGGATCCCAGCATCATGTACATATTAAGCAAACACTCGCCCACTAATTCACGTTGTCAAGCCTCTTGTCTTGTCTTGTCTTGTCTTTTCAGAAGGTGTCTCACATATTTTGTTTGACCTTGTAGCCTATTGTCTCTGCCTCCTATATGCTAAAAATCTCAAGTGTGCACCATAGTAGCAGGCTAGGATGTCCTTTGATGTTTCTCTTCTATCAAAGTAGAAGGACTATTTTCAACCTTCAAATTGCTAAAATATCTATTGTTATATGACAAAGCAGTCAGCATTTATGTTGTACATTACATTAAACTGTACTCATTTCATGATCGTAGAGACGTTTTAGTGGCTACGATTACCTCACACCAAGCCCAAGGAACTGAGTTAGATGCCAACACCCACATCATAGAGAGAGAACTGACTCCTGCAAGTTGTTCTCCACAAGGGCTGTGGTTATTTTGAGGATGTACTCAAGACATTAAGAGTTTTGTAATTCTAATTTTATTTTATTTTTCTGGTAGATGACAAAGCAAGTAATTCAACACATTGTGCATAGAAGGTGCTCTAGGAAAAACATTTCTCTCATCTTAAAGAGGAAAAAAGAGTGTTCGCTCTGAAGCCATTTTGAGTAACCATGGCTGGAAAAGACAGATTTGATAATCCCCAATCCATTTTTCAGCTTGGAAGCAGTTTTGTGAACTTTTATAGTTTTACAAACCAAAGGAAGTCATAAATCAAGGCAATTTAAAAATATGTTCATGGGTACATCTTGGGGGTTGGGGTGGCAGAGGATGAGGCTACAGCAAAGCAGAGGGAGATCTTATTTAGGCCCAAGATGCCGAAGGCATTCTTATCTTTCAATTGGTGGAAAACTAGCAGTCTTTTAAGTTAATAGATTTCAAGATAAATTTTTGGGATTTGTCACAGGATGTTAGTTTTACAAGGTGGCAGGAATGGAATGGCTGTTCTACCGACTAGAGCAAGCCCCAGGTAAGTTGAGTAGGCTCTAGATCTGTACCATTCTAGTTTCTCCTCAGCACCGAAGTTCTTTCTGATCAGCCAATTGGTCACTGAAGACATATAGCTTTTTTTCCAGGAGTTCTTGTTCACAGTGCCCATTTAATGGTGCAAAGCAAGCAACTTAACACATCATGAACAGTGAATATTCATTCAGACGAATCAAATGCATTTACACTAGCTGGAACATACAAGATTATGCTAAAGCAATATGCATCTTTTCCTATATGAATCCATTGCATATGTACTTCTCCACAGAGAATATGTAGGTATTAAAAAGCAGATGTCAACATGCTTAGCATCATTAGTCATTAGGGAAGGGACATGGAATATGTTATTTGACATAACACAACTGCTAGAATAATTATAAAAAGAAGGTAGACCATAACAAATGGTGACAAGTATGCCAAGAAATATAAACTCTTTATACATCACTAATGGGAATAAGAACTGTACTGCTGCTTTGGAACGTCATTTGCTATGACTTATATTCCCATTAGTAAATAGATTGTTCATATAAAGGTAAATACAAATATATTGTCAACCCACCACTTAAAACCCAAAGAATCTACCCAAGAGAAATCAAACTATGCATTCCTACAAAGACTGTCTGCAAATGTACACGTTGTTTTCTAATAATAGTTAAATATAAATATCTATGTGTATCTTAGCTGAAAATTAGATAGATTAAATGGGCCAGATACATACAGTGGAGTATTATTCAGCAGTAAAGAAAGAACTACAAATTCGTGTCATAGCATGAATGAAACTTGAAAACATTAGGCTAAGTAAAATTATCAGTCAAAATGAAATGTGTTATGTGATTCCTTTTACATCAAATAGTCAAGGAAAGTTAAATCTACTGAGATGGAAAGTAGTTTCTTTGTCACATGTCATGACAGAACATGAGAGGTACAAATAAGGAAATGACTGCAAACTGGCAATAGGATGCTTTTGCAATTCCAAAATTGGACTGTGGTAATGACTTCATCACTTTGAAAATTTGTTTAAAAATATAAACTGAATTGTGTCATTAAAATGAATGGATTTTATAGGATGCAAATTAGACTTTCATAAATCTGCTTAAAATATTTACATTTCTAGATTGTAACCCTTCTACTTACTGGAAGAATAAAATAAAATACAGCTTCTCTTAAATAATATCCCAATCAAAAAACATACCCAAGTAACAAAATAGTCTAAAATGCAAAACCTAATTTTAACTTCTTTATCATATTTTGACAGATTTGTGGTAGTAAAATGAAAACAAATTCCTTTTATATAAGCTATTGAAATGAGACTAAGATTTAGCAAAAAAATTAAAACAGTTGCCTTGCAATGAGAGTTTGTTGGAGTTCTTAAGTTTTTAACATTAGGTTAGAATTGATTTCAGGAAGGCTTCATTATATCAAATCTATTAGCTTGTTCATATAAATCAACAGTGCATAGTCGTCTTATTGATCAATTATTCACCCCAAAGTCTATTAGCTAATATTTACCACTAATAGCATAATTAAAGTTGAACTGAGAATACTATTAAACAGAGGTCACTCTAAAGTTCTTAAGAAAAATATAGGCTTGGTCGTAGAAGGATTGCCAAGAAAGTCTTTTTCAGAAAGTAGTTATTTAGAAATCAATAAGAAATTTAAGGCTGTGGAAGGATTTCAATACTCAGAGTTCTCTTGCTGATTTAAATCAAGCAGTTGATCCCTTTAAGCTGGATGCTGACATAAATCTTTAAAACAAAAAGATGCCTTACCAGTCAGTAATGAATAAGCTCACATTTCTGGAATCAGTCATACTATAAGTTAAATAATGAACTACCCCTCCATGTTTGCCCATCTCCTTGAAAACATAAGAGGCCTGTAACAAGTCTCATCTCTGACTTTACAATAAAAGGCTGTCTGACCTTTGGAACTATGCACTTGATTCCCTGGTCTGAGTTTCTGGGTTTCCCAGAAGGATAGTGTCATAGTCCATACTTCCCCTGTTCATGGAGGCATGAGATAGTCTTATCAACTTTCCTTCTGGATTGGATGTTCTTTTTAACTGACATACCATAATTGTGCATGCTTATGGGACTCATGATAATACCATACCCATAGAGAGTGTGTACTGATGAATCAGGTTAATTAGAATTTCCGAGGCCTTATCATGTCTTTGCACTTGAGACCTTAGACTTTGTCTTTTCTAAGTCTTCGGAAAGAAGAGTTTGCTATAAACTGCAGTCATCCCGTGGGTTGCAGAATACTAGAACTTATTATTCTCATCTAGCTCTGTTTTTCTATTTCATTTATCAGCCTCCATCTTCTTCCTCGTCTTTCTAAACTCCTAGTATCTTGCAATCTTAAAGTGTGTGTGTGTGTGTGTATGTGTGTGTGTGTGTGTGTGTGTGTAGCAGTATGAATACAGTATAGATTCCTGTGGAGGGTAGAAGAGAGAATCACCTGGAGCTAGAGTTACAGGTGGTTGTGAAGGAGCTACCTGACATGGAAACCACTTCCGGGTCTTCTACAAGAGTGGCAACTGCTCCTAACAACTGGGCCATCTCTCCAGATTTGTTAAACTTTTAGCTTCGTATATCTTTTTCAGGGGCTGAGATGAAGGACCTTGTGCATACTAGGAAAATGACTAAGTACTGAGCTACATCATGAGTTAGCTTCATCAGTGAGTAAAACTAGGTGTCATTGGGTATTTTTAAAAATTGATTTATCTTTTCCTCACATGCACAGTGTCAATCTGGAGGCAAGTCTATATAGACTTTACTGTCATATTTATGCTATCTCACATATATGCAAACTGATTAGAAACTGCTTCATGGTAAATCTCTCATAATGGCACACAGGGGTCTTTTGTTGCTCTATTTCTCTCCCACTGTACATCCATGTTAAAAAAGAACGCTGAAATTTCAACCAGAGCCCCTTATGCTTCTATGGTTAGACACCATGCTTTCTCCCAAAGCACATACTTTCAGTCTCCTCAAAGAGGCCTTTGGGGTGGCTGCAGGTCTTAGTTCAAGCCTGCTCTGGATCTTGATCTCATTGTCTTCTCCTTGCTTCTCCCCTGACTGCAGGGCAATCTTGGAGGGTGGCCCAGGATCTGCTCACGTGTAAAACAAGGCCTGTGAGGTGAATGTTTTGAGGACTGGATGCAGGCATTTCTAAGCTGCTTATTTTTCTTCTTTCCTGCGAGGCAGTTTCATATGAGACAACATTCTGTTTTAATTCCTGATTTGTTTGATTTTCTTCCCAGCAGCCATTAACTTAAGACAAGTCTTAGAAGTAAAAACAACCTCCAAGAGGCAATAGAATATGTCAAAAAATTAATAAGGTCCCAAGAAGATTATTTTAAACAAAATGTGCATGGGAGGTAATGGATTTGGGTACAAGACAGAAAGAGATCTAGGGGCCAAAGGAAAAAAAGTACTCAGGAACTTCACAGTTGTCACAATTGGGCAACCATTCGCTGAACTATATCTCTTTTGCATATTAAAATTGAAAGGGAAAGTGTTTTATGATGTGAAGTGAATATACTCATTTTCTGTGCAATGACTTACCTTTCGTAACTTAAAACTACAAGGAGTCTACTACAAGACAGTTTTGGAGGTGAGAAACCTGACATGGATCTCACAAAGCCAAAATTAAAGTGCCAGTGGACTACAGGCTTCCTTTTTAGTGTTCTGGGAGAGAGTCCTTTCTTTGTTTTCTACAGCCTTGAAGGGCACACATTCCTTGGCCTCTGGCTCCTTCCTCCATCCTCAAAGCCAGCAACAACGGCTTGAGTTCTCATATTGCCTATCTGTGACCTCCTGCTCTTTCTTACCCATGGGCATTTACAGATTCTTGTGATGATATTTTGTCTGTTCAGATAATGAATAATTCACAGTCATCTCATGCTGCGGTTCAGACCTTAAGTGTCCTACAAAAGACCATGAGATGATAGCTTGGAAAGTGGTGGAACTTTTAGGAAGTGAGTCCTACAGAAAAGAAGTGAAATCACTGTGGGCATGTCCCCAAAAGTCACTATTGCCCGAACTTCTGCTTATCCCCCTTTCAGCTTCCTGGACTCCATGAGGTGAGGAGCTTCTGTGAACATACCCTACCTACTATGATGTTTTTTCTTACCACTGCCCCAAAGTAAGAGGACCAAGGACTCAAGGACTGACTCTTATTAAACAGTGAGCTCAAAATTTCCAGTTTCTTGTTAGAGATCTCAAGTATTTTCTTATGGTGATGGAAAACTAACATTAGTTTTTATTTTCAACTCCCCAACTCACTTCTATCTACAAAGGTCCTTTTGCTATGCAATATAAACTAGTCACATATTCATGAGATTATGACATAGATATCATTGGGGACATTTATCTGACTGCAATAAATACATGAGGAAGTAGTTGTTTCTACTTCTTTAAGTTGGGATTGTAAAGTACACAGCTTCGAGGAAAAGAACAGGAAAAAATAATACAATACAAACCTAGTAAATTTGTTCAGCATTTGATACTGCATGTTCTCTTTGGAAATCTGTCCCTGGAGAGGGCTATATATGTGTTTGGAGCTGTTCATCTGACTGCTGTTGAAATCACCAGGAAGAAGGTAGAATAATTCAAATGGCTTCCAGCAGTAGATTGGTTAATAAATAATCCACAGCACGTTTGTTTATATCTTTCTTTTATTGCTGTACCAAGAGTCACTCCAACATCTAACAGCACGAACAGGTGACATTCCACCTGATTTTTAGAGTTGAGAAATCCATGAGGTTTATCAGCATTATTTTGCCTTCTCTCCCCTGTATTGTTGCAATTCTGAATGTCATCCAAAAGGTCACTTTTGTTGGAATTGGCTAATAAGGTCTCTCCTTCAGACATATGACAAGTGAACGCAGCTGGTATTTAGGGGGCCATGGGATCATTCTGAAGATGGTTGGGAATCTCCTTAGGACTTTACTCTGAGTGAGTGGAGTGAGAAGGACCTTTGCTCCACCACATACAACCTGCCATGGACCTCTATTAACACATATTAGAAGTCACATACCTTCACTTCTAACAGAATATATTCTACTATACGGAATGTGTGTGTGTATCACATATAATTGTAATTGTTGCTCTTATCCTAATATTGAAATACACTATAAATAAGATTCCTGTATTCTGAAATGAAGAAGCAGTAAGACTTACTTTGGGCTTTTCCTTGCTATACTGAGCTATTTGTTTTTCCCTAGCTTTTATAAAACCTATTTGGTTGAAAGAAACATTGTCGGTTGTCTCTAGAGTAAATAAATCTGTACATTGAGCAGGGTTTGAATACTGTGGAATGCACTGTTCTTGTGACAAATCATAAGGATGCTAGATAATCCATATTGAGCAAAACATTATTGAAAAATTCAGAGCCAAACCACAAAATGATGGAATCATACCAGGTTTGAGCTGGCAAATCCCTTAGAGATGATCTAGTCTAACCACCTAATTTTATGGATGAAGAATCCTGTAAAATACAGTTCCCAATGTCAGAAAATATATCAGTTGTACATCAGAAAATATGACAATTGAGCCAAACTGCCAGGAAATCTTACAGATCAGCTCCATGAGAAAGAGTTAAAAATAAAATAAATAATTATGTGGAAGCTTTCTGCTTGCTAGTACTCACCCTTGTAATACAGCCCAGGTGCACGGTAAGATAGCACCTGGGGCAGCAGGTGTGGGAAAAAATATCATATATATATATATGTGTGTGTGTGTGTGTGTGTGTGTGTGTGTGTGTGTGTGTGTGTGTCCTGGAGAGATAGCATCGTCAATGAAGTGCTTGTCACATAAGCAAAGAGGACTTGATTTTAATTTTTATCTCCAGCACTAGCATAAAAGTATGCCCTGGTCATGCGTGTCTGTGACCCCAGTGCTAGTGCTTAAAGACAGACAAATCTCCAGAGCCTACAAGGCCAGCTGGCCTGGCCAAGAGGTGAGCCGAACCTTGTGTTTGATGAGAGACAGTATCTCAAAAGATAAAGTAGAGAGTGATATTGGACTATTGATGAGAACTTCTGACCTCAACATGCGCGCACACACACACACACACACACACACACACACACACACACACGAGACAGAGACAGAGACAGAGACACAGAGAGACACAGATAGAAACTGCGTAAACACATATGTACAAACACAAAAAGAAAGAAAATGAAAGACAAAAGGAAAAATATGTAAGTGGGCTTATTGAATAATTTGAGACTCTTGAGAAGGACTAGAAAATGGTAGCAATATACATATTTAATGGTCTTTATGATTTTTCAAAACACTTCCGTATGTATTTTTGCATTTCTTCTAATTAAGACCGATCAGGAAAGGGTCATTATTTCTATCCTACAGTTGAGAAATTTGAAGCTTGCTGAGGCTAGATGAGGGAGCCACACTAAGAACCCAGGTGTCTTCATCCTTTACCTGGTGTTCTCAATGCAGTGGCAATCTTGCCTTTCTCATCGTAAGTGCTAAAACAGAGGAGACATACCTGGCTTATTGAATTACACAGGCTGATATTGTTGGGACCGAACGATAATGACAGGAACCTTTCTTCCTTTGGAACTTTTGGTTTTTTATTTTATTCCTTTTATTTTATTTGTGTGTGTGTGAGTGAGTGTGTCTGTGTGTGTGTGTGTGTGTGTGTGTGTGTGTGTGTGTGTGTGTGCCTACCTGCCTGCTTCTGTATATGTACACCACATGTGTGCAGCTGCCCACAGAGGTCGGAAGAAGGTATCAGATTTCCTGGAACCAAAGTTACAGATGGATGTGTTCGGCAGACATACGGGTGCCTAGAACCAAACCCGCATCCTCTACAAGAGCAGCAAATGCTCTTAATCACTGAACCATGTCTTCAAAAGCTTTGGGACTGTTAGCAGGAAAAGCATGCTACAGGCATGCTGATGCTTTACCACTATGTGAGAGCAGTAGGCGTGCTCACCGAAAAAGCACCTATGGTCCAGAGGATGATTTTTCCAGTGCACGGGTACAGAGCCCCAAGGCATGGTGTGGATTCAAAGGCTCCTTTATTGTTTATAGATATCTATCTCAGCTCTCAAAACCTTGATTCATCTTCTCACCTTCATCCAAAAGCACTAAGCTGTTAATGAGAGGAAATAACCATTTAGAAATCAAGGATAAGAGAAATGTCAAGTCAGGGACCATGGCCCTTCAGGAAATGAGGTGTGGGAATTTCCACCTCCTTTCTCATTACTCTTTTTATCCAGATAAGTGGAGGTAATCATGCCTTTTAAGTAGCCAGCATGTATGGATTTTCCTTTGTTCTTCCAGTAAACAAATAATCCTCAAACCTGGGGTTTTCTTTATTTGTATAATGTAATATGCCAATAAACTTACACCTGTAATGTGGTGTTTCCTGTTTATGTGAAGCTTAGGATGGCCATTTCCATGGGCACCATGAGAAGGCAGAGCTGCGGTTTACTGGAGATATCCCTGTTAATTGGTGGCTGTCAACAAGGCTCCAGCTGGTGAAGTGCTAATGCATTTATTAGATGAGGCTTTGGCCATTTTATGAGCATTGTAAACAGCCTCAGAGTAACTGACAGTTGATCATAATGGCATTATTAAAAATGAAAAAAATGGCTTTAATGAAGGAGACTAATAGAGTGCATTTGATGGAAAATGTTTACTTGAAGGTTTGTGTTTTAGACGACATAATTGCCAATTTCAGCAAGCACTGCCGTGGAACTTGTAATGGGCTTAGCATTCTGCGACTCCAATGCGAACATCTGGATTCACATGTCTATGGGGCACACTGCTGAGAAAAGCTGGGGTCAAATGAAGCTGCTGTTTGTAAAGGCAGAATCAAGTTCATAACCCTCTGCTCCAGGACTAGGAATAATGGATTTATCCAACATTAAAAGAAGGCTCCCAACAGACTTTTGAAGTATGTTTTTGCTCACAGCATCAGTTCATCTATTGTCTTGAGACACCAGCTGTGACTCTCCTTTGTCCCCAGAGCATCTTTCCTTGAGAACTTTAAACTGAAATGATAGATAGACAGGAAGAGACAATGTGAGACCAAGTGCTCCCTCAACTAAAACATCTCCACATTGGAGCTGTATACAGTGGTCACCTCGGATTCTGGGGGGAAAGGAAAACTTTCTTCTACCATTCTAGATTCTGCGGCTGGTCTGAGTGTTAAATCAGCATTGAACAGAATAAAACAGAGAATGATTTTAGTTATGTATAAGTTCATAGGAATATCTAAATACATGAGATTAAAAGAAGGAGTTAGGTGATGGAGGCACGAATACACACTGAACTACTCAGAGTAATATGGGTCTGTGGCTTCCGGGGAGTGGAACTTGCACGTCTGAAGAAAGAGAGGGTGAAGGGCTGTGGTGAGCAGAGGCTTTCCGTGATAACAGTTGTCTCAAGATAAGCTCTTGTTTTAGTACAAATGCCTGTATTCCTGAAATTTTCTTTTATAAATGAAAATTTCATTAAAAATACAAATTTATACTTTATTTAGGTCATTGGGGAGGGGGAAGAGAGATAGCACAGCTAGTTCTCAACTTCTTTTAGATAAATATGCCAAAGTGGCATGTTTTTGAAGTCCTTCAGGATACAGGGGATCTTTCCAGACAACTCTCTGAGGAAGCTGTGCTTCAGTGAGGATGCCATTTAGGTAGTCTGAAATACAAATGAGTCATAATAAGAAACAAAAAGAGGAACCTTCTCTTTCTTCATTATGATGGGTAAGATGCTGTAACATTTATGAACTTTATGACTCTAAATTAATTCTAATTTTATCATTATCCATTAATATACCCCAAACACGGAAGGGTTCTGAGATAAAATAAATAGGAAGCTATGCAATATTTACTCCCAGTCTCTTGGGATTATGTTTTTGTAAGTAACATATAATTGCAGCTCATGAAACCCTTGGTTGGAACTACAGGGTACAGTGTATCCGACTGGTTCAATGCTCTTCTCCATCTCATGGATTCCCTCATGGCTGCTTGGTGTTTGGAAATGTCCTTTTAAAAACTCCTCAAGCAAATGCTTCTTTCAATTTACCTGCCTCTCTGCTTCTGCTAAAAATGAGTATTGTGGAATATTGTTTGAAATTATTCATCTGGAAAATATTCATTTGAAGACATTAATAACAATGTTAGTGTTTATCATTTCTGTTACACCAAAGAAAAACAGAGTACCAAGTACTTGTGGTGCCAGTAAGAATGCTAAGAATACACCTCGTGTATGTTTTTCAACATTGAGATGATAATATTCTTATTATTTTCAACTATCATTAACAAATGGAGACTTAAAGAAAGGTTCCATAATTGTCCATACTGAAAGTGATGGGATAATCTCACTGGATTTTTTTCCCACTGTTCTAGTTCTCTCTTTTTCAAAATTCTACTTTATTGAGGAAGCTGAATGAGCAAAATATTGGGTAAATAGGGAGTTAAGTATACACTCATAAAACAATGGACACTGTGAAGTTATAAATGCATTGGTGACACCCTCCGGTTTCTTCTCATCTATTTGTTATTGGTTTGTTGATATTGTAAGAGAGTTAGCATGGTATATACTCATGGAATTGTGAAGCTTACACATTATTGTTAGCAGTAGACAAGCTACCTCATGATAGATCTTCAGAAATTACCTTGTGTAACTGGAATGTTGTATTCTTTGATGCATATCTGTGCATCTTTCCCTCCAACCTCAAATGCTAACAAACTTACTCTCCCTCTAGCTTCTATGAAGTCAACTATGTCTGGGTCTGCATATAAGTGGAATCATTATTTGTTTGTTTTTCTGTGCTAAGTTTATTCCACTTGAAAAAATTCCTCCATATTTATCTATGTTGTTGCAAATAATTCCTCCCTTTAGAGAAGGAGTAGTATTCCATTCCTTCACTCTCTTATCTGTGGATGGTTACTTGTTTGCCTGACTCAGCTATAGAAGAAGTAGATACAGGAGATAGTGATTTAATAATTATGGATATATATAGTGAGATTTCTGGATTATATGGATTTCTATTTTAATACATTCTTTAGGAATCTCTACACTGTCTTTCATAATGGCAGTTCCAATTTATATTTCCCCAAATGGCATAAAGCAATTATTTTTTAATTTCAGTTTTCTTAAGGTCACTGTTGTTGAGCACGACTCAGAGAAATACATATAAAAAGCTACACCTGTTTGCTTTTGATATGTATTCTTTGGAGCAATATGCAGGTACTAGCCTCATTTTAAAATCAGATTATTGTACTTTTTCTTCTTTTTGTCTGTGTGTATTAATAAGAGCTTTTTAAATGTTAGAGGTATCAATTCCCAAATATTTGATTCATTTTTTTTTCTGTTAGTTGTCTTTCTAGTTCCTTGCTTTTTAAATTTTATTTATTTATTCATTTTTACTTGCTCCCACTACTTCTGGTATCATGGCCAAATACTCATTGCTGCGATCAAATAGTGTAAATTTCTCTTCCATAGATTTGCGGTTTGGAGTCCTGTGTTTAAGTATTTAATCTGTTTTGGGGGGGTGCAGATTAGGGGAGTTGTATGTGGACTGGGACCATGGTCTGATGTTATTCTTTAGTGTGTTTATTTTCACTTTTTATACATC
Source organism: Uromys caudimaculatus (assembly GCA_028551405.1). Lineage (NCBI taxonomy): Eukaryota > Metazoa > Chordata > Mammalia > Rodentia > Muridae > Uromys > Uromys caudimaculatus. The sequence continues at coordinate 44,492,907 of CM052714.1, forward strand.
ACTCATTGAATGTCTCTAGTTTTCTCCTTGGACATTCTTGATGGTTTACTAGCCATTGACTGTATCCCACAGATGTATCTCTGGACACTGTTGTGTTTCATTAATCTTTATGTGATTCTAGCACAGAAGGGGTAAACACACAGATCCAGAGAGTTTTCTGGTTGTCTAGCCCAGTTTCTGGAGGCCTGGGCTTACAGGTGTGTGCTACCACACCCTGCTTGATCTTTGATATTCTTAAGTTCTTCTTGCTTTGTCAATAACCATCATGTGGCCCTGAACGAGTCATTAAGATTCAAATCATTCCAGGTTGATTGCACTTTACTGATTAAATCACAAAGGCCAAGTTAGTTACACAGCTAATGATATAAGGGAAGGTACCTAAATTTCCTTAGATGAAAGCCAGGAGAAGCATGAACCATTCCTGTCATCACTCCTGTAAGCCAAAATCCCTTTTCCACAGAAGGTCATGCACTTGTGTACTGAGTCACACTATGAAGGAGAAGATTAAACTTGCAGAACCAAAGTCTTACTGCATGATCACATGTTTTAACTAGCCAAGATCTGAAGGCACAAAGGGCCCTGGGCAGGTTACAGCAGGAAACACAGAGCTTGTGGTTTTTCTAGCATTCCCTGAAAAGCCCCGTCATGCCTTAAAGCACATATCTATCCTGAAAAGGTCTCAGTTTGAAGGCTTCCCGTCTGTAGGCGGACAAAGCACACAGAGTATGTTGGAGAACGTCTCAGACCTGGTCCATCCTCCTCTTTCTTCTACGTTCCTCATTCTGTTGCTCAGCTCTACCCATTTCTAAGCAGCCATTGCTAGGTCAGCACTGTTGTGATGTTCCAAAGCAAAGAGGGCTTTATGGAATCTGAACCCTAATGGGAAAGCTCTGACAGGTGACAGGTGTTTTCCTCATTGTTCTGTAAAGAGTAATACACAGCAGGAGTCTCTATCAACACCAAAGAACCTTCCTGGTGGAGGGTTCTTCTCTGGTACCAAGCACCTACCCTTTCACCCATAGAGCCACAGCCCCTGCTTCCTGCTGGAATGCTGAACATCTCAGAAACTCGTGCATTCCACGCCATTTTTCCCTACCTCCCATGCCCTCATACAAATAGAGAATTCAGAGGGGTTGAAAAACAGCCTTTCCCTTATCTGAGAGGATGTTTAACATACTTGACTTAAAATTATGCTGGAAGATGTCAAACCCTAGAGCTTCACAAATGAGCCTACTCTGATGTGCGGTGGGATGGGGGGGGGGCATCAAAGGGACTGGGTTTTCCAAATTGCTGTCGAATTTGACATTCCAAATGTAGGGAGGGGAGATTAAAATAGGATTTCATTTGCAATAACATTTGGGCTCTGCATTGTTGAGTACTTAATCCAGCTGGGAAGATGGTTTATAGAGAACTGAGATGGCTCTTTAGCTCCTAATTCACCCCACAAGCAATATGGCTTTCTTCTGTAAGAAAAAGCTCTGTCAGGGAGCCAGTCTATAAGGAAACCAGTCTATTTCATACTAGACCAGAAGCGTTGTAAACCAAACTATTTCTGAAAAGAATTTGTTAACACATATAATAGGATATTTTTAGGAACAAATCATTAAATAAACGTTTTGAAGTGTGTGTGTGTGTGGGTGTGTGTATGTGTGTGTGTGTGTTGTATATGGGTCTACATGTAATGTGTTGTGTGGAGGGCAGAGACCATCTGTGGGTTTCATTCCTCATCAGGCTCCGCAGTTTTTCTGTTTTGAGAGAGCGTTTCTCACTGGGACCTGAGGCTTCCTGATTGTACTAGGCTAGCCAGCCAGTGAACTCCATTCATGCTCCGGTCTCTACCTGCCCAGCCAGTGCACACCACCACACCTGGCTCTTCTATAGTACTGGAGGCTGAGCTCATATCCTCAGTCCTACATAACAAGTACTTTTCCACTGAGCCGTCTCCCCAACCCCTTGTTTGGTTCTTTTGTATTGCAGTAATTGTTTTACTATCAGCATCGTTGTTATTAATTTGCAACTTGCAAAACCTGTGAATTGATATGAACATAAGAAAACAGAACTCCATCACCTTATGCTTGGCCCAACCGTTCTCAGATGTTAACTCTTCTCTATCCAAAATGCATGGAAGAAGTGGATTTTAGGGTGTTCTTTCTGCATGTGTTCCAAACAGTTGTATAGTCTTTTTACCTATTAACTGAACTCTTATTTTGATCTAATTAAATTTTATTTAAGAAAACAGCGATATGTATTAGTGGGTAAAAACCTAAATAACACATAAACACCACTTCTAATATCTTTCTTTATAGTAGGGAGAGTATGTGTTGTCTGGAAAACTATATTTTCTTTGTAGTTTGGTGGCAATACATGTTTATTTGTGCTATGAAAAATAATGTTTATGTTTTGAAACTTGGCATCATGTATTTTTCTTAGCCTTTTATAATTTCCTTCTTATACTCCTAATGAGATAGATAATTTTAATTTTTGTTTTCTTCATGCATGTCCATGACCACATGTGAACAGTGACCAAGGAAGCAAAAAGAAATGGGGAGGGAGAGAGCAGAGAATCTAATCCCCTAGAGCTGGAGTTTCAGATGTTTGTGAGTCACCATGTGGGTGCTGAGATTAAAATGCGGGTTCACTGGAGGAACAGTTATTTCTCATAACCACTGACCTTCTCTTCAGCACTAGGATAGGTCATTTAAATACCCACTTCCGATGTAAGGTAAGTGCTTCTGTTGTTTGCCCAAGAACACATCTATTCATGCAAGGTATTGAGTTAGACTCTGCTAATGTTTCAGTGTGAAAACTAAGTCTAAGGTATGAATTATGCTTCTGCTAATTTTGAAATCAAAATCAAGAAGATTAGTCATGCTAATAGTCATAATTGTATTAATAAATTTGCTACTAAGTTAATTTGACAACATAACTTTACCTGATATATATATATTATTACTAAACTGCCTGTCAATAAATAAAATTTATTTATGTTAATATGTACACAGTAGAATGTAAGATATCAATGTATTTTGAAACAGACTTCTACTTTCACCCCTGATGGACTATTAAATAAACTATGGTGAATACACCATATTATTTCTTTTAAAATGGGAAACAAATGATAACCCTGAAGTGTGTGGTTTTGGTTCTAGAACCAGGAATTCATTTACAAAGGTTGTGGGAAGGGAGGTTTGGCACAATGTTCATTAACGTAGAATATAGTGTGGACTTTTATATAAATGTGTGCATCAAAATACTGGAATTTAATAGCATTATCTCTCTGTCTGTCTGTCTGTCTCTCTCTGTCTCTCTCTGTATGTTTGTGTCTGTCTATATGTATGTCTGTTTCGCTCCCTCTCTATGTGTTTGCATATATGTGTGTGCGTCTATGTGTTCGAGTCTGTCTGTCTCTATATGTCTATTAGTCTGTCTGTCTCTTTCTTCCTCTCTCTCCATGTGTGTGTATGTGTGCATATATGTGTGTGTCTGTCTATCTGTCTGTCTGTCTGTTGATTTATGCAAATGCATGTGGAGGCCTGAGATCAACAGCAGGCACCATTGTTCAGGAGACAGTCACCCTGCTTTATGAGATACAGTCTTACACTGGCCTGCTGTCACCTTTGACCCCTATCCTCACCATGAAACTTGACAGTCCAACTCAGTATTTTTCATGGCCAAATTTTCAACACCAGCCCCAAATCTAGGATTTTCTGTCACTTCCCTCTGTCCTCTCTATGGTGACATTCATTGTTTATTTTTGCTGCAGCAGATGTCTGTCCTTGTCATTCTCAAGCATACTGAACAGCCTTGCTGAGTTCCAGGCCACACGATACTAAAACCTCAAAGCTTTGGAGTACAAATTATTCATTGAAAGCTAATTTCCAGTTAATTTTTTATAAAGTTACAATTTATGACCTGATTCCATCTGGTTTTATTTTAACAAAATGCTTCTGTTTCCCAAATTACAGTATATTTTCCACTCTAGATGCATTGTTGCTTTGATTAACAGCGCTAACATCATACCCAGGAACCTTTTATCAAGACTCAGGTTCACAAAACACACACACACACATACACACACACACACACACACACACACGCACACACACGCACACACACGCACTGCATGCACATTTGTACACACACATATACAAACATATGGCATACATATACACATACATTCACACACATATATACCCATGTGCACACATATATAGACATAAATATACACACATTAATATATGTCCATGTGAACACATATACAGACATATTCATATATGTACCTATATATGCATACATGAATACATGTATGTATACTCATATACTTATATACATACACACATAAACGTACATGTACACACAAATACACGCATACATACTTACAAGTGCACACATACTCAGGAACACATATATAGACACATATATACATGTACACTCATAAGTACACATTAATACATATATAATTACATACATACACATATGCAATCACACACATTTACACAAGCATGCAAGCATACATACAAACATGTGTACATACCCACACCTACACACATGACACTCCAATACACTTTACTTGAGGTGATGTATCCAGATGTTTGTCTTTAGCATTGACCATGTTCTACATTCTCGGTCCCTGTTTACTTGTTCCTTCCTATTATTCAGGGATGTGTTTACACAGTATATATTCACAGGCTCCCCTAGATGAATACAACTCCCTTCTGAAAAAGGTCACCACTAGAGGACAGCACTCTTGATTTTATCTTTCCACTCCATCCTAAACTCTTTGACTTCCAGTTGGGCTGGTGCTGAGGAAGCCATCAACACTTGACTTCTAGAGTTGTCTTCACCAACAACTATGGCTTAGACATGGGCTCATGGGTTGAAGTTTAGTCCTCAGTGTGTGTGTGTGTGTGTGTGTGTGTGTGTGTGTGTGTGTGTGCGCGCGCGCGCTACCATGTGTGTTTGCATGTGCCACCGTGTGTCTTTGGAGCTTAGAGGTCCACTTGCCTGAGTGGGTTTTTTACTTTGCGGATTCCAGAGATTTTAACTCAAGTAGTCAGGCTTAGAAGCAACACCTTTTTCCACTGAGCTGTCTCCTGAGCCCAGTTACCACATCCCTGACTATGGAAAACTGTGCTGTTGGTCTCTGCTACTGTGTTGACTGAGGAAGCAGAACCTCTTAGTTGCGAATCTCATCTTTGACATGAACTCATAGCTTCCATTTTCCACAGTGAATCCCTGCGGTACCTACACCAGGAATACTCTGAGACCCTGGGACTCTATGCAGACAAGACTGCATGACCAAGCAAAGACACTGCATTTGCTTCAGTATGGTAATAACTGGGCAGTAGACTTACAAAGACTTGAGTGTTTGCCTTCCATTTGCAACTTCTCACCCTACTGAGTACTTATATGAATCCATTATGGTGAATACTGATTTTTGTGTTTTTTTTTTTTTTTAATCAAAAGAGAGTATTACGGCAAGTCTCTTATTAATGGCAATTTCACCTTTACAATTGCCCAGGTCCTGAGTCTGTTTTCTTAGCTGATCACAAGTTCACAGTTATCCTTTCTTATGAGCATATAAACTGAAAAGAGCCATCCTATAATCAAATACACAGATTCATGAGCTGAATGCGATTTTAATAAGTTGCTATAATATTACATTTCTGACTTTGAAAGTCAGAAAGTACCCTGTGTTATTAAACCTCTTCACTTTTATGGAAGGAGGGTAATTTGCTTCAGATTAAAGTCAAAACAATGAGCTGCTTATGGAAAAATGACCTTTCTTGTCTTTACATGTATCAGCTAGATTCTTAAGGAAGCAAACCCAGCAGGGACTCCATTTAACTAACTGACTGAATCCGCAAAGCATAAAGACAGCACTATTTATTTTAATTACTCTAAGCCAACGATATCCCATCACTGGAAGCCCCTGAGTTTTCATGAAGTCACTTTGCTGAGATAACATTTGTTGTACCCATGAGGTGACATTAGCTTTTGAGTTTTTTTTAACCCAAAGGTTATATTTCCACTTGTATAATTTCTAAGAAGATTTTATTGTGATTTAATCTCTTGAGTAACAAATATTGAGGATCTGGTTTAAATCGTCCCTCCACATCTCAGGTAGTGCTAGACATATTTGGCATATGATTTTGCTTCTTGCTGCCACAATGGGCCCTGTATCTATTTAAGGCTTTCAATAACCTTGTGAATTTTATATATTCTTAAACATATATATGCTTTAAAAGCATGAGTTATTACAGCTTTGTTAATATTTAAGGAATCACTTAGTTAACATGCATAGCTATATACATTAACATATGTATAGAAATAAAAAATTAAACCAGTAGAATTTGTAGCAGGGATGACCCAGGGTATCTATAGTAAGAATACACAGACTGAAACATGTTTGCCATGTCATGTGCTTCCGAGCTCTCAGACAAAGAGGTGGATTCAGCCTCATAAACAATTATGATTATAAAACATTCACTGGTCATTTTTATTCTGCAAATTAGAATGAAGTAGTTCTGGCTCTGGGTAAGATAAACATGGACCTCATCTCACACTTTCTTTTTTCTAGTTGTATATAATTTCTTTGTGTTAAGTGCTATGGAACATCTGGGTTCCATCTTGTAAGTTAAGGTCTTTCTCTCACAGTGACTGACAGAAAATGTGAGGTTCCTAGATATGAGGCAAAGGATGGCTTATTCTTTCCTGCAATGTCATTTGCCTGACATTATCATTTGTTTCTAGGCTGGTTCGTCAAAACATAGTTTCTGTGTGCTGAAAAAAAGAGGACCAGGTAATATCAGAAACAGCATTCTTAGTACCACAAATGTACAACCAAAAGATTAGGAATGCCAAATCTTTTCAGATAGGTAGTATAAGCATGCCTTTTCTTCCAGAAAATGTCCCCAAGGATGCAGGAAATCTTGCCCCTGTTTCCTATCAAAACCAGCTATTACCTTCTTTCTTAGTTAGGGTATTGCTGTGGTAGAAAACCATGATTCAAAGCAACTTGGAAAGGAAAGAGTTTACTTCTGCTTCCAGATTTCAGGTCACAAACCACCATCCAGGAAAACAGCTGAAGGCAGGAACCTGGAGGCAGGAATTAAAGCAGAAACTATGGAGGAACTGTTGCTTACTGGTTTGCTCACTAAGACTGAAGACGATGAAGATTGCTCCAGAGAACTGATGACAATGAAGATGTTCAAGAGTTTAAATATCTTTTATAGACTTTAGGATAGAGAGTTTTTCCTACCACATGATTGATGAATTTCTAAATATCCCCACTGCTGATGAAGAATCCATTCAGACACTTGTTAAATGTGATAAAGAAGACTTTATTTAAGATGAAATATGGGCTGGAGAGATGGCTCAACGGTTAAGAGCACTGGTTGTTCTTCCAGAGGTCCTGAGTTCAATTCCCAGCAACCACATGGTGGCTCGCAACCATCTGTAATGGGACTTAATGCTCTCTTCTGGTGCGTCTGAAGACAGCTACAGTGTACTCATATACATTAAATAAATAAATCTTAAAAAAAAAAAAGATGAAATATTGCAGTGAGGATGTTGCCATAGGTGAGGAAGACTGTGTTCAACTTCAAATGCAGGGAAAATTGGAGATTCATAGCCAAGAGGGAGAAGTGACTGAGAAAAACTGATCGGAGAACACTTAGGCATAACCAGGTTTTAAAGGAATTGTTGAAAGTGGGTCATGCTGTTCAGGAATTACCTGGGGATGGGGTGGGGATGTGGTGGAGTGAGAAATGAAAAGGTTTGATTAGATGTGATAAGTGATGAGATATTAAGGGTGGGGTTCTCTTATCTAGGCGATCCAATATGAAGGGTGGAGACTCTAGCTAAGTGACATTTATGTTCTGGATCATTCCTATCTACCATTTCACAAATGGCTGGTGGCAGCAATGTACTTATGTGGCATTTTCAAAAGTAATTTCCTAACTATTATCTCACTGGCTTCTTTCAGCACTGCTTTAGGCTTTGATAAGGCAAATGGCTATCCCGTTTTTATAAGAGAAGAAAGTCAGACACATAGAAACATTAGAGTTTGGAGAAAAATGTTACACGTGGGCTCCTGTGCCTTGGAGAGGAATCTTAGGGATTGAAACATTTCCTCCTGGAGGAAAGGAGGGAGGATCTAAGACTTGGGAAGCTATGGAAGCCGGCAAGGCTCGTGAAGTTCATGAAATGTAGGAGATTCAGAAAGCCCACCCCCTAAAGTTAGTGATTCTCAATGGGTGAGGAAAATGGAGCAGCATTGCTTTGGGGAGGTGGTTGCCTGAAAGTTGGTCAGGGAGCTTGTATTATACACTATTTTAGTAAACTGGCATGCTCTGTCTAAGTTCACTGTGTTGCCTTGCCCCTTGCTTCAACTGCAGGCAAATTTGTCCTTAGCGTATCTTCCAAGACCCCTTGCCCAGGGACAGGCTGGCTTGGTGGTCATATGGGGAAAGGAACTGAGACCAGTAAAGATCTAAGAGTACAAATACCATATCCTTCAGAATAGAAGAGAATGAAGCTGAAATGTAAGCCATAAGCCAGGCACCTTCCCAAAGCAAGAGTCTTAACCACTATTTGATATGATATAACCACATTAATAGTAGAAATGTTTGATTGGTTGTGACAACCAGAAGATGTTCTGTCTGGGATCCTCTTTATTGGTCAGGTTGTCAGGTGACTCCTTCCCCTGTTGTTTCTGCTGGGTGGTTTAAGTGTCTGATCCAGTGCTCTACTATCTTACTTGTGCTCACTGTTTAAATTGTTTACTCCAGCTCACTGTATGCTTAATGAACTCTCTCCTAAGCCAAAACCACAGCTTTGAGGATCATTCTCCATATGGAACAAAGCTCCGGGGATGCAGCTTCGTAATTCTGCACTCACGCTGTGCTGGATTGCCCAGTGATGTGGCTGCCAGTTATGCACACTTCTTTAAGTAACTCAAAAGCTCATTGGTTCACCCTAGAGTTGAGTGCAGTTGTTTCTTTTGCCAGTGGCCTTTCTGGAGTGAATAGACATTTGTTCAAGTCTCCCAGGAAATGTCATGTAACAGCTCGTAGTCACACACTCTCAGTCTATTTGGATGCCAGTTCAGCCCCTCAGGCATCTTTCCCACCATCTATGTGCTGTTGCTTGGGACTAGCTTAATGACACCTGCACCTCACAACTAGTGAACACCGATGTTTGTCAGGATTGCTCAACACATATGGCCAATAAAGAACATATTCAAAAGTTAAGCAAATTTATTTTACAAATTCTAGCTTCTGTCAACTGTAAGGTAAAGTTCATAATAACGTTGTGACTGTCTTTCCAATGTGCATTTGTACAATGATGCCTTCTCTGCCTACAGCAGTACAAGATAATCTGACATTTAGAGGCAGCAGTTTGTACCTTGATCCTGTGTAACCAAATGCTTTACTGTTTCTCTAACGTAACACCTAGAAAACAATCATTATCTTCCTTAAAGCTAAGGCAGGAAGCAAGTGTTGCTTGGGAAAATTTAACTTCAGCATAATACAAACTTCAGTACTAGAAAAACTGCTGAAATCAACTTACCTCTGCATGTATGGAAGTATTCCAAGAAAGTCCTGTTACAGTTTACACTTGGGATTCTCGTCAGAAGACAAGAATGGCAGGAGATAGGAACAGCAGAATACAAACGGAAGATTCATGGTCACTCTGCTTCATCCTTGTGCAGCTCTTGACTGGATTGTTTATAGCATATGCTAAAAGATGGCTAGAAGGGTCAGTAGTCTTACCACTGAAGGCTTCAGCTGCATTTGCAGATTTTAGGGGACATACACAGTTCCGTTCCCTTCCCTTTTCCCTACCATCTATCCTTTCTTTCTCTCTCTCCGTGTCCCTGTCTCTGTGTCTGTCTCTCCTTTCCCTCTTCCTTACTCCCATCTTTCTTTTTCTTTTTCTTTTTTTTTTAATTTGTTTGTTTTACGTTTTTGAGATGGCTTCATGTCTCCCAGACTGGCCTCACACTGGTCCTGTAATCGAGGATGACCTCAAGCTCACTACTCTCCTGCCTCTCCTTCCCAGTTGATGGGATTTCAGGTTTGAGCAACTACACCTGACTCAGAGTTTCCATTCTAAACTGTAAGTTTGTTGGCCAAAATTTACAGAGTAGACGAACTTTCTCATAAGGCTACATTTCAACTAAAGTTAGTACTAATTTGTTTGAAACTTGAAGGAAAGACAAGTGATCGCAGATTTGAGATTGACTTGTTAGGACATTTTCGTGGACCCCAATTTTATGTTATAAATTCAGCATTTATTCCTGTATTTAGTAATAACTAGAAATACATATTTTTAAATTATTTGAGGAACTGGAGTTCATTCTTTTATTATTATTTTTTATTTACTTGCTTATGTATGTGTCTGTGTATGGGTGCACACATGCCACAGTGGAGTCCAATGGCAGGTTAGAGGACAACTTAGAGAAGTTAGTGCTCTCCCTTTTAGCATGAGTGCACCAGAAATTGAACGCGGCTCATTGGGCTTGGTGGCAATCATCTTAACTCAGTAAGCCAATTGCTCACACTAAATTTCATTCTTAATTATACAACAAATCGTTGTTTGCAGTTTTCCTGGCAAATTTTTAGCTTTTAAAAATATTTTATTATGTGTATATATGCTACATATTTAAATTTCATATATGGATTAAAACATATAAAATATAGCATTTGTGTTCTTCTGGACTTATATAATTTTAAATGTGTTATCTCTTTAATTGCTCAGAGATTATTAAATATCTGAAATTGTGGGTTTTTTGTTTAAAAGTAAATTGAAATTCTACAGTACTTGTTTGAGTTTCTACTTTTCTTGTTGTTGTTGTTGCTCCTCTTCTTCTTCTTCTTCTTCTTCTTCTTCTTCTTCTTCTTCTTCTTCTTCTTCTTCTTCTTCTTCTTCTTCTTCTTCATTTCTTCTTCTTCTTCTTCATGCTGAAGTGGTACATACTGAAAGGGTAACTGAACATGTCCATTTTTAGATCCCATACATTAGCTCATAAGGAATGGTATTAATGGGGCATTTGTTTATCTCTAGAAGGACACCGGATGTGACACCTGAAGAATCAGTCCAGCAGGAGCTGAAAAGTACAGATGCCTAGGGACAGAGGAACATTGGCCTAAAGTTGAGGGTAGAGCCAGACTTGGAAAATGGGAAAGGTCTCATGTCTCTTGGCAAAACATGCTGTGCAGCTTATTCTCTGGGTGTGCTAAGCTCTCCAGCCTCAGGACCTAGGAGTTCTGCAAAGGAAAGCAGCAACAATAACAACGCAACAGCCTCCATGAGAGCCGGAGATTAATGCTGGCATTGCTAGTCCTTAGAGAAACTGCAAATTCAGATTTGCCAATCCCTCTTCAGGGCAGAACATTTCCCAGACAGCTGGGAGGGGATTTTCTTAGTGATGACAAGGAGGGAGAGAGGGAGTGATTGTGCAGAAAGGAGCTGTGTGTGTGTGTGTGTGTGTGTGTGTGTGTGTGTGTGAGAGAGAGAGAGAGAGAGAGAGAGAGAGAGAGAGAGAGAGAGAGAGAGAGAGAGAGCGCTTTGTACATTCTATGGCTTGGCATGGTAGTAACTGAACACCAGCCATCACAAGGCTGCACAGATCTGCCCTGGAAATACAAGGTTCTTTGGATTGGTAACTTCCCAAGAGATCAGAGAAAGCCTAGGTTTGTGTTTCCTTTTTAGTCCAGAGGAAAACACCTGGTGGCAACACTACCAACAACTTAACAACAGGGAGGAGGAGGGGGCAGTGGAAATTCCATTTGCATGAAGCAGTCTGGGAAAGGCCTGGCAAGGAGTCCTGGTTGGTGAAAAACAGATTCTGTTCTTATTGTTTTCCCTGTGAGTAAGCAACCCAAGAACTGTGGGTGTGTGCTGCTGGCAAAGAAAATAGCGTTTGGCGAGATGTGTGAATCACTGTTGCTAATTGTCACAGCAAATACATAGGAAGGGATTACTTAGCTGCTAACATTAAAACAAATAAATACGGTCGTCTTTCTATCCTTTAATTAATTGATAACTGAAGCTGTCAAAAGAATGCTGAGGAATACAATTGAGGCCACTGGATAAAGGCCACTGAGACAAGACATTATTTGTCTTAAATCCTTTAAATACATTTAGTACAATGAACCATAGGATTATTAGAAATGTGGCCAGTCTCCCTTCGGCTAGCTCTCATTAAGCTCCCAAAAGGAATGAACTGAGAGAGCTGGAATTCGTGAAAGTTACAATTTAACTGATGTTCCAGGCACCTCTTCCTCCAGGAAGGTCAGCAGGAATCTGAGGTTTTTGTGGTTTAGACTTTTCAAATAGTCAGCCCTCAGTGGCTTGTCTTTTGTTTAATTTGTTACAAGATCACACAAGATATTTTTCAACAAGAGTTTCAGAAAGCGTCTTGAGAAATGCACACATACACACAAAACAGCTGAATCATCTAACCCAAACCAGTCCTGACCACATCTGACAACGCTCAGCGTATGATTCTTCTTTCTCCGGAAAAATGCTCTCAGCTTCAGTTACAAATAAGTCCTGGGACAAAGTGAATGGTCTGGCTGCCCAGGAAAGAAGAGGAGACTGCTGATTAGGGGAAAGCCCTGAACTTTTTAACCGAGAAGGAAAAATACAAATGCTTTTGCTGCTCTGTGTAGTTGACAAGAGTCAAACTAATGAGTGTAGATATTCCTGTATTAGATAAGAGCAGTTAGCAAGGTACTGCTAAAAGTGGTGATTTTTGAGAATCAGAACAATAGAACAATATTCCACCCACAGCCTGACGCTTACCCTTAGCACATTTTTGTCATGGTGCAAGCTAAACTAGTCTTTTTTCTCTGCCCTTCTATCTTTTCCATCCTTCTCTCCCCTCCCCCCACCCCCCTCCCCAGTTTTAGTTTCTTTTCTGGCCTCTTTCTTTTGAGGAGGTGGTGGTATGTGTAGATATGCAGGTGTGCACATGGTATGCATAGGCATGCCCATGTGGTCTGTGAAAGTGGAGGCCAGAGAACAAACTTGGGTGCAATGTCTCAGAGAGCTATTAACTTGTTTTCATGAGTCTCGCGCTGGATTAGAACTTGCCAAAGTAGACTAGGAGGGCTGGCTGGTAAGCCCTAGGAATCGTCCTGTTTCTTCTGCCTCCCCAGCTTATTTCTTCATTGGTTTATTTATTACACGACTTCTCCTGGTGAAATGCAGTTCCCAGTCCCTTACCAACTTTTCTGCTTTTCTAGTTCTGTGGGTTTTTTTTCCTTTTCTTTTCCTCTTCTTCTGCCCGCCCCCTCTTTTCTATCTCCCTCCCCCTGCCATTCTTCTTTGCTCTCCTTTTAACTCAGCTAGGCACTTTACTCTCTAAACACCCATATCAGGTGAGGCTTCCTGTGACACACTCCTGGGCATAGGGTAGGTAGTAATTGCTTTACTGAGATGAAAACCCACGGAGATTTGGCTTGTTGATTTTTAACAGGCTTGCCTTTCGGAGGGCTCAGAGCTAAAAGCCAGTCCTCAGTGCAGGCTCCAGTAGAAAGCACTGAAGGCTCACAGCAAGTGATGAGTCAACCTGTTTTGACACAGTCCGTCTTCAGAGGAGAATCACATTTCACGTAGAGAGGTGTTCCCCTTTATGAAATTTGCTTGTGAACTGTATGACTCATGGAGCCTTTGCCAACAGCCAAAAAAAGTTCTCGAGAATCCAGGCAGACAAACTGAGGCTCCTCTAATCTTTTCTAGAGTCCTGCTTGAACCAGCTTTTCCCACTGAGGGGTCCAGAAAGCAGGGAGAGTGGAGATGGAGGCATTTCTCCCCAATACATCCTTTGGCTTCATCTTGGAAACTAAATGGTTCCTACAGGGTGGGGCTCAGCGGGACGACAGTGCTTTCCTTTGGCTCCAACTCCCTGTAATTCTCTGGAAGTGTGGGGATTCACGGTCTGTAGAGATATTTGGGGAATTTGGCATGCGGTAGACAGAGAAGGTGAAGAACACCTAACATTTTGCTTATGGAACAAAAAAAGAAGAGCTTATTTCCTCTCCAGCTTCTGGGGGTGGGGGTGGGGGCATGTTGCTGTTTTCTTAGCATGGCTGGAGATCCTACCTTTCGAAATACATGTTGGTCTAAATGTGGCCAGCCCTCTCCTTTTGGCCCAATACTGGGTTTCTATTTGCCAATATGTCAACACAGCCATGTGGAAAATCTTCGGCAGAGGTGGGGATGGGAGTGGGGGTGGGGTGGGTTGACTTTAGCTTCAAAATGATCAACAATAAAGAAGCTCTGAGGACTGGAATTTAAGATGACTTGCACTGAACCACATTGGCTACATGAGAGGCAGCCTGCTTTTCAGCGTGTGCTTCATCTCAGTCAGAGAGGTTGAAAAGCAACACCAACGTTTCTGCCGGTGTGACTATAGTTCAACCATGCAGGAATGCTTGTTCTACTACATATACTTGTGCTAATTTACATTTATAGATTTGGAACACTGGAGATTGAAACTAGGGCCTTAAACATGCTAGGTAAGTACTCTATCTTGAGCTATATAATAAACCTTATTTATGCTTTTTATTGTGAGACAGAGTCTCACTGAGTTGCCCATAATGGCACTGAACTCACTGTATAGTACAGGCAAATCTTGGATTCACAATTCTTCTCCCTCAGCCTCCCAGGTATCTGGGATTAAAGACTTGTAACTCCTGGTCCTGGTGAGAGAGATTCATCTGATGACCATACTGCTTTTGGGAGTGAATACTCAGAGAGAAGCTTCTGTGTCCCATACTAAGTGGGGAGACTTCAGTCCCTAGCAACAGATTGCAGACCATATGATGGTATTTTTTTTCTAGGGCAAGCTATGCACCGAGTTCTAAAAGGGAATTTTATTTATTTATTTTTAACTAGGAAGCAAAACAAATATTTTTGGAATATGAGTTGTGTAAGTGTGTGGCTGAAACCAGAGGGTAATTGGCACAGCATTTCGACAATCTTGTCTTTGAGAGCTAAGTTCAAAGCCACCTGTCACTACTCTAGGATGTTTCTGATTGACTGAAGCAGGGGCTGGTCTATGGAAGCCCTTTCCCTGGTACCAATCCAGACTTCTTCCAAGTGTCTTATGTGCCTTTGCTGTTATTTGTACTATATCTGACATCTCATGCTGCCCTGTCCTCTCCTCAATGAGTCCCAGATGAAAAGTCATTCTGCTCCAATGAAAAAATTTTGAAATTATATTTTTAGTCATTTATAAAAGTCTAAAAATATTTTGTTTATGGACCTCCTATAGTCTCTTAAAGTATAGAGGGACTTGAGGAAGCCAGAAAGGTTGCTCAGGCTGTCTATTTCAAGATAGATCTCTCTTTGAGTATATCAAAGCTGCTATTCTCTCCCAAGATACACAGCAGTGCTCTTAGTTAAATATGGCTTCCTGCATTTCTTTCCAGCTGTGGCTGCTGTTGAAAAGGCTACTTTTCTTTTTATATCTCTAGACTTGTAATTCCAGGAGAACGTTTTCTCTTTCCTTCCCCCTTTCCTCTTTATCGTTCCCACCTACCTTTCCTCTTCCTTTTTTGTTCTTGTCGTTTTGTTAAAACTAAGCTAATCTCGAACTCAAAATCCTCCTGCCTCAATCACTTTGGTGCTAGGATTGCAAATAAGCATCATGCAGTATTTTTCTATATGACCACACGACCTGTCTTCAAACTGGCAGGAGGTAACAGCATCTTTACTGGATGTATTTCTTCTCTCTAACTCGAGAATGTATTTACTAACCCATACTCAGAACTGAGAATTCTTTTTAGCACCATTCTGCTGGGGACAGAATGGGAGAAAAATGTCTGCTTAAAGAAGCCATGACCAGGTTTCCTGTTTCAATGATCAGGAATGCCAAGAGTTGCAAAGTGGGAGAACCGGAGTCATTGTGCTGAAATCCTGTTGGTGGCAAACAGAGACTTTCAGTTTGTAGTGAATTTACACTGTTACCAGGGATGGAAGGAAACAATGGGTGTTTTATGAGACGTGTTTACACACCCAGCAAACACATTTAGCTCCATGAAGTGGCAATGCTGCAGCAAATATTTGACATTCAGTTAGGATCCTCAAAATAGCTACCTTCCCAGTGGGTCAGCAAGTTCTGAATGTTCCCCAGTCTTTCCAGGTACCCAGAGCCATAAATCCATATTTAATTAGCTCTGAATGAAATGTTAAAAGATGATAGGCTCTTTGTACTAAAAATGAAGCCAAAGTGGGTCTAAGTTGATTTATGTCTAATTCAGAGTTGTAATTTAATTAAAATGCCATACTGAATTTTAAACATCTCCCTGGCAGAGCCCTTCCCACGATATTCAAATGTGGAGTCTTCTAGCTAAGGAGTCTCCCTGTTCTGTGCCTTTGTCACATTCCGTAGTGTGTTTATGGAGTCTCCTCAAGAGCTGACACTCCCTACCTGGCTCCCTTCTCATCACAGCATTGATTTCTTAGGGATTCAAGTTATAAAGCTCAAGTGTGAATGTGTGCATCTTCTTTTATCTTTGTTTAATGGATAGCTTACTGAGAAGAATGCTTTGCGTTTTGACTCTCTTCTTCATTCAGTTCTTGTACGTGGGAGGAGGTTTGTACTGGGTTTAAGTTTAGGGTGCTGAGATGATCTAAGAAATGAAGAACTAAAGAAAATGATTCTTAAAATTGTGTTAGAAGGTGAAATTGAGATCTCAACAGGAAAGCGGAATTTAAATAGTGTATGTAAAAAGAGCACATTTACTGTGAAAACTGTCATGGCTATGAAATTTTTCCAGGGAAAAATGTTCACATAAAATACTTCCTCTGCCAACTTCTATTCTAGTAGAGAAAAAGAAGACATTAAATGATGGTTCTGTTTCAACTGAAATTTTTTTTTGAATATCAACTTAATAAAAATTAAAAATAATTTAAAAAGCAGTTGAATGAATTGATTTTATTTATTCAATCTTTGTTTTCTTCATACGTGTATACATGAATATATACTATATAGACTGCTATATATATTATATACAGTGCATATATTATATACAGTGTATACCTTGTATACATTATATACTATATAGACAGACAATTTTAGTATTTCTCCTTATTAAAATAACACTATCATTTGAACCTTGAGTTTGCTCCCTATAACTTGGCCCCATCTTGATGGTATTATGATAGAACGTTATGAAGCCAGGCTCGATGGAAGGTCTTCAGATTCAGATTCAAAACAATGGCCTTGAAATCCATGATGGGAAACTTTCCGTTCCATTCTCTCCTTTGCATTCTGGCTAAGCTGTTCATAGCTGTGAGGCTTGGGCACTGAGTTCCTGCTGAGATGTATTTTCTCACAACAAGTTTAAAAAACAACTCCCCCGGGATAGAACCATGAGCCAAAATGAATCTTTGCTTTTATGGGCTTATTAGCTCAATTATTACTGACGGTGGTGGAAGACTAACTCTTTACTGCATAAGTATATCTCTTTTATAACTTCGACATCTTAACCAGAATGGGAATTCCCAACTACTTTTTAAAAACATTTCTATTTTATGTGGATGAATGTTGCCTTCGTGTACTTACGTGCACCATGAGCATGCCTGCTGTGCACAGAGGCCAGAAGAGGGTATCAGCTTCCTTGGAACTGGTATTAGAGACAGTTTGAAACTGCTGTGTGAGTGCTGGGACTGCAAATGTGTCTCTGCAAGGGCAGCAAGTGCTTAGAATTGCAAAGCCATCTCTCCAGTCCCCACAAATACTTTTAACACAGCATTTTAATTATGCCTTCATTTATGTATTTGCTCACTTATTCATTCATCTATTCTTTTATTTTTGTTTGTTGCTAGAATCTCACTCTGTAGTCTAGAGTGGCCTCCAATTTGTGGCAATCCTCTTGCCTACGCTTCCTGAATTCTGAGACTACAGGGCTACCACCACACCTGACTCACATCTCGATATACGATGACTCATTGAAGTAAAGCACTTGCAGAACACACCTATTAACCTGACTTTGATCCTCAGAACCCATGTAAAGGTCAGATGTCCTGACACAACCCTATAATCCCCAAATTTCTATGGCAAGATAGGAGGTGATGACAGGGGATCAGCCAGAAGCTTGTAAACGGTATGTTCTGGGGGACACAGTGCAGCAGCAGAAACAAGAGAGAACCTGCCTCAAAATGAGATGACTATCAAAAGTCATCTGAGCTCCACAAACAGTTGCTATATGTGCTTTTATTACCACATCTGTAACAGCAGTTTCTATGGATAAGGCTGTGAGGTTTGAAGGTCATAGGATGTTTCTGTCAACCGCTCAGTATTTGCTTCAGATATCTCAGCTTATGTTCTTTGAATCTGATCCCCATTAGCAAATCACCCTCTTGGAGTGTTCTTCCTAATAGAATGTGGTCTGATGTCTTTCAGCTGTGTCTGCTTATATGCAGTAAAGACGGCATACATGTGCTTTATGCATAAAATCCAAAGCAAAGTGCAAAAATCCACTAACTTCTCTATATATTTTAAATTAATGTATTCATTTATGTATTTATTTATGTATTTATTTATTTATTTGTGTGTGTGTGTGTGTGTGTGTGTGTGTGTGTGTGTGGTGTATAACCTGGATCCCCCTAGAGCTGAAGTTTCCAGTGGGTGTGAATTTCCTGATTGTGTGCTTGGGACTTGAACTCAGGCCCTCTACACATGCTTTTATTCACTGAGCTATCTTTCTAGCACCTATAAATAATATTTTAATGCAATTTAAAAATCTAAATGATTGCAATAAGCAACACATCAAAATGTTAGCTGAAGACAGCATCATTATTGTATCCTGCTTACATTTCCAAAGTCAGAGCAGAGGAAAATGTCAGCATCTAAAAATACACTGTTCTGTATTCTATTTCTATATAATCTGTACTTTCCAATATTAACATCCTTAAGTTTCTTTTAGTATTCCCCTTATTTGTTTACATGTGCACTGTGTGCAGAAGAAGAGGCCCCCTTTCATTGTTATTAGTTGTAGTCTTTGTTATTAGCGACATGACCTTACCTAGCTTTTCTGTTCTCCATTTTGTCATCTGTATCTTGACAATAAAATTGCTGCTTACACAAGATTATTGGGATGGTTCGTTCAAATTACATATTTTAAAAATATAGGACAATGTCATGCAAAAAGTTAGCATTGAGCCAGCAAGATGGAGCAGCAGGCGAAAGTTCTGGCTGCCAGGCTTGCTGTCCTGTGTTTTATCTTCATGATCCATATGGTAGAAATGAAGAAGTCACTCCAGCAAGTTGTCTTCTGCCTTCCAGACATGAGGCACATTTGTGCCTACACACACACACACACACACACACACACACACACATACACATACACACACACACACACACACACACACACATACACATACACACACACACACACACACACACACACACATACACACACACACACACACACACACACATACATGCACCATAATAAATAAACACAAAAAAACATTTGGTAATATTAGTATTATATCATTTTGATTTTGCAACCATTGGTGTCTTATTGTTTTTATTTATGCTATTAGTTTTCACTGTAATCAAAGACAAGATTCTTTTGTCAGACATCCACATTGTTGAGAGTGAGGAACAACACATCATCACACATCCTTCCGGTACTATTGTTAACATTATCTTACTCCCATAGCAACGGCATTAGACGATATCTAGTTCCTTATTTGATTAGCATCTTCTCAAATGCTTGAGGTGAGATGGTAAAATGAATGAGTTCCCTCTAAGGAAAAAGAGAACATTGCCCACTCTTCAGCCCCTGAACTCTAGGCCTTTAGAGGATCTACTAAACTGGGAAATGGAAGGACTTGCAAAAGTAGCCCCTAGAGTGAGCATTGACCTCCATAAAATTCTACTACTTTTTTCAGGCTAAGCATTAAATTTTCTACTCAGTGTTCTTTTCAAATGCCAAAACCTTTACTATTTTAACCTTGGCACAAACAAATTTAACTAGATCAGAGACAGAGAACAGTTAGTGAAGGACACCTTGGATTTTAAAAGAATGGTTCTCTAACTCTGATGACACATCCATTAAATCTAGCATCGTACTAGAATCTGGAGATATAAAGAAAGCAACAATGTCATTTATGATGGGTAGAATGTCAACTTCACACAACCTAGATTCATCTGTGAAGAGTCGCAATGTGATGCCGCCTTGGGTTAGCCTTTTGTCATATCTGTGAGGAACTGTTTATGTTGACTGGTGTAAGAAGACCTAGCCTATTTTGGGTGGCACCATTCCCTAGGCACGGAGTTCTGAATGGCATGATTGTAAACAAGCAAACAGTTTGTATGTGTCTTTTATTTTTATCCCCTTCCTTTTGTTTCCTGAGTCATACTTCTCTATTCCTTTTTCATTTTTCTTCTATATCTCTCTCTTCTCAAGAAAGCTAGGAAAAAATTTGGAATCAAACTCTTGATTTCCTATCACTCTGCACAGTAGGTTTTCTTTAGAAAAAAATATGGGCATAAGTGGAGATCAGAAGAAAACATGAGAAAGACAATTCTGTTTTTCTATCATGCAGGTCCCAGGGATTGAATTCAGTTATCAAAGTTGGTGGCAAGTGCTTTTACCCAATGAGTCATCACAAGCCTTTCCAAGGCTTGGCATTGTATATTTCTCACATCACCATCCATTGGATTTAGGACAATGTCACATGTGGAGTAACACTGAAATGTCTAATGTGTGCAATAAAATTTATTGCTCTTCCATGAACTGGTTGCTGTTCTTGATTTTTATGAGACACATTATTAAACAAAGGAGTCAAAAATCTCTGCCTTTTGTGGTCATGAGAGAGAAAGAAGATAAATCATAAACAGAAGCCAGCCGTGAATGAGCCATATGGAATATAAAACATACAAAGTCATACTTGGCAGAGCTGAGAGTATCTTGCTGGTCAAGCCACTTTTTGATTACTTTAGTAAGACCCACAAAGGCTGTGAACAACCACTACATCCAACCTGTTATGTGATTTCTGGGACATATATTAAAAAGCTTTATATGTCAATCAGTGGCCCAAAATATACAATAAAATGTATTCACATATATGATTTTGGTTTTTTTTGCCATCTAAAATCTAAATGTAAAATCTTACCATTTCAAGAATAAGGCTTGAAGTATTCAGGTCCAAAGTCAAATCCAATTGGTTATAACTGGTCATGAGATCTAGAAACTGAGCCTTGAATTACTAGTGTATGAAGTATAATAATATATAATATATGCATTTATAATATGCTCTAAAATAATGTAATGGCAGCTACTTAGCAGGAGGCACTGGAACATGAATTCTCACTCTGAAGACATGATCTAAGCCATATACTGCTTCAGCTCCCATATGAAGTAACAGGGCCTGTAAAAAAGGTGAGCTTTGATGTAAGCATTTCCCAGTGACCTATCCATTACTACAAAAGAACAGAAACTACTTCTTGGATTAAGCTAAATGCCCATCCATGCTCACCAGCCTGGTACTGACCAACACCTAGGTGTTTAAAGAGATAACCAACGCAGGGTGCTTGGTGTCCTTTATGAAGTTGACATATTAATTATGTCTATGTTCTTAGAGTGCTTGAGGCTAGAAATCTAAGTTCAAGATGTCAGCATGGTTGGTTTTCTTGGACTTATCTATTTCCATATTTTTCTTTGTTATCACAAGGGCTTCCTTCTGGGAATGTGCATGTCTTTTCTGTTTGTTTGTTTGTTTCTAAAGACACAGTTTTTCCATGTAACCCTAGACCAGCCTGGCCTGGAACTCACAGAGTTCTCCCTGCCTCTGCCTTCCAAATGCTGAAAGTAAAGGCATGTGCCACTACTGCCTGGTATTGAATATATGTATTTTAATCTCCTTAAAACATTTAAATTTATTTATTTATGGGAGGTGGGGTAGGTACATGCATGTCCTGGTGAGCATATAGAGGCCAGAAGACAACCTAAGAACACAGTTCTCTCTGTTCACCATGTGGGTCCAGGGATTGGACTTGGGTTATCCATCTTGGCAGTAAATGCTTTTCCTTTTGAGTATCTCACATACTTCTAAGCTCCTCGTCTTATAAGGCTATCCACTGCATGAGGTTAGAGTTCACCCAACTTTTTAAAAAGTCACTTATTTAAAGTGGCTGTCTCCAAATAGGGACACATTCTCAACCCATAGGATTTTGAGTTTTGATGTGTGAATGCGGAAGAAAGGTCAACATTCTGTCGGCAACAATGTTTAATATATAAAACAATCGAATAAGTACGTGGAACAATTTATGACAGAATTATAGACATACGTGTACATCTCTTGAAACAGTTGTTAGATTCCAAAGGGATTAAGTTGGGGGTAGAAATGACAGACGGTCTGCAGCAGCCTAGACCAAGGTGACTTTGCTCTTCATCTTATCTTCTGTGGGAGAGGCTGTAGCTCAGCTTTTTCTTGGACAGAATTAGGCAGAAGACTCAAGTGGAGAATGTCCTCTCATTTCACAAGTTGCATTGAAGAATGATCGATATATCATCTCCCAGTGTGTGTGGAAAACGGCAATAGTGTGAAAGAGAAAACGAGACCGTTGTGCTACTTCCTCTTCAAAGCCAGCATCACCGGGCAGTGTGTGAGCTGAGTGTTCACTGGATCATGGCTGGAGCAGCAGAGATGTGGGAAGAGTTTGGAACTTCTTGTTGTCACCTGCTTCTTTGTCTCTTGCAAGCATCAGCCTGAAAGGCATGCTCACGCCTTGTCTGTGTAATTCTGCAACCTGTAGCAACCTGCCACTGTTTTTGCATAAAGTTTGTAATCATGCCCACAAACTAGAAAAGCCTGCCATGAATTACTATGTGTGGTTAAAAAAAAACAACTGATGGCACAGATAGCTTATTAAAACATCACAGCGCATGTTTGAGACCATTTGTATTATTATATTATGGTCAAGAGGGAAGAAAACTTTCAGTAAGCTATTCTTCCAAATGTCTACCTATAGGTACTATTGTGATGCTACCTTTATTTAAAAAAAGAAGTCGCCCCATATAATCAAGGACAGTGTACAGAATTGGACTGTAACTTTCCTGTGCTCCATTAAGTAAACAATTGAGTCAGAGCATGCACAGGGAAACAATGACTTGTGGTACTTACGGATGGTGTATTTACCTGCATCATTTGCTTTTACGTTCCTTACCACCACCCCAGAGGTTCCCATGACAAAGTGACTAAAGATAATAATGGATACTCATTCAGTAGCTTAAAATTTTTGTGGGTCATTTACAATGGGCCAGTCAGATAGGCCTATGAGACAAGGAAACTAGAGACACAGTCACTTTAAAAATAGGTTTGGGTGTAACTCGTGTGCTCATGAGCTTGTGTGTGTATGTGTTTATGTGTGTATGTGTGAGTGCACATGTGTGTGTGTGTGTGTGTGTGTGTGTGTGTGATCATACATACCATTATGTTTATTTGTCTGTTTATATGTATGTACATGAGTCTCTCTGTGTGTGAATGGTTTGGAACAGGAAGCTGTGAAACCATGCAATTGGGTGTTACCACCGTGCTGTGTGCACAAGGTCATTTTCTCATGCAAGCTAGAGAGAAAGGAAACATTTGGGTACCCCAGGGCACCTCTAAAGAAATGTTCTCCAAGGGTCTCAAGAGTAGAACTGACTTCCTTTACAACACCTCTGCAAGTAAAACAGAAATATCCCCAACTTAACTCCTGGGTCTAGTTCATTCCAAACCACTGGCCCTTTTCTCTCTAGTTTATGGATATACAGAACTTTTGGGAAAGAAAGACGGGAGTGGCTTCCCAGGTGTGAAGTAAACTGTACCAGATGGCTTCCGCAGACCAAGTCTGCATTCTGCTTTCCCTACGGAAACCCCAGAAGAACTCCACCATTTTCCCTGAGCCTTTATATTCCTTTTTCTTTTCTGCACCCCCCCATCCACGAAGCTTCTGATTAGAGGATTGATGTTAATAAAGTATGGCCCGGTGATATCAGCCCATCATGTCACTTGCTCATCTCAGAACAAGACAGCTCTCATTCCAAACCCAAGTCTGTCTTTGAAATCCACTGGTTTACTCTTACTTTTTGTTTCTGCTCAATATAATCAAAGGACTCACTGTTGGCATCATCACATTCCGGTTGAAATTCAGCAGCTGTGGAGTCTCCTCCCCTCATTTTTTCAATGTATACTCCATTGCTTTAGATGCTGTGCCATTAACAGACAGAAACTGAGCTGGGACAGGAAACCCACTATAGATATACTGCCGCTCCCCATGGTGTGCGTGTGTGTATAGACCAGAGGACAATCTCAGGTATCATGGCCCAAATGCCATCGATCTTAATTTTCCTTTGAAATATACTCTTACACTCTTCTGAAATTCATCAAATAAGCTAGGTTGTCTACTGAGCAAGCCTCAGAGAGGCTCCTCCTGTTTCTACCTCCCTACAACTGGGGTTGCAAACGTGTTACCACACACGCAAGCTCTGGGGATCAAACTCAGATCCTTGTGCTTGTACGGCAGGCACCTTATCAAACAAGCCATCTCCCCGGCATGGATTTGCTTTATGAGAGAGTACAGCCTCACTGAGGTTGCTGAGCAAGCTTTCCAATAAACACTTAACCCAGCAGGACTCCTTCATTCAAGGAAAATAATAGCAAGGGGACTGATGTGTTCAGGAATTGCCATGAGCAAGGAGTTTATGCAAAAATAATTCTTCAGAAAGCTCTACAGGATCTGAGAAAGGCCCATAATTACAGTGTCAACCTTGCCTTTCAAGAGATAGAGTTTGTGGAATGCAGTCTTTCCTCTGTCTCCCTCAAACTATTGAGCAATAAACAGTCATTTGTGATAATTGCCAAAGATGACCTTTGCTGGGGAGACGTGCGGTATGAGATTCTGGTCCCTGTGTCTCAATAAGAAGCCATTTGGCCAACTTTCTTTTTTGTCTCAATCATTTTTATTTCTGCAGCTCGTGTATGTAACTCTCAGCCACCATCGCCCACAGCATCTCTGGGGTTCCAAACCCACCTTCTGGGCTCTACTTTTAAAGGGAAGAACAATGTCTATTTTTGTTTCTTCTCTTCCTCTCACACCCAGTTCAATGTGATGCCACAAATATGGCTAGCTGTTTGGAATAATTTGCAGAATTTAACATTACAGGCAAGCTTCATCCTTCCAGTGTGTATTTTGAGTATTTTATCATGAGTGTCAAGATTTTATGCATTACAGTATGCTCATGATATTTCTCCGTGCTTTATTTTGGGCATGATAAAATCTGTAGCAATTAGTTTCTCACAAGTCTATTTTGTGCTGAAGAATCTGTTATTTGCTCCTCGGGTGGATTCTTTGATTCTACCTTTAACATGACTGACTTTACTCCCAGATTGATGCTCTCTCTTTGGGTTTGGCAGATGTCCTCTGGCTTCTGGCTTCTGGGCTCTACTCAGCCTTTTCAAATGCAACTTGGTAAAGTGTTAAGTGCAAATTAAGATGAAGCTATAGGGTGGCGAACCATAAACATGAGTTAAATTTTAAAATGTGCTTTTACCAACAGGAAATGAGAGAATGTATGCATGAAGATAATGTGAAAATTGCAATTTATAGTTTAATCTTGTCTAAAATGTATGTATTTCTGTCTCAGAGTCAGAAAGAGAATAGTCATCAGTTGTTTGGGACCCCTTAAATGGATCACGGCTGACCTGAAGAAAATAATTTAGTTGCAGGTATGTGTTGCTTAACAATAGTATATGAGAAAGAATCCATTAGGTGACTTCATTGTGTGAACACTCGAATGATGCAGGTCAGTCCCTCTGTGTAGTATCCTAATAGAGCCAAATGTAGGAGGAAACAGAAGATTTATCATCTATTTCTGTTATAAAAGAAGAACATTCTTTTGCAGTAAACTTTATTTATATTTATGAACACATATTATATACCTAATTAGAAGTATACTTTTTAAAATATTTATTTTGTTTTTAATTATGTATTGTATATGTGAGAGGACATGCACATGTGAATATAGGTATCTGTGAATATCAGGAGTGGACATCATATCCCCTGGAACTGGACCTACAGGCAGCTATGAGCCACCCCACATGGATGCTAGGAACTGAACTCAATAAGAGGTGTACCCACACTTAACCACTGAGCCATCTCTCAGGGACCAACCACTGACAATACTTTAAAAATGACTAGAAGTACAGTACCACAAATAAGTAAACCACAAACCTCATCATCTTTATCATTGTCTCATATGTACCATTCATACTTGTGTGTACTAGACTTTCATACTGTCCCGGCCCACGGGACGGTCAACGAGGGTCCAAGGAGGGAAGTGTCGAACTAAGAAAGAGACAGGAGACAAGAGATACCTTGGGAGCAAGATGGGATCTGATCAAACGCCAAAGAACTTTATTTCTGAGCCAGTATATAAAGCACTTAAGGCAGGAAGTGACAGAGGTAGGGGGATTCCCAGGGTTGCTTTATCGTAGCCAAATGTCACACATTGCTGCAAAGCAGGATAGCAGGATATCACAAGATTTCTTTAAAGATGCAGTCTACTTCAAACAGGATGTCTTAACACCTCAGGAAGCAGTGGGAATGGGGAAGGATCAAAGGAATGATTGCTGTGAAGCCAGGGCACTCAGGCCTACTAATCAAGCCAAAGCCTGTTGGTCTCCGACACATACAATTGGAAGAAATACAGATATTGACATAATGATGTTAATAAGATTGATTCCTGCAGAGAAATACCTGACATAGACATCTTATGGATTTATTTAATTCATGGTTGCCGAGGCTTCCATGTATGGGCTCTATAGATTCTGACCTATAGCATCATGATGGCAAGAGCTTATTTCATGGCATGCAGGAAGCAAAGAGAAAAGAAAAAGTCTAGGAACTAAGTGAAAGCTTCAAATGTATTCATGCAGTGACCTGCTGCCTACAGCAAAATGTTAACTTCTAATATTTCTGGTACCTTTCCAAATAGAGTCACCACTTGGGAAAAGTCTTTAGTTCACCAGCTATTGATGGGGAAGGGTACTTCTTATCTAAGCCGTACCAATACTGATGATGGGCTGTGCCCAACGTGTGCCACTTGATAAGTCCCTTGTATATAATCCATTTAAACTGAGATGCAGATTGCATATGTGTGTGTATATATATATATATACACGAGAATTGGTGTTTTCCAGCATGTAGGTCTCTGAGAGGGTGTTGGATCTACTAGAGCTGAAGTTATAGAGATTTGTTAGAAGCCCTGTATAGGTGCTGGGAAATGAACCTGGGTCCTCTTGAAGAATAACCAGTGCTTATAACTGCTAGGCCAGCTCTTCAGCCCCAACAGATTGCTTTATATTAGTGAATTAATTGGCAGGGAGAATTAAACCTAGAACACTGTGCATGTCAGATTAAGTATCCCACTATTGAGCCTTTTCTCCACAGCACATTTTACATCTTCTCACTGAGTTGCCTTGGTTCTGTAGTCTAGATTCTCTTAAAACTTGCCAATGCCCTGCCTCAAACTCTTGAGTAGCTGAGATTCCTGGCCTGTTCTACAAAGCCTGGTGAGATGCCTATTAATTTTTAATTCTAACCAAGTATTATGTTATATAACCTTAGCCCCAAAATATTGCTGCTTAGTTATTTATAACTGTTCATTAGGATTTTAATTGGTAAAAATGCAGTGTTAACATATATTAGAACTTGGCTCTAACAGCATCTGGGGATCAAGTTTTAGATGAGCTAAGGGTAATTTGGGGCTTTTGTAGTGGCATCTGTGGGCCATTATTTTTAGTATTGAGGTCTTTACTCTGAGGAGGCATTTTGGATCTTATAATATCACAATGGCTGTAACTATAAAATATATTTTTAAGGAAAACATGTTAGAGATAGGCAAGGCTGCATTTAATTCTAGCTTCCAATCAGATTCTTTAAAAAAAATCATGGCTTCCACCAAAGCTTTCTTTTTGGTTAATATTTCACAGAGTTGTTGAATGAAATCAAATGATGTCTCATTGTTTTTAATGCCTGTATCATATTGAAATCAAATGTCTCTGAGAATATTATAAATACTACATGACAAACAGTAAATTGTACTCGTATTTTGTTAGCATGAAGAGAGTATTGTTTTATATATTTATGTTCTGTTATTTATTACTTTCATGTATACTTTTATATTTTGGATGAAATATGTTTTTATTATTGTTCCTAGGTGATGGGGAATTTAATTTTTTTCTCTCATGTATAAGTGTTTTTGCATGTGTATACGTGTGTTAGATAGCATGCTTTTGTGTGGAAGTGTGTGTGTGTGTGTGTGTGTGTGTGTGTGTGTGTGTGTGACCCTAAAGTTAAATTCATTTGTTTTACCTGATCACTCTCCACCTTTATAAATTGTTGCAAGGTCTCTTGAAGAACTAAGAACTCACCACCTCCAGCTAGTCTAGCTAGCAGGTTGTTCCCGGGGTCTTCTGTTTGTACCTCCCATAAGGGGTGACTGCATGTTTGCTGAGGATCAGAGCTCAAGGTCTCACGTTTGTGCAGCCAGCATTTACCTGCTGAGCCATCTCTCTGCTCCCTAGTGAGGGAGATTTCTGAATGATCTTGCTGTTCCATGGCAATGAGCTTGAGCATTGGAAGCTCTCTGTGTGCTGTTGATTAAAAATACCTCCGTTCATATGTTTTGCTTTGTTTTGTTTCTTTACAAAGAGGAGATGGACAGATGGAAAAATCAAACTCAAAAGATAAAGTACATCGGCAACAACAAAGAACGGATGCGCTGGATGCACTGTGACAGTACACGCTCTCTAGGTCCTTTGCCTAGGCACTGTGCCTCCCAAGAAGAGGAGCAGAGACAGTGGGTGGCAGATGCTTCTGTAATTGGGCCTCACTGGGAAATTGCACCTGCATTGGTACCATTCAACCTGACCTGGCTGAGATGAGGTTCTGCCAGTCAATGGGGCAAGAGGGAAGTTCTCCCTTGAACCCTTAAATATGTGAGGCTGTTAGTCACTGATGCATAGTGTGATCAAAGCTTGCTTGTCTTTGTGCACCATGTTTATCCAGGTGAGGACTTTCATGGTGGGTGTATTTCTTACCATCTATATATTTAAACAAAGGTTTGCTGTACCTTAGAACAGGAAAATGGCATTTAAAAAAAAAAGCACAGAGCAAACTTATTCCCACTGTCTAGGACCCATTATTGGTACCAGCTTAACACTGTCAGTTTGAAAAGACGTGGTTCAAAAAGAGGGCAGCCCAGGGATGGTCAGCAGGCTTTGAGAGATATTCAGAGTCCATCGTCTCCATGGAAACAGAGGGCTTGTTTTTCCCCTGTGGTATTTCACATCCCTTTGGATATGTGAGATTGGGCTGCAGATTAGAGCCTTAAAGATCACTGTTTTTTGTCTTGTTTCAGCAAGACAATACAACTGTTTAAGGTAAAGCAAACCATTAGTCCTCATTTTTGGTACCCAGAAGAGAGTTTCTAAGATGTCCATACTACCATGTGGACCCAGGTATAACTAAATTATTGGCAAAGGGAACAGATTGTTTTTAAATTTAATTTTTTTTTTTTTTTTTTACTTATTCACTTTACATCCCACTCACTGCCCTCCTCCCAATCATCCCCTCCCACAACCCTTCCCCTTGTTTCTTCCCCCTTCCTCCCCTTCTCCTCTGTGCAGGAGGGGGCCCCCTGGGTATCCCCTGACTCTGGCACTTCAAGTCTCTGGAAGGCTAGGCACTTCCTCTTCCACTGAGACCATACAAGGCAGCATAGTGAGTAGAACATATCCCATGTACAGGCAACTGTTTTTGGGGAAAACAAACATTTTTAAGCCTGGGGCAAATGGTGGAAAGTGGGGGAGAAATGGTGCTCTACTGCCCACAAGCAAAATTTTGCAATGAAATGGTGAGCAAAACCAATAGAGATGGGCAGCTATGGGAATTTTTTTTTGACTTTATGGACTGATTGTTTATATTCTCCCAACACTGACACTGTGCTTCTCACCCTCAAAGTGATGTTAGGGGGCAGGACCTTTGGGAAATGTGATGATTAATATTGTTTGTTTATTTGATAGGTGCTAACACCACCTAAGAGCACCCTAGACATGTGTGTAAGGGAGTTTCCAGACTAGGTTCATTGACAATAGAAGACTCCATGTAAATAGCACCATTCCATGGGCTGGAGTCCTGTACTGAGTAAAACCTAAGCTGAGCACCAGCATTCATGTCTCAGTGCTTTTTTTTTTTTTTTTTTTTGATACTTTATTGACATTTCAAATGTTTCCCCCTTTCTAGGTCTCCTCTTTGGAAACCACCTATCTCCTCCCCCTCTATGAGGGAATTCCACCTCCCACCTACAAGCCCGCCCACTTGCGTATTCCCACCTTGACATTCCCCCTTACTGGGGCCTCTCCTCCCCTTGATGGCCAACAAGGCCCTCCTCTGCCACATAAGTGGTCTGGACCATGGGTCTCTCGATGTGTATTCTTTGGTTGGAGGTCCAGCCTCCAGGAGGACCGGGAGGGGGGGTCAGGCCAGTTGACACTGTTGCTCCCTCCATAGGGCTGCAGACTACCTCAGCTCCTTCAGTCCTTCCTCCAACTCCTCCATCTGGGACCTCAATCTCAGTCCAGCAGTTACTGTAAAGTGAAACTTGGGTATTCCGAACTTTCGGGCTAATATCCACTTATCAGTGAGTACATATCATGTTCATTCTTTTGTGACTGAGTTACCTCACTCAGGATGATATTTACAAGTTCCATCCATTTGCCTGCAAATTTCATGAAGTCATTGTTTTTAATAGCTGAGTAGTACTTCATTGTGTAAATGTACAACATTTTCTGTATCCATTACTCTGATGAGGGACATCTGGGTTGTTTCCAGCTTCTGGCTATTATAAAAATGGCTGCTATGAATGTAGTGGAGCATGTATCTTTATTACATGTTGGAGCATCTTCTGGGTATATGCCCAGGAGTGGTATAGCTGGGTCCTCAGGTAGTATTATGTCCATTTTTCTGAGGGTCCACTAAACTGATTTCCAGAGAGGTTGTACCAGCTTGCAATCCCACCAACAATGGAGGAGTGTT
>CM052714.1:44524523-44588939 GCA_028551405.1 Uromys caudimaculatus
ATCTCCGGCGAGGGATCTTTGTCCCGGCGCTGATTAGGTGTGGGGCCCTGTGGCGTGATTTTTCTTATAAGTGTGCCATTGTAAGTAGATATGAAAAATTAAATGTGTCGTGTCCACTCACGCTGTAGTAGTAACTGGTCCAGTTTTGCTTGTATGCTTGTTTGTTTTAATAAAAGAAGATCATCTACTAGCTGCTCTAAGCACACTGATAGAACTAGGACTTTGGAAAAGACAAGTATTTGTAAAACATTAAACACAAATGCACATGCACGCACACACGCACACAACATGCACACATACACCACAAACACATGCAAACACATGCGTGCACACACACATGCCTTCTAAATGAATACATTTAGATTAACAGTGAAGGTGATTGGAATAGGTACATAGAAAGTAATATGAATAAATTATGAGATAGCAGTGCATACCCGCCCAAATGAGAAAAATAAATAAGCAAAGCAGTGAAGCGAAACAAAATCTGTGATGCTTCTAAGTGCTGTCAAGGATGACATCCTCTGCTTCTAATTTGGTACAACGGCTTTATGACACTTTGCAGCTTTACTAAAAGCATCAACATTCACTCTGGGACCAAATATTCCTCTCCTGTGTGTACACTGACAAGGCAGATGTGCAACCGCTGCACCTCTATGCAAATGTGTTAGGAGTCATATTTGTGATGGCCCCAAGCTAGCATTACCTCAAACATCCATAACGGTGCCATTTTAAACCGCATTATATTCTTCTCACAGGGCAGGGACAGCCCTGGAAAGGCTTTTAGGTTGTGTGACCATCAGATATATGGAAGATTACCACACACTGTTAGCTATTGAATGATAC
Organism: Uromys caudimaculatus; assembly: GCA_028551405.1. NCBI lineage: Eukaryota > Metazoa > Chordata > Mammalia > Rodentia > Muridae > Uromys > Uromys caudimaculatus. The sequence continues at coordinate 44,525,367 of CM052714.1, forward strand.
TATTTATACAGTGTCCCAAATTTATTCAGATCAATAAACCACGGTACACATTACATTTTTAACAGGTGTGATTTGAAAGTAATAGCAAGGGCTGTGGATATTGAACGTATTGCATTACTTAATCTGGATAGTAATGCCGGTGTTCATTGTTTTTTGTTTTTTGTTTTTTGTTTTTTTTTTTTAATTCAATAGGCTTTGCACTTATGATTGAGAACGTGGATTCTATGCTTTGAACGGAAAGGTAAATGTTTTGGTGTCAAAACGTAAAGGAATCTTCAGTGTGAAGATATTATCTCTGCAAATCCCCCCACCATCACATTCTAAGAACTGCTACTAAGTTCAATCATCATTATTTTTTTTTTTTAAGTTTTGATTTTTTTTCTGGGTTTTTCTCTAATGTTGTCTGGACACATAAATCAGAAGTCCAAATGTATCTTCAAAACTTAAAGCAGGAGTTGATAAAGTTGGGGACTATCGGATTGATTCTTCATCTTCTGTGAAGTTAGTCATATGGATACCAAGACATCTTTTTAAAAAAAAAAAATATGAGTAATACTGGCAGAAGCTCAACCTTCTCAGAATAGTTCTGTTTGGGGATTCTGAGGATAAATGGCCTGATTCAAAAGCATAACCCTTGTTTTACACAAACTTGTAAAGTTTCAGTTTTGTTCCAGAGCATGTCCCAAGGTTACTGCAATAACACGCAGTGAAAGAAGTGTAAAATATGAGTGGAATTGTGCCAATGACATTTAAGATGCCGGTTCCACAGTTCTTTATGAACAGGACACTGCAGCCTACTCTGAAGTCTTCAAATGGAAATCACCCTTTCTTCCCTAGGGGTTGCACAAAACCCACTGTTTCCATAGAAACTGTGTCATGTGATGTCAGAACTTGGGGGTAGGCCTTGAAGAATGAAACAAAGGGAGTATTGGCTAGCTAACAAGAAAAGCATCCTGCATTGATAGTATAGTCTATCAATTAACAGAAAGAAACAGACATGCATGCACATGTTCTATAGTTCTTGTTATGTTTAGAAATTGCATATAACCTGTTTTCCAAAAGCATGCAATATTTGGAAGTCAATATTTCTTTCCATGCATCAGGACACTTAGAAAACCTGGGGGTCTGGGGAATTCATTAACATCTACTTTTTCAAGTTGATGGTAGAAGAATTTATTTGGAAAACCTCTGAAATGTGACTTCTGTCTCTAGGCAGCTGGGTAATGCTCAAAGAACCAGGCATAATGGAAGAATGTTTCAGACAGATATCAACTCTACAAATGTAACTGTTATCATCCTTGTGGGGCTTTATGTGTTTTTTTATTGAAAATTCAAAGCTAAGCAATGATTTATAACAATGTATTCGGGGTGTTTCTGATACAAAGGGTTTTAGGAACAGTCTCTGTGGGATAGAAGGTAGCCTGCTTCCTCTATCTGGGGAAAACAATGGGAGCCCAAATTTGGAGATTCTACTCGACTTTGCTCAAATCATGTCATGATTAAGTGCTTTTCTACATTTATTTGTTTAGCTCTCCCTCCCTCCCTATCATCTATCTATCTATCTATCTATCTACCATCTATCATCTATCTATCTATCTATCTATCTATCTATCTATCTATCTATCTATCTACCTACCTATCTATCTATCTATCTATCTATCTATCTATCTATCTATCTATCTGTGTTTTGAGAGGTATATGCTCGTGTGTGTGTGTGTGTGTGTGTGTGTGTGTGTGTGTGTGTGCGCGCATCCATATATGTGCTTGGACCTTGGACACTAAAGAAGGACACTGGGTACGCTACTCTCATTCTCTCCACATTCTTCCATTCCATTGCGGTACAACGCCTCACTGAACCTACAACTCTGCACACAGTCAGAAACTCTCAGTGTCCTCCCGGACTCTGCCTGTTACTGCACAGAGTTAAAAATGAATAGATCTGTACGTATAATTTGACAGCATGAACTCTGTGCATAAGGAGGAAAGTTAAAATATTTTAAGGTCAAAGAAATAAAGGGAACCTTCTATGTATAGTTTCTCCATACAGACTCTCACAGACACAGTCAGAGAACTGTCTTCAGTCATCACTTGCTTTTAATTTTTGATCAAATGGAGTAAACAATTGTGTTGGTCTAGCAAAGCAGCAGAACTAGATTCTCTTCTAATATCCGTGACCTCACTAGCCCTGGAAAGCTGACTAGATTCTCAGTACCAGGCATGATTTCTTTCTGTTGAGTGGTCTGCAAGTCCTTTAGACAGCTGTTGGTTACCATGGAAATGTGAGTGCCACTTATTACACTGTATGGGTATCTTGCTATGCTTGTTTTAAAGAGAATCCATGGCTCAGAAGGACTTTAAATAGCTGTTAATTTTGTGGATTCATTGGTTAAATTGTTGTTCATCTGGTGACTTTCACCCAGTAAAAGAAGCTCTTACTGTGGCCATTAAACTTGCTAGAATATTTATTGTCTTTCAATAGTTTACCTTTCTTCATTTTTATTCAGAGAAAATAAAAATCCCAAAGTATTTTGCTTACAATTGTTACTTATGAATGACACTTAAAATGGTTAAATTTACATATGTACACATATACACACATGGATTTAAATATAATATGTAGACACTAATCATATAAAAAACACTCTATGTGATACAGTAGTAACCAAGTTCAGAGTACTTCACAACCTATGAAATATTTGATTAAAATTGTATTGAGCCAGAAGGAATTTGTTCAAGTAATGCTTTTTAAATATATTTTAATGTGCTTCCTACCATCTGTCTGTCTCTTAGAAAAAATGTGACACACACACACACACACACACACACACACACACACACACACACGCATACACAGACACTCCTCAGATAAGTTACATGTGTCTGAATAACATGAATGGCTGTGTTTATTTTGTATCCACACAATTTCAGGCATGGGGTCTGGTGAAACTGATTACCTTCTGTAATTTTCATGGAGACTTTTAAAGTGAATGATTTGATTCTCAGTTTATTGAGGAGCATAGATAGATTGAGTCCTTGTCTGCTGAAAACGTCACTGGGGTGTCAAATCCTCATCGTGCTGACCACAGACATAAAACCTTTAAAGAACTCTACAAATACCATATTTAGGACTAATGGATGCCAAAAGCCTCAGAGCCTGAGAGACTCTCATATTACACCCACACAGATGGTGATCACATTATGGAGGAAGGTATCTTTTCAGAATGGCAGACAACACATAAGCACAACGCATTTGTGACTAGAAAGAGAAAAGTACACATGTTCAAGGAGAAACCTGAGTGTTACCCTTGTACCTCAAGTGCAATAGCCTCCACCTCCAAGTATAACAGTTAGTTCCCCCTGAGATCCAAAAATGCCTTGGAAAATACCACTGTGGTCTGCATTCACTGTTGCCATGGAGCTATGAATCCTTTCCATTGGCAGAAGGTCAATCCTGTACTTAAATGGAGCACACATCGAACATATACAATATATAGTATATACTATTATTTCTTTGTGGAAGGTTCATTACAGGGTTTGGTGTCCAGCTTAAATTAGATGTCTGGAGAAATTTTCTGCTTTTATGTTTCAGGTATTTTATGAAATTCTTTCAAATTGACTGTTTTTAATGTTTCCTGAATTTCCTGAAAGCCTTTGAAGGGTGTGTGTGTGTGTGTGTGTGTGTGTGTGTGTGTGTGTGTGTGTGTAAAGTGACCCTTACACTGTCTATTCTGTTAGGAAACCCTTTCAACCAACTAGAAAGCAACTTTCTTTTCTGTGTGTGATCTGGTAGATGCTATTATTTTATAATAAGGCAATCTTGGTAAACAACCTTTAATTCTGAGACTTTCAAATGTCATTATCATAAGTACAAGTCCCTTTGAAATGGTATTTGGACTCTGTATGGCTTTCTAATGGCTATCAAACTGGATTGCCTCAGTGGGTGAATTCAGCTGGCAGATTTCTCTGGGTTTCACTGCACAGTCTTTTATATCCTTGTCTCTGCTGATGTGTGCATACAGCCAATTTTGGAAACAGAACATGCCTGCCCTTCATCCTACTCAGATAGAAAAGAAATATTCCTTTGAGGATATTTACGTAAGCAGAGTGGGAATGCCTAGGAGCTGTGTCTGATCACAGTGGCCAGTGGCTGCTTTCTCTTGCAAGGGCACCTTTAGAGATGAAGTTTATAGGATTATGTTTTAACCTAACAGACCACCAAGATCATTTTACCATCTACTCCTAATATTCAGAGAGAGTACCTGACAATATGTGAGTTAATTTAGTGCTCTCCGGGCACTGGTGCTTTAGTAAAATTCAGTTGAACTCTATGATCTTTAAGGGCAGATAACCCCTAATTTGCTATGTCATTCTTTGTACACATATGCACGTGTGTGAATGCTTGTATACACGTGCACAATTATGTGTGTGAGTGCAGTCATGTGTTTGCTGCAGGACTTGTAGAGATGAGAAGACAACATAGAGTGTCAGTCCTTCCCTCTACCATGTTTTGTAAACTATGGGACTCTTTTTTTTCTTGTTACGGAAGCACAGCGTTGTACTGACTCTTTCGCGAATGTTTTGGGGATTCAAACTTCGATGCTCATACTTGAGCAGGGCAAGTGTTCATAGCCACTGAGCCATCTCTCCACGTGCAGTGTGAATATATTTTAAAAGGTTTTAAAATATATAAAATATAAAAATATGGACTGTAAAATAATAAAAAATATAAAATACATGAAAAAGTATATTTTAAAAGTTTTCAATTGCATGTCTGCACCAGAGAGAATACCATATGGAAAAAGGATATTTCAACTTATGGTTTTTGTCTTTCATAAATACACAAAAAAGAAATACTACCGATTTGGTGAAAATTGAATTCTGGTCCTCACCTTGCCTCAGATAGTTTCCTAACCTTAGGTCATCTTTTCGTTCTCCCTAACTTCAAATCTCTCATCTGTGAAATTACTGGTTGAGACTATGCCATCTTGAAAATCCCTTTTACTGATAATGTTTTGTAATTCTAGAAAAATAGTCTCGATAGGCATTTGTAACTTAGAATGTCTGCCAAGGCTTATAGGCCTGTGCTACAACGGCAGTCTTACATTTAAAGAGCGACTCTTATTCTGGTCTGTAGCTTCTTTCCCTATTTATTGCTGATGGATTATCAGCTGACTAAAGACATGAAGGCAGATTATTGTTTAACAATCACAGAGGTGCAAGGTAGATTTCTAGAGGTACAAATTCTTCAAGCTCTTATCATTTTCATCCCCTAAATATGAAAATCCTTCTTTTCAATGAATAGAAAAATTAAAGAACTTAACACACACATAGAGTGTATTTTGATTGTACTCTTCCCTCTCCGCACATGGATCCACCACCAACCCTTCTGCAACATCGTATCTTCTGTTTTATAATAACTCATCAAGTTAAATTTGGGCTGCCCATATACTCAGGGGTTCAGGGCATCCACTAATGTGTGGTTAGCCTACTGGAAAACTGGTTCTCCTGCTCCCTGAAGCCCTCAACAGTCAACAGCTCATCGTGTGGGCATGGGGGTCGTGCTTCGTGGTGGAATGCTGACGCGTGCTTTTGTGTAGTTGTGCTGCTGTGAGCTCCCGAGGGCAGTGGTTCTGCATTTTTCCAGTTCCTTGAAGATGAACAAAGCTTTATTTCTATCAATTAAAAGGAATTAAAGCTTCACTTTTGCTGTAATATTCTAATGTTCTTCAGCTTCTGTGTCTGCTCCCCAGATGTGAACTGCATGATTATATTCAGCAAATTAACCTAAATGAGTCTAACATTCTAAACTACTTGAAGCTACAACCACCCATCGTCCTGTTATTCAGCTATATGAATAGCAAACATGTTTGCTCTATGTGTGATTACCAAGGACTGTCACATGACTTTTATTGGTGGGAAGCAAGCAAGTTAATCCTAGATAAGGCATTGAGAACAGACCACCAAAATATCTCCAGCCAAGTCTGCTTTGTTGAATGAAATCATTTATTGAGGTTACTTAGAGAAGCATGGATGAAGAGTTACTTACAAGACTACAGATGAATTAAAAGTAGCTACTGGACTGAACGCCCAAGTCTGGGAGATGAGGTACAGAGGCTGGATCCATGGTGAACCTGCAGGCAGCACCCTTGCAAATACTTCCTGCAAGAACAGGCCTTGACAATTTTGTGACTTCCTGAGGTTCTTGAGTCTTATAACTTTCATTAGCTTCCAGGGTTCTATTAGTTGCCCTCTTCCCTCAAGGAGAGAATGTTTTAATTCAGAAGAAATATCTTCTGGATTACAACAGAAACAATATGCTTGCTTTGCTCTAGATCCTAGTGTCTGGAAGAACAAAGAGTGAAGGAACACAAACTGAACCAAGATCTAAGGGGCAAAACCCCCCCCTCATGTTGGAGGTTCTAGGAACTGTGGGAATTGATGCTCTTGAGAGCAGGGACTTGGAATTAGACTGGATAAAAGTAGTCATTACCATTCTCAGAAGCAGCGTCCCTGTGAACAAGAAGGTGAAATATGACAAACTAAGACAACACTTTTCTTACCTAGGGTGTGAATTAACTCTGAACAACATAGCTTAGTCTTTTGTCTCTGGCTCTCAGAGCTGTACAGCCCTCACAAGGCTCTCTGGAAAGCTCACTTCAGAGCTGATTGACAGGATATACTTTCTGGTGCTGCTGGCTGAGCTGCAGTTCCTCAGAAGCTGTTGGCTGATAACTGTGCCAAGTCGTGACACATGGGCCAGTTCCATGTCTGACAGCAGGTTAGCTGGCACCATTGGAACCAGTGAGAGAGGGCAATTAATCTCCATATTTCCTTGGATGAGTTTATCAGGTACATGTTGCGCATGTGAACATATATTTATAATTCTTTCGACTGTCCTAATTTATCCACCTTATATGATCACGATGCCTGCCTCTTTACTTCCTCTGTATCATTTTGATAAAAAATTCATTTCCTAATTTTTTTTTCATTCTTCATTGGCTTGTCTTCCCCTTGATTATCCAGTTATCTTTAAATATTTAACAAATACATTAATACATTTTTCATTTTTTTTAACAGAAGCAAATTTTGTCTCTTCTTTTTTTATATAACATAAGAATTTTACCACATTTTAATTATAAGAAAGCATCAATTTTCTATTTTTGTTTTATTGTTGATTGCATGAGTGTGGGAATCCGCCTAGCAAATTTGTATGGCAAGTAACAGTATGCCTGGTCAAAGATCCCCAAGTCCCAAGCCCTAGAACCCAGGAGTTGTGACTTTACAAAATGGATTTTCCAAATCAATAACAGCATTCCTATTATAGGAATGCAAGGGATCAGAAACAGTTCTGCCCTTAGAAGTATAGAGGGTGATATCTTCTGAATTTTGCCACAATAAATTTCACTCCAACATATTTTTAAATTCCACACAGACATACTTTCTTTTGAAATATAAAACAATAAAATTTTGGTGCTATTAATCCATTACATATTCAATAATGGTTTTTCATCCTTTAATTTATTTTAAAAATTAAATTAAAAACATTACATATTCAATTATTCTTAATCCTTTAATTTTAAAAAAAATTAAATGAAAATGCAATGATATCATTCCTCTCTTCTCTTTTCTCTCCTATCTCTTGCCATGAATCCTTTTCTTGCTCTTTCTCAAATCCATGGCCTCTGTGGTGATTTGAATAAGAAGAGCTCCTATAGACTTAGATATTTGAATGCTTAGTCGCCATGTAGTGAAACTGAAAGGCTAAGGAAGCATGACCTTATTGAAGTAGAACAATGGACTAATCTTTGAAACTCTAAACAACCCCTCAATTAAATGCTTTTTTTAAAAATAAAAATTGTGTTAGTCATGTCTCTCTTCACAGCAATAGAACAGTGACTAAGACAGCTTTGATTTCTTCAACTATTATTGCATATATATATAGATATGAATATATTCCTAAATATACAAATATAACCTGCATAGTCTGTATGTGAGTCATATATATGTTTTCAGGACTGACCATTGACATTGGCTACCAATCAGTGTGCTTTTCTTTGGGGAGACTATTTCTTCTGCTCTCAGCAGTCCTTGGTTGTTGACAGTTCTTTGCCCAGGGTTGAAGCCCCATGGGCTTGTCCCTGTCCATATTAGCATGCCTTAGAGCTTTTATGAGCAGAGTCTAAATGGCTATCTTTTAAATTCATTTTCTTCATGCATTTATTTATTTTGTGTGAGTGGGTGGAGGTCAGAAGAGAACCTGTAAGAGTTGGTTCAGTTCTTTCTTTCTGCCGTGTAGTTCCATGGATTGAACTTCGGTTTCAGGCTCCCTTGTAAGTATTTTTACAGATTGACCCATGTCAGTGGTCCCACAAATAGCTACTCCTATCTGCTATTGCTTGTTTCTAAGCCCTATATGTTTCTGAGAGGTGTTTTGATCATGAGTGCTCTCCCCTCATTGGCACATAAATCTATTTTTTAGATCATAATCCAATGGGTTATTTGGAAGTGATACAGTTTGGGAGGGAAATCCTAGTGGAGCAACAGAGAGTGAGACCTCAGGGACATGCCCTTAGGGCACAATCCTTTTCTCTCTTTGTCCTAATGTCTGTAATTTTATCTCTAGCATATGTGCTCCACCATGATGTTCTACTCCACCACAGGCCCAGAGCGAATCCAATTGTGAGAAATCATGAACCCAAGACGTTTTTCCAGGCAGACTGGTGGAAGTCACGCAATACAGAAAATGTTTGCTATACAAGTACAAGGACATGACAAAATAAGATGCAGAAGTTCAGGTTTCTAATGCCAGTCTAACAAATTGGAGAGCTTCAAGTTCAGAGAGAGAACCTGCCTCAAAAGTTATAGTAATTGTAGATAATACATGTACTCACATAGATCACATAGCTTCATGCGCATGTGCACGCACACACACACACGCACACACACACACACATTTCTCCTAGAAGTTGCTTTTCTCCAGGCTTCTGTCAGTGTTGAAAAACTACAACTGATTTTTAAAGAATCATTCTAAGACTGGGGTGGTGTTCTTTTTGTTTATTTATGTGACAGAATCAATAGAAAACAGTGTACATAATATATTCTTGTTTTGGAAAGGGCTGAATAAATCTGAAGGATGACACCTGGAAACACAAGGAAGGAAAATGAAGGAAGCGGTAGTAAAGTAGCGGCGTTAAAATAATAACGCCATTTGGCTCAGAAACTGATAGCTAGAAAGAAGCACACCTAGAAATGAAGGGACTGAGGAAAATGACCATCTGCTTCGGTTTAATAATGAGAAAACAAGTGTTGGAGCTTACTTAGTGAAGGCTAGGGAGAAGAGGGACCTAAGAGCATCTGCTCTTGAAAATCTTTGGCCAAGTCCCTGAAAAATAGCCCAAACCAGATGCTCAAGGGTGTCCTTGTCCTTTCAGCACAGGTATCAGTGATGGGATAGAGAGGGACAGTTTGCTTTCCTTTCCTTGTAGACTGACAGAAAGTCACAGTTCATGTCGCTAGCAAAGTATGCAGACAGCTGAACTCCAGGAAAGCTTTCTGATGCAAGCCGGGCAGGGTGAGTTTCAGGTTTTCATTTAGTTAGTTATGCATTCTCCCATGAGGATGAAAACACTGGGCACCAATTCTATCATTCTTTTTAATCCTCAGAAATAAAAATTCAAATAATAACAAACCAAGACAAAATATTTCAGAATATGAATGATTAAAGGAACTCAAAGGATAATTTCTAACTGGGTTTTTACTGATTTGAGAAACAAACTTGAATGACATCTATAAGTTTTTCAACAATGACTTGTAGATGAAGTGTTGGCCCCTGCTCTTCAGAACCAACTAGAACACCAGTATCATCAGTATATACAAACAACTGTCAAGAGAGAAAACAGTGCAACCTCTCAGCTATTAGCTAGGATTTGAAGGGCACAACATTTCATACCAACAAAACATCCCAGACCTCCAGGTACATGCTAGAAATCCTGCACTATGGGTGAGGGGAAATGCTTCCTACTGCACTCTTCTGGTACCATCCATGGCAATAGTCTCAGTCTTTGCACTTCTGAAGGAGAAGAATTCATATTGGGAAACAGGTATAGTAAGTGAGTAGTTCAGGTTTACTTTAGAAGGGGGAACAAACTGATGGATAGATTCACTAAGAGCTCTTGAGAGCATATCAATGTTCTGAGAGCTCTTAAAGCTTACTCCTGTCAGAAGTGACAGTTTTCTAAGAAGAAGAAACACATTAATGTTCTGACTGCATCATGAAAATTTAAGTGACCTCATTTCTGAGTCTTGGTTTTGACATACATAAAATGAGTGTGACTTAAACAACTATCTTATTTGGCTATTCTAAAAATAAAGTCGATGTGAGTATGAAGCACCCTCCTTGTTTACAAAACACACTCAGTAAATGAGTGCACTAACCACCCCTAGGTTTTAAGAGTCTAACCAGCAGCAATGATGGCTAATCTTGGTTCTTAACTTGGATCATACAGGAAGACAAAACCTTAGTTGGGGAATTGCCTCCATCAGATTAGCCTGGAAATGCCTGTGCGCACTTTCTTAATTGCTAATTGGTACAGAGCAGGAAATCCCACTGTGGGAAGTACCATCCCTGGAAGGTAGGACTAGGTTATATAAGGAAGATAGCTGTTTTCAGGGATGAACATTCTTCCCAGGAGAAGAGCACCTTCCCAGCTCCAAGCTTTCCTCAACTACCTATACTTCTTTGTGTACACTGAGGCCTCATGAGCTTTTCCCATCTGGCTTGGCATGTCTATTAGTGTCATCCCTGTTCAGCTAATGTTTGGACAGTCATGTTGGTAAGACCTTATGGGCATAGTGTTAGATGTTTCTCAGATACACATTCTCACAGAAAACTCACAAATCCTCTAGCTCTTACAATCTTTCTGTCATCTCTTCCATAATTTATTTCAATATTATGTGTGTGGAAATGTTTTGTATGTGTATCCGTTGTGACTGGACTCGACCACTGTGCATTTTTATTTATATTGGTTGTTGTCTTCTGTTGTGATCTCCGTTGTTGCAAATAGAATTTTCCTTGATGAATGGGAAGGACTATACTTATCTGTGGGTGTAAGGACAGATGTTTATAGATTGTTGTTAAATGTACATACAAATAACACTATATGGACTGAGCAAGTTATATCTGGAAATATGTGAATGAAGTTTAAAAAAAGATAACTTAATGAAAACCTAGGAACCAGTCAGTAGAGAGCATTCCTTCATGGTCTCTGCTTCAGTGCAGGCCTCTGGATTTCTGCCTAGAATTCTTGTTCTGACTTTCCTCACCAGTGAACCTGTAAGATGAAACAAACCCCTTGCACCTGAAAGTCATTTTGAGTCTTGGTATTTATCACAGCAACAGGAAAGCAAACGAGAACTTCAGCTTTTGGGACTGTGTTGTTCTTCTACCACAAGAATATTCTTCCAAAGAATCTGTGTTATTAGATGAAGAAATCAAATGTCTATATTTAACAATCTTCTAGCATCTGGACCATTGTTTTCTGGCAATGGTGAGAATGTCCTTGCTAAAGACTCAATAAAGCTGTTCTTCTATCTCCACATTTATTTTAGGTCTCAGATTCTCACAGAGCGATCTCAGCTTTACAGGGACTATGGAAGTTTATATTACCCCCTGTTTTGTTCTAGGCATGTTCTTATTAGTGAATCTCAGATTGTGATTTGCAGTCATACACGGATGCAGTAGGGATGGCTCATCTCTACCATCTCGTGATATGTGAGCCGTGTCTTTCATATGCGGCACTGTATTACTCTTGATAGATCTACCATAGTGCATACTGTGTCCGAAGCCCTGTTCTTCCTTGTCTGATGAACATAAATGTAAGCCAGTCATGCATTTGAATACATGGTGATGCAGGAGAAATTTAATGCATAAGGCTTAAGGGAAGGAGAGAAGCTAGAAGGGGAGTCTATGAAGGAGTGCAGGCATAGCAGATCATGAATACAAGAGCTGCCTTGTGTCCTAGAATGAAACTGCTCAACCTAGACAAAGAGAGTTGTGGTGGGCTGAGGATATCCAGCAGTGTTTGTGGGCTGAGGGGCCAGCAAGAACAATCATGAAGATCAAATTAAGCCTATTTTATGATAAGCTTTGTTTACTGATAGCCTATGTTTTAATTGATTTAAAAAAGGAACATACATGCAATTGTCATTTGCTCTATATTCTAAGAATCTTAGAGAAAATGTAACTTTATTTTACTTATATAACTGATATAAGTAGAATTGGATCCAGGCCTTTACACATGCTAGGTGAACCTTCCATCAATTACTGAACTACACCCCCAGTGCTGTTTTCTGTGTTTTATCTTGAGATGGAGCCCCAATAAGCTGCCTGTGCTGTCTGTGAACTTGTGATACTCATGCCTCAGCCTCCTTAGTAGCTGGGATCATAGGCCTATAGCATCACACATGGCTAAAAATAAGACTTTAGAAGCATAAATAAAACATTTCCTATCTTTACCTATAGGAATTTTGCTATTTTGGGCCACAAAGTGAGCAAATACATTCCCAAATATGATTCCACGTTACTTTCAAATAGTATTTTTATTAAAGCTTTTACTATAAATGCACACGTTCTGTATAGGCCTAAAAGCTGGCTACTCTATCTAAGGAGATTATCTGACTTCATGATCCTCCACAATGCTATGGGCATTTTTGTGAAAATTCTGACCCTCTGGCAGGTGGTCCCTCCCAAAAGAGACTCTTCATTTATCCAAATATTTCCAAAGTGGAATTGGAGCTTTAACGCCAGGGAGCACTTTAAGGAAAAGAAAAAGACCTTACTACTCCTGAGGTCCAACTTGTTCCCAGTTCTGACTCGTGATATTTTCATGTGTCTTCAATATTCCTTTGAGTCTGGGTCGTACTGACTATTATAATGATATTCTAGACTTGCTTTAGAGTCCCAAATGCTTCTCTGAAGCAGGCAAACATACAAAATAGTTTATCAGTTTAGGACTTCATACTTTGCTTGGACTTTGTAGTTACTCTGCTGTGAAGAATGCACCTAGCAACTTATTAGCAACCCGGACACCCACCTGCATGAGCACTTGCTTTAAAGAATAGAAATAAGTCCCTTCATTTATCAAACACTTGATCAAGCTCTATTCATATTCAAACATGGCCTGAAACACAGACAAGGAATAAGTCTGATCTAGACTGGTTTGAGGTACAAGCACAACTGTGTCCCCATAATGACATTTTAGAGAGAATTCCATTTACCATTTTAGGGTATAATTGAGTGTACATATGTTTAAAATTGGGTGTATTATGGGAAATAACATAGGCAATGAGCAAAGGCCCATGCAATCTAGGTCTGACAATCAAAATTGAGAACCAGCTACATACACTACTAGCAAACAAACTCTACCCACTCTTAAACCCTATTAGAAGATGGTCCCACAACCCCGCTGGTCAGAAAAGCAGACCTCCCTCCTCCCCAAAATCTAATCCTCCAGTCTTCTCTCCAGCTCTGTAGCTGTGCCCTCCCCTTCATCTCTGCTCCCACCTTCAGCAGATCATGAAGATCTCTTACGACAGTCTTCCTCATACTACCCAGTCTCTTTTCCAGAGTTGCCAACTCTCTCAGGCATTCTCTAAGAACCAGCCACCCAAACCTGCTAGGAAATTAGATAGGCCAGAGAAGCAGGTAGGTGATCTTCATATCTTTACCCCCACCCCAATCTAATCTCCAAATCTCATCCACAGCTCTTTAGTGGCCCGTCTGCTAGGACCTCTCCACCCTCCATCTCGCTCCCACTCCCAGGAGACTAAGCAGACCCTGTTTGTGCAACTTGATGTCCTCCCATCTGTGTATCCCCTCAGCCCCCACACACGTCTAGTTCATTTCCATCCCTGTCAGCTTCCAGTACAAATACCACAATCTAATCAGAACTACTAATATTCACAATTCTTAGGATCCTAGAAGCATTTGCTACCCATTGCCACCACACTCTGTTAGGAGCCAGAAAGGCCAACAGAAACCAAGAAACACCTAAATGTAATTTATCATACAAATAGAATGAAACATAAAGATCACATGATCATCATCTTGTTAGATGCGGAAAAAGCCTTTGACAAAATCCAATGCCCCTTTATGGTAAAAGTTCTGGAAATATTAAGGATGCAAGGGACATACCTAAACATAACGAAGGCAGTTTATAGCAAGCACACAGCTAACATCAACCTCAATAAAGAGAGAATCACTTTCTACCTAAATCAGGAGTAAGACAAGCATGTCCATTCTCTCCATATCTATTCAATATAGTACTTAGAGTATTACCTAGAGCAATAAAACAACTGAAGAAGATCATGGCAATATAAATAGGAAGAAAAATATATTTATCAAACTATATTTATTTGCAGATGATATGACTGTATACATAAGTGACCTCCAAAAATCCAACAGACAATTCTTAAAGCTGATAAATACTTCCAGCAAAGTAGCAGGACATAAGTTAACATAGAAATATAAGTAGCCTTACAAATTATAAATGGATTGAGAACAAAGTCATGGAAATAATACCCTTCAAAATAACCTCAAAAATATAATTTATCTCGGGGATAACTCTAACCAAGCAATGTAAAGACTTGTATTATAAAAACACTTTAAGACATTGAAAAAATAAATTAGAGAGGATATCAAAAGATGGAGAGGTCTTCTATGCTCAAGGATTAGTAGGATTAACATAGTAAACATTGCCACTCTAGCAATAGCAGTGATTCTTATCAAAATTTCAACACAAAACCACTCCAACTTCAAATTGCACTATAGTAATAAGAACAACATGGCTTTGGAACATAAGAACAATGGAATTGAACTGAAGACCCCAAAATAAATCCGAACACCTATGGACAACTGATTTTTTATAAAGAAGCCAAAAACACACACTAGGGGGTGGGGAAGGCAGCATCTTCAGCAAATAGTGCTAGACAAAAGTCTGCATGAAGATGAATATAAATAGACTCATATTTATTACCCTGCACAAAAAAATCCAAATGGATCAAAAAACCAAACATAAAACCAGACACACTGGATCTGATCAAACAGAAAATGGGAAATAGTCTTGAATTCATTGGCACAGGTAAAGATTTTTTTAACAGAATACTAGTAGCACAGGCACTATGAACAACAGTTAATAAATGGGACCTCAGGAAATGGAAAAGCTTCTGTATGGTAAAGGATAGCATCATTAGAACAAAGTGGCCTGCTACAGAATGGAAGAAGGTTATTTTGTTTTTGTTTTTGTTTTGTTTTGTTTTTCTATCTCCACCTCCAATGGAAGGCTAGTATATGAAACACATAAAGGACTCAAAACAACTGGAAATCAAGAAAACAAATAACCCAATTAAAAAAGCCTGTCACAGATCTGAACAGAGGATTCTCAGAAGAGGGGACTCAAATGGCTGAGAAGCACTTAAGGAAATGTTCAATAGCCTTGGTTATAAAGGAAACACAAATCAAACTACTTTGAGCTTTCATCTTTTACCTGTCACAATGGCTAAGCCCAATGGCTAAGCCCAATGGCTAAGCCCAATAAAACAAATGGCAGCTCAAGCTGGGAAGGATGTGGGATAAGGGGAACACTCATCCATTGCTGGCGAGAATGCAGATTTTGTATAGTGGCTACTATGCAAGTCTGTGTTTCCGTTCATTGGGAAGATGGGAATTGATTTATCCTCAAGATCTAGTTATACTACTTGGAAACACTTGCTCATCCATGTTCATTATTGCTATATTCATAAGACCCAGAAACTAGAAACAAACTACATGTCTGTCAAAGGGTGAATCAAAAAAGAAATTGTGGCCGGGCAGTGGTGGCACATACCTTTAATCCCAGCACTTGGGAGGCAGAGGCAGGTGGATTTCTGAGTTCGAGGCCAGTCTGGTCTACAGAGAGAGTTCCAAGACAGCCAGGGCTACACAGAGAAACCCTGTCTCGAAAAACCAAAAAAAAAAAAAAAAAAAAAAGAAATCGTGGTACATTTACATGGAATATTACTAGGACTTTAAAAATGAAAATCACACATAAGTGGATGAAACTAGAAAAACATCATCCTATATGGTATGTGTCCACGTATATATAGATATTAACTGTTAAGTCATTGGTAAGCATGCTACATTCCCTATAACCACACAGGTTAGGTAGATAGTAAGAGACTAGGGGAGAGGGATGCTTCTCTCTATGAAGTGGGTAGTGATGGATGGACAATTGGGAAGGATGCTGGAATAGGAGGATCAGATAGAGAGGAGGAAAAAAAGTGGGGTGAGAGAGAAATATGGGGAGGAACAGCAAAAAGTAAGGGCCATTTGATGGATCATATGAAAATTAGTACAGTAGAAGATTTCTATAAACTTTTCATACATGAAGGTGATTATATTACTTTGGGTTTTGTTCCTGTGAAGAGACACCATGACCAAGGAAACTTTTATGAAAGAAAACATTTACTTGGGAATTGTTACAATTTCAGAGGTTTAGTTCATTATTATCCTGGCAGGAAACATGGCAGTGCGCAAGCAGACATAGTCCTGGTGAAGGAGCAGAGGGTTCTACATCTTGATCTGAAGGCAGCGGGAGAATGTGTTCAACACTGGGCCCCCACAACCCACGCCCACAATGACACATTTCCTCCAGCAGGGCCACACCTACTCCAATGAGTCTGCACCTCCTACTATTGCCACTCCCCACAGGCCAAGCATTCAATACATGAGTCCGTGGGGGCCATACCTATTCAAACCACCACAGTGATCTAAATAAAATCACTAAATAATGGGAAAGATAGAGCCCCAGCTGGACATCTCTTGTCAACAAATGAAGCTTTTTTTATATATTGGATATTTTATTTATTTACATTTCAAATGTTTTCCCCTTTCCAGGTTTCCCTCCAGAAACCCCCTATCCTATTCTGCTTCTATGAGGGTGCTCACCCACCTGCCCACCCACTCCTGCCTCCCCACCCTGGCATTCCTCTACACTGGGACATGGAGCCTTCCCAGGACCAAGGGCCTCTCCTCCCATTGATGTCTGACAAGGCCATCCTCTACTACATATGCAGCTAGAGCCATGGGTCTCTCCATGTGTACTCTTTGGTTGGTGATTTAGTCCCTGGGAGCTCTGGGGGGAGGGGAGTCTGGTTGGTTGATATTGTTGTTCTTCCTATGGGTTGCAAACCCCTTCAGCTCCTTCAGTCCTTTCTCTAACTCCTGCATTAGGAACCCCATGCTCAGTCCAATGGTTGGCTGCAAGCAACCATTGTATTTGCCAGGCTCTGGAAGAGTCTCTCAGGAGACAGCTATATCAGGCTCTTGTCAGCAAGCACTTCTTGGCATCCACAATAGTGTCTGGGTTTGGTGGCTGTATATGGGATAGATCCCCAGGTGGGGCAGTCTCTGGATGGCCTTTCCTTCAGTCTCTGCTTCACGTTTTGTCTCCATATTTCCTCCTGTGGGTATTTTGTTCCCCCTTCTAAGAAGGACGAAAGCATCCACACTTTGGTCTTCCTTCTTCTTGAGCTTCACGTGGTCTGATGTGGGACATTTACACAATGGAGTACTACTGAGCTATTAAAAACAATGAATTCATGAAAATCTTAGGAAAATGGATGGAACTAGAAAATATCATCCTGAGTGAGGTAAATCAGTCACAAAAGAACACACATGGTATGCACTCATTGACAACTGGATATTAGCCGAAAAGCTCAGAACACCCAAATGAAGCTTTAGTACCAGAAATGGGTTACATCTAATCCTGTTGTTGGCCAAAGGGGTCCCATGGAAATCTCTAAACAACTCAGGCTGTTCTCAAGCCTATTGGTGGCTCTTCACAAACCAATGACAACACCTACACAACTCATGGAACATGAAGATGTTGAGCTGGTGCCTACTGACAGCTTTCACTCCTATGGACTATTCATGCTACTGGAAAGTGCTTTGCAGGCTACCAAAGGAGAAATATTAATGCCAACCCAGTCACAAACCTTTTGATCTACAATGGTGATTTGCCTAGGAGACATGCTGGTGCAGTAGTAGCACAAAACTCGTGGGAGTCATCAAGCGATATCTGATTCGAGGATAGGTAGACTCCATATCCCACGCTGCTTGGGTGGCTGAGATCTGAGACTAGATAGGTTGGGGACTAGGTGAATATCAAGTAGGTACCTAGGAGGAAAGCCAAATACTACTGTTCTGCTAAACTTTAAAACTGATGTTTAAAGGAACATAGCAATAAAATGATTCCCAATGACATTCTTCTGTATCCATAGATCTATGTCTTGCTAAGGATCTAATGATGTCAGTCAACATTGGAGAAGTTTCCTCCTGCAGCAAATAGGAAAAAATGCAGAGACTCATAGATAGAGAACATGGAGAGAGTGAGAGACATTGAAACACGCAGCCATAAAATAGATTTCTCTATCTAATCCCTCCCCTAAGGGCTCAGGAAACCTCAAGGAAGAAGAGGCAGAAAGTGTGTGAGAGTCTGGAAGAATCAAAACCTTCTAGAAACAACAGGACTGGTGTTCCTATGTACTCATAGAGATTGAGGCAGCATACAAAAGGTCTGCACAGGTCCACACCCGATGGGATCCTAGAGCTGAGAGCAAAAGTGGAAATATGCCCCCATCTCTAACCCGGAAGCTATCTCGACTGATAACCACTTGCAAATGAAACTTCAGTTTTCTCCAAGGGAGTCTCACTAGGGAATAAATCACTCTTAAGGGCAGGCTTCATGCCCTGTTGTAGATGACCAATACAAAAGAAATTCAGTAGCATCTTTGGAGATCTTTTGTTTAATAATATTGTCATTGCTTTAAAGAAAAACAAACAAAAAGAAAGAAAGGAAAGAAAAACAGAAAGAAAGAAACTTACAAGCTCTCTGTTTAGATATTATGGCTTCTAGTGTTCTGTTTTTGTGGGATTTCTATGTATGGGAACATATATACATCTGAGTCTATCTAAAATTTTTCTGCCTTTTCTCTGGCTTTTTTCCTTGTTTGGTTGTTTTGTACTATTTCAACTTCTTTGTTTTTGACTTGACTTATTGATTTTGGTCTTTGTTGTTGTGGTTGTTTTGTCTTGTTTTTTACTTTATTGCTTGTACTAGCTGTCTGCTTGATTTCTAAGGAGAGACAGAAAGGGTGTGGCTAGGGATGGAGGAGGAAGAGGGGAAAACGGAATCAAAATATGTTATATTTTTGAAAATTTATTTTCAGTAGAAGAGATGACTCCAAGTAATGACCACGGCTTTTGAATACTCTAACTCACGGGCCCATTATCAGTCCTGACTTTGTTTCTGATCCATACATCCACCTTGAAACATTGCTTTACTACTTTGCAATCTATGTGTTCTTTATTTCAATTTTTTAATTAAAAAATTATATGCTATATTCTGATCATTTGTTCTCCTTTATTTCTCCTAGATCCACTCTACCTACCTACCCTTCCCACAGCAAGCCGTTAAGAAACCCAACAGACAAATAGAAAAAAAAAAGGATAAAAGAAATTGAACCAACAAATAACAAAAATGGAACAAAGAGCACTAGAGCGCATGCATATGTGCACACGTGCGCACGCGTACACACACACACACATGCACGCGCGCACACACACACACACACACACACACACACACACACACACACACACTGTTGTATCTAAAAGACACAGTTTCCTTGGTATCGTACATTGCTCTTTCATCTTTCTCCCTCCTTTTCTGCATAGTTCCTTGAGCCCTGGAGATATTGTGTTGAATGATTTCTCCCAAGATAAATCACACTTATATCCAACTTCAATAGCAAAAAGGCAAATATTAATCGTATTTGTGAGGAAGGGACAAAGCACCCTGAAGTGAGACAAGAAAGCAAAATAGAAGATGCTTGCCTACAGCTAACCACCGAGAGAGTTGTGAAAGCAAATGTTGGTTGTGATTGTATCTGCCAGACCCTGGTTGTCTCGCCATCCATCTGTCAGTAAAGCTTCTGCCACAGGAGAATCTGATTACCAATTTACCTTCTGCCCTTAACATGGCCTTCTGAAAGGAATGTTTGCTTTTTGTGCCTGGGCTATTGGAGTAGTTGAGATCAAAGGCTCTTGGACCAAGTGCAAGGATTAAGGCATTATACTAAGTCCATTTTATCACATGGACAAAAAGGAATATTTTTGATTGATATTTTCCCCAAATATATATACTAATTCTTTAGGATCACACCAGGAGTGAGGATTTCTGAAAACATCTAGTTCTGCTTGCTAGAGTCCTTAATAGGTTTTACCATTATATTTTCTTTGTAGAACTAAAAAGGGCCCTGAAAACAGCTGTTTGTGCATCCAGTGGCACTTTAATAAGAAACTAACAGGCATGAGATGCAGGAGGGCGAGGTCTTTGGCTTTGTTGTTTTGTCTTCAATTAAGGAGAACATCCACTGTGAGGTCATTAACAGGAAAAGGACTTCAAACACAAACACAAAGTCTCGAGGAACGGAAATGAAAGGCATTTTTTTTTTTAACAAAAGATAAAAAGGATGCCGGAGCCAGAGCATTCAAAGGAGTGGTCTTGTGCGTCCTGCCTCAAGTCTGTGAGGGAGGACAGGAGGGCTCCTAATTGCCAGTGCAGGATTAAGGCAGGGAGAATCAGAAGCTAGGTAGGGAGTCTGAGTTTGTATGGTGAGAAGCAGTCCCAGCTGTAAGAGTGTCACTGAAAGATGAGTCATTCCTCTGCAGGACAGACTAGATATGGCTGAATATCAAGGGCAGAGGGCCAATGAGGAGCTATGGCTGACACATAATGGATACTGGTAGGTGATCAGTGGTCTCTTTGGGCTGGAAAGCTATCATTCTGGAGAAAGCAGAGCACCAAAAGAGAAGGGACTGAGCCCCTGAATGACTTCCAGGTGCTAGGTTACCTCGACTTCCTTGGGCCATCTCTATAATAATATGTGAGGGTAGATGTGTGTCACCTGTGAAGCATGCTTTCAACTTAGCCACATTTTCACGTACATTATGGCCATCTACATGAACTGATTTGTCAATATGAGATTCTGAGACAAAGAACTTACTGGAATTTGTCTCAAACAAACGACACAAGAGAAAGTTCTCCTCCCAATGTTGTAATCCCACAGAATTCTTCCTGATTTCACTTCATAAGATTCATTTGATAATTAACTTTTTTTCAGAGAAGGGAATAGAGAGAAATATGTTGGTGCTATTTTTTTCTTTACCTAAAAGAGGATTAAGGCTAAGATATTGGTGGCTTCCAAGATGGCTCAGTGGTAAGAGTACTTGCTGACCAATAAAGAGGGCTACAGTTGGGATCCTGGACCCATGCTTCCCATGTAAGTTGTAACTTTAGTTCCAAGTGGGATAGAAACAAGAGGGTCACTAGTATTTCCTACTTTATAGCATAGCCAAGAAAATGTGAGCCTCAGATGTGGGAAGAATCTGTGATTCAAAGAACTAGGTGGAATGTGATAAAAGGGCATATCTGATGACCTCTTGGCCTCTCTAGACTTCATCCACATGCCCAGGTTACATATCTGTGCACCATTGTGTATCCATGTGCACTGAAGCACACACACACACACACACACACACACACACACACACACACACACACCTTAAAAGACATGTATTAAAGTCAGAACTATATTTAAAGCTCAAAAGAAGAGATGATTTTGTAACTGATACCCATGAATAACATTTGTTGGGGAAATGTCATCGACCTATTAAAAATGTAATTACCTTTAGTTACATTGTTCTGTTTTATCTACTTTCCAAGAAATTTCTAAATCTATAATGATAATTTTATCTTTTATAAAAGAATCCAAGTCTTTAAGCACATTTTTCTATTTGATAGACAGAAAATAAATCAACCAAATCTGTGTGTTCCTGCATCTTAACTTGGCTGATGTGTTCATGACCTCAACTAGTGAATTATGTCTGCTTTTATATAGCTAAATGTGTACAGCAATATTACAAGACTGCATTGAAGATGTCACACCTCTCCCAGGCAAACGCCATACTTTTGTAGACAGATGCCTAGCCCATGATCCATAAACATGGGGTTTTCTGCACTGGCTTACAATAGTCATCTAGCAAGGCGAAGCACCGCTCACCATTAGGAAAACATCAAATGAAACAAACTGACCTTGGCCTAAAGAGATGGTTCAATCAGTAAAGTGGGTTTAAGCCTCAGAATCCATGTTGTAATGCCAGGTGAGGTGGCACACATTTTTAATCCTAGTCCTGGGAAATGGGATACAGTATGCTCCCTGAGGTCCACTGGTCAGACAAACTATTCTAAGTCCTTAGAGCTCTAGATTATTGAGAGAAACTATGGCAACGGAGGTGGACAACATGGTTGCAGATGATGCTTGAGGTGATACGCCAGCATCCACACACAGGTGCAGACATGTCCCTTCACATTTAACCACACACAGGTGCAGACATGTACCTTCACATTTAACCACACACAAGCGCACACATGTCCCTTCACATTTAATCACACAAAGGTGCACACATGTACCTTCACATTTAATCACACAAAGGTGCACACATGTAACTGGACACTTGTACACACACACCAGTGTATATATGTAACTGCATACTTGAACACAAAAAAAGAAATGTACATGAAGATACATAAACTCTTTCAGACAAGGGATCTCTATGTTCCTACATTTTAACTTGGCTGGTGTTTTCATGAATTCATATAATGAACTGAGTTTGATTCTATATACTAAGGTTTCTTTCTGGGGGCTATCTGATTTTTATTGTACTTAAATTGTTTATTAAAATTATCTGTAGTTTGAAGGCGTCTCCATCCTTAATCAGATGTTCTGTAGTTTAAAGGTTAGTGTTTTTCACTTCCTGCGAGTGGCAGTTGTATTACACTTTTCATTATTTCTCTTTGTGCACTACAGTGTAGGCACTTCCAAACTCAAATGTTCATGATGAATCTTAAAGCACTGTGAATTTCTTTATAAAGTAAAATGCCATGAAAAATATAACATCCATTATTTGTTAAAATAAACATATTATATGCTATCTACTGTGTTGCCCATTTCTGCAAACCTTATAATTCTATCAGGAAAAGAAATCAAGTTTGTCTGATGGGATTTGTTCCATTAGTGTCTTCAAATGTCAGGGCTAGTCTACAAAGTGTTTTTCCTATTTCCTAGCCAGATTTCAGTTAAAAGCCGAGAGCGTAGCTGTATACTGAGTTCAGAGTAATGGGACTTTATTTAACTGTCTCCAAGGAAATGGTTTCTGTGAGAAAACAGAGCACCTAAGGTTTAATTCAGGATATATATACATATACATATATATATATATATATATATATATATATATATATATATATATCTTAGATATTTAATGGTTCATCACTCTCTTTGTGTTTTTAGTAGTTGATTTAGTTTTATTAGTTTTTTATATAATATATTTTGTTCATACTCTTTTTCTTCTTTTTTGGTCATCTCCATCTTCCTACCCACACTGAACTTCATGTTCTTTCATGTTAGCGCTCTCTCTCTCTCTCTCTCTCTCTTTCTCTGTGTGTGTGTGTGCGTGTGCGTGTGTGTGTGTGATATTGCCTAGTGCACCTTGATTACTAACAGGTTTATTTGAGTCCTCTGTTTCTAGCTCTCTTTCTTAGCTACAGTCAGACTTAGAACACCCTAATATCTTAGCAACATAAACGCATAAATCACCATTGTTGCTAAAGTCATTGGTCTTAAGATTAAAAATTAGACTCTGAATCATGGGCAAAATTTACCCTAAAACTCTTCTCCTGAATAGCGGCCTAGGTAGTGTCTAGCATGCTCACTCAGGCAACTATATCTGCCATATTGCCATTGATTTGACCTGTGCTTTCCTCCTGCTTAGTATTAAAATCTATGCCATATAGCCACTTAGAACACACTCTTCTAAGTTCTGAGGGGAAGAACATGCAACTCAAACAATGCAACTAACTGCATAGGGTCAACAGATGTGGTAGACAATTACCCTGATGAATGCCAAAAGACTAGAGAAGAACTCTAATACAGCAAGAGAAATGACCCAGTGCACTGGGAATGAACAAAAAGGACTTTGTACAATATTTAGAGGTAGACAGAGCCAGCAAGGCTGCAAGATGTCCAGATATGTCTGTACACCACACATAATTCATCCATGTCTTTGGATGGATGAGATATTTAAAAATAATATGAATAGGATTAGAGAGATGGCTGAGTGGAAAAAGTGCTTGGTATGCACACATGGATTACAATTGGGTCCCTAACAACCACATAAAAACTAGCCAGCTTCAAATCTCAGTGCTCAGAAGGCAGAGATAGGTGACCTCCTAGCAAGTTATCTGTTTTCTGAAGGTCAACTCAAGATTTAGTTAGAGACCTACATTACTAAAGAATGTGGAAAGCAGTCTAAATTGATCTGTGACATCAAACTTTGGATTCCACGCATACAAAGAAAAGACATGTATGACTACCTGGACATACCTGTACCCTCACAGAAAAGAACAAGCATGCATGCATACAACACATATGTAGGTACTCATAAAAAGCATACTATGTGTAATTTGTACACGCAGATAGAGGAAGTATTGATTAACCAGCTAAGATAGATATCCACAGCTAATTTTCTTGTTGAATAAGACACATGCCTGGAGGTATTGTCCCACTAAAGGCTTTTAAAGCTACTAAACCTCAGAGCTGAGAAAAATCTCAAAGACTATCCAACTACTCATCTAACTGAAGGCAAAACTAAGACCCCACGACATACACCTAGTAAATGACAAAGCCTGTATAGTAAGATCACGAAAAGAGTCAGTGAAATAGGACAGTGGCATTAGATAAAGACCACCCAACCAAATAATCTCTGTAAGCTCAGGAAAATTATACATATTGTGTGTATTACATTATAGAAGAGATGAAGCAAACAGCTGCTTGCAAATTCTGTTCTGAGCAGGAGACAAAGTATAAAGGTTAGTCTTATATTGATGATGAAAGGATTTTGAAAATTTAAAGCAACTCAAGGTCAGCTTGCTTTTAACAAATCAATCAAATACACTCAATAATGTTATTATTTTTAAATGAATGACTCTTTTATTTTCTCATTAAAAGTGTCTATAAACCTATATCAATAGAGAGAATATCAGTCCATGTGCTTGCTCATCTTACAAACAAGTCAGAAAAAATTCTGTGTGATCGAGCCCTGTTTATTTTTCGTTAGTGTTTATATTAGACACTTTCGATTGGCCATATGATGAGGTGTCCTGTGAACAGTGTTTTATTTCAAAAAGACCATTTTTTCAAGCATAAACCTTCTGGACACTGTACTCACGCCATGGCATGTGCACAGATTGATCAGGGTTATAGCACCCTTTCAATGAAATACTGTGTCGTGGAGATGATGCTGCTCTGCCAAGAATCACACTTCAGTGCATCAGGAAAATGGAAGCAAGGTAAGAGGACACTGCCCCACTGCCCTTTAGCAGCCATTCATCACACTTCTATGAACTCTGCAGCGTCAGTTTTCAGAGCACTGCCCCTCCTTTGTATGATATATTCTTTTTAATCAACACCGACTGTAAAGAACCATATCAAACAGTGGGAGTATTTTTTGTGAGTTATGAAAATATGGTTAGTAATCAACCCATCACTCCACTTTACACAACCCTACCATGTGCAAGAAGCACTCTGAAGGAAGGAGGGCTATCATTCAGTGTACTCTCTGGGTAATTTCCCTTCAAGCCCATCTCCACCTCCAAAACCAACACACAGGGCATAGGAGAGACAAATCTTCTCATCTCATTGCTCTCCGTCCTCCTGCCCTGCTAGTTGCCTAGTTTAGGAAAAACAGATATTTGTATCCATATTGATGTCTTAAACTTCTGACAGGGACCAGAAGGGGATGGTAAAGATTTTTAGACTGTTTATATAGTGACAAGGACCAGAGAAGCCACAGTCATGGCTTTGTGTGTTTGGGTGTGTTTGTCCCCATAGAAACTACTCAAATGTTTTTACTCTGAGGGAGTTGTTTCATTCTTGATATTAAGCTTGGAGGCTTGTCTCTGCAATAAAATCTTATCACTTTGGAAAGTGATAAAGTAGCTCACACCATGGGAGTAGTGACAGGAGTTTCCTAAGCTCTCCCTACATTCTCCAACATGACCCACACAACCGTCCATAGATGTCACAGATAAGAAAATGAGAACACAACAACATAGAGTAAGCTACTTAAAACTGCAAGGCAGCGAATGTTGCCACTGATCTTCCCCTAAATGGTGTAACTCCTGACCCCAAGTTTGTAATATTCCCTCAACTCTGAATCAGCAAGCTTACTTCTGCTTATGCTTGCTTTTCTTCTGTGTTCATGAGGTTTTAAAGGTCTATTTTGAAGAAAGGTGTTAGGAAAAAAGAAAACACAAAAGTGTTTTAGGGCAAATTTTTGGTATAAAAGTTGGAGTTCTATAGATTCTTTGTGTGTAGCTAAAACCTTTGGTTTGAAAACATACTGGAGGGCCTGAGGTTAAATTTTATTTAGGATAATACTTGTTCACCAGGTACAAGGCTACGTGTTTGATCCCAGAGCATGTGAAGTAGCTGGAGAGACACTGAGGCAGGGGAGGAGGGAGGTGCACCTGCTCTCATCAGGTAGATGGCATTTAAACAGTTTTACAGAAGGTAAAGGGAAGCTGGCCATTCAGAATGCAAGCAAGCAACAATCCAAGGATGAGCTTGGTTCTCCACACGGTACCTTTGAAATACTCACAAATCATCTGAATGAGATATTACATAAGTGGTTAGGGAATAGAAAAGAGAGGTCTAGGATAGAAGTATGTATTTGAGAGTTATCTATTAGTTGAGAAATTTTTATGACATGAGAATGTAGCCTATCATCCCAAAAGGGGCTAGGGAGACAGGAGCAGAGAACACCAAGTCTTAAGCCCTGAACACATCTGCTTTGCAGACATCTACATCATCTTATCTCCCGCTTTCTCACAAGTTAAACTTTAATGCCTGGGAAACCCAGACATTTTATGTACATCAATCTTAGTGACATCCCTTCAGGACTGTAGATAAGCACAGCAAATCCCCAGATTTCTTAGGGGCTTTTTTGAATTATCAGTGAGATCACTGCAGGAATGGGAGAAATGCTATCCTCTAGCATGGCCCTAGCATGGTCAAGGAGTTGATCCTTTGGGTAGTTTGCATACTTCAGATTGTTTATTTACATTGATGAGTCTTCTGTTCCGTAATACTGTCCCACCCCATAATATGACAAGTTTCAACTACCAGTCACATTAAATGACTGCTAAAACCTCACTATTTAGGTTGTTTAAGGAAATATCTTAAGGGACGTATCTTTTTTTGTGAGAGTGATTTCTTTTCCTGACTCGGTGAAACTGATATGTCATTGTCTCATTGTCTGATTTTTAAAGGTTTTTCAGGAAGCCAGAATTCAACAGGACTTTCTGAAAGTGTGCTTATGGTGCCATCTGAGAGCCCAGGTACATTGAGAGGGACTGGGAAGCTTTCATGCCTGCACTTCATTAGTGCTCATTGGGCTCAGAATTCCATCACTGACAGATCTGGTTTAGATCGACCATGTCAGCAGACTCACTGTGTATCTGAAATTTCACATTCCTTATTTTACAGCTTCCATGATAGAGCACATCCTGTGGGCATTTGGGCATTCCTTACCAAATCTTAATGAACAAAACATTTATTTAACAAAATAGATATGTAAATATATCCACGTCATAGTAATATATCTTATTAGTATAGAAGAAAATAAAACATAAAAACAGCTGAGCATGGAATGAAACAAAACAGGGGGGAGGGTGGATGCAATGTTGTCAAGTCCAGGCCATTTGGCTTAGAGAGTAAATTTTTAACATGTTTTTTGGCATACTTTATATATACACGACCTTTTAAATATGAACCTTAAAATAGCTACCTTCATAAAGGTCAATTTCTAGCAGGTAAAGTATAAAGTGATCAAATATTTAAGTCTTCTGTTAGTCTTATGCTTTACAATATTTTGTTGAATCACATTTAAATAAGGTTTCACTTTTGCTTTATTTTGCACTTTTGAGATACAGTCTCATATAGTCCAGTCTAGCCTAGAACTCACTACATGGTTGAAGGTGGCCAAGAACTTTTGATATCCTGCTTCCACCTCCTAAGTGCTGAGATTATAGGAAGGGCCCATCACACTTAGCTTTGGTGTTGATGAGGACCAAACCCAGGGCTTTGTTCATGCTAGGTCAGTGCTTTGCAAGCTGAGTTATGTCTCCAGGTCAAAGCTTAGTTTTTAAAGGTAGAAAAGTTGAACATTTATTTGTGCATGGTCTTTGTTTCTCCCTGCATGTACGGTTAGTACTCTGGCTGGACTTGGGAATTTGATGGCTACTTGTCAATATCATGTAGTCAGTAGAAGGCACATCTACAAATGGGATCATGAGGCACACCCAGCAGAGTTCCAAGGAAAAACTTATGGAGAGAAGAGGTCCTGAGACTTGGCAATGTAGAGCCAGGTGAATGTTTGAGCAAATATGGTTTGTGCATAGAAAGGTGATGCTTCTTTGGATCTGTCATGTAGAAAAGAAATGCATGAGAGGGAAGACTCACTGAAGGGCTGTCAGCATAGAGCTCAGGAAATCACATCTAAATCTCAGCCAGAAGTGTTGTACTCTTGTAAAGTGTTATGGGCTCCCCCATCCTCTGCAGAACCCTGGGCTCACTAACTTCCTCTGGGATATAATATAAAGCAGAAGTGCTTAAGGGCACTTAGAGGAAGGTGGCTTTTTAAGAAACATTCCATCAATGCTTTGTGTGGACTGTAGTTAGGTGATGGGAGCTGTGCCCAGCTTTTAGAGTCCATGTTGAGATTGGTAGACAAGGAGATAGATGCCTGAGCTCTTCTGATTCTGGAATTGTGATACTTCTCCAAGAAAATGTTGCTGTGGATCCTGGAAGGATTCTGGAGTGGTTCTCACCTCAGATCCTGCTGTGATGACGTGAAGGTACTATCCTTTTATCTGTAGGAACAGTCAGAAATGGGGTGGGCTGCCAAATTAAGGCTTTAGATTCAGGTGAATATTGGCCATTTCTGCATATCTCTGAAAGAAAAATGCTGTCTTCTAAATGAATTCAACACTCTAAAACTTCTATGCACTTCACTATTTCCAAAAATACCCTGCCAACACCACCACTAAATATAGCTTTCCAACCAATGATGAGTCAAATGCATTTTACATGAATGGCTCTACATACTTGAGAAACTGAGTTGTTTCTCAAATGACTTACTTGTGGTGAAGATATTTTTCCATGCTGTTTTTCCAGTAGAGCTCATTTCTAAGAAATCTGTAATTTCCCTGGAGTAAAAATGAATGCTTCAAAGTCAAAGGAAAAGGGCTTTTGCTTCAAAAAAATTTCTGAATCCTTTGCAAGACTGGCCTTTTGCCTTTGACAGCCATCTTTGCTCTACGGCATCTCAAACATCTTCTTAATTTTTCATCTCAGCACACATTCTTTGGACTTGTGCAACCTAAGAGCATCAATACAGATCATGAGCCCTATATTCATCCTTTCAAACCCTTCCAATTTTTTATTTGCATGTCTTCCTACACCACTGACCAAAGCTTTCTCAAGATAAGTCTGTTTCAAATATTACAAAGGCATTCTTCGCATTATAATTACAGTTCATTTCCTTCGTGCACTGAGAAATAGTTTTTGGTGATGACAAGGCTCAAGTTGGGCACCCAGCTACTTTGTTTGGCAGAACGCCTATTAAATGTCACATGTGTGTTTTCTGTCATCTGTATCCGGGGCTATGTCAGTATATAATGACTTTCATTTGATAGTATTTGGGGAATCGGAAGATGGATATTGCTGTTCTTTTGATCACAAGTTGAAATGTCATGAAAAATCATTTAACAATGAATAATAAAATAATATTATTTGTAATCAAAGGAGGAATGAATATAAAGACGTTTTTCTAATTTTCAATGGAGTGTTTAATAGTTTAGTTCCCATCTGGTTAACTAACCAAGACCAAAGGGGGTCTCACATCCCTTTTAGAAACAACAGGGAAGTACTCTATAAATGGAAAGAAACAAAACGTAACATAAATAATTATCTTTATTTCCTTTCTCATGTTATTGTTTGCCTTTAAAGAGAGGGATCTACTAAGAGGCTACAGAATAATAGAAAATAAACACTTAGTTGGAAACACTGTTTCTCTTTAGGGAGATGGGTTTATTCTTTTCTTCTCATTTTCAACTCCAATAGCAAAAGTGCAGAAAGAAAATAAACATAAAAACGATAAAGATAGACCATAGGAAAATCTGTGTGACCTGGGTCATCCCTCTGAGCAGCGGTGGCTGTGTCCACTCTGTCTTCATGCTGTGTGGATTTCTCCTTTGCAGTTGTTCAGATAAGGGCCTATCCTTTTCTAGTACATGCGCTTAGATTTGGTTTCCATTCTTCACAAGACCCTACAGCTTCCAAAACTTGGTGGTGCTTTGACCTTAAGTGTCAACCACATTGAAAGTATGTTATTTTGGTTTCTCACTTTAAAATCTGTGTCTCCCTGAAAGGTTCTTTTCTTTCCTAATCTTTCCCCCTAATTTTCCTTTTGTACAATGATCAAGTGTTTAGAAATCACAAACACGTGCTACTCACCCATGCACATGTGCACAGATACGCACACACACATAAATGTACACATACACATATGATCTTGTTTTCTTTGGATACCAACTTTCTTTTGTTCTGAATTCAACCTAGTTATTCACTGCATGAAGTAGGATAGCCTATCTGTAGTCCACAAAAGTAGAAGATTAGGTTTAAGATTTGAAGATGACAGACTGATAATATGTTGCAAGAGAGAGCCAGACTCAGAACTAATAACACTTTAACAGAACAGAAGCCATGGATGCCAATAAAAGCCATCTATTAGTAACTTACACAATAAATACAGAAATCAATCAACAGGCCTTAAATGACAATACTTTCTCAGCAGCATCCTATTGCAAATTATCAGCTGTCAAATCAGGCACAAAATTCTATGATAGTATAGATGTAATTCCTTGGGGTACTTGCTCCTAGCAACTCATATAGCTCTATCAGCATCCAACAAGTTGACTTCAGACCTCCATAGCTGTGGAATTCTTGTTGAGACTTCTTGTCCTTTTTATAGGGGTAAGAAACTCCCCCATAGACTTTTGGTCATGGAGGAATTACTGGTAGTCTTGTCAGACCTAATCAAGGTCAAACTCTTTGATATCAAAGCCCATGTTTAGTGCTCCAGGCACAAAGGACAGTTTAATAAGCATAATTAATGTCAGGCCTGCTAGAAAGGCTACAGACCCAACAGTTTGTGAGACAAATAAAGAGACAGAAAAATACATTCAAGGAAAGTCTGATCAACCTACCTAGATACTGATCAAATAGCTTTTCCTTCTGTGTTATGGTAAATGTGTCCATTAGACCAACCAGTTCATCCTAATTGATAAGACAAAAAAGAATATAAACAGAATAAGCCAAATATCCCCAAGTCTTTGAGGAAAGAATAAAGAATGATCAAGACAGAAATTCAGCCAGGTTTAAATTCCTGCTCCACTCAGAATCATTTGCTGTCTCTTTGACTCTCTCTAACATGCTTTTCTGTTCAGATTGCCAGATAACAACAGGAAGCTCTGTTTCAAAAATAACCAACTGTTATAGCTAGAGTGATTAGAGACATCATCCCCACAACCTAGTTCTCATCAGCTTCAGCCCAAATTGTAACTGATTTGTGTCCTTTGCTATCTGTGGTCAGACAAACATGCTCTTCTCCTTCTCTGAACTGGCCTTGACCTTGAACATCAAGGTAAGGCCCCATCATCATGAAGCATCGTGTGGTCTCCCCCTTTAAAGTTCATCTCCAGAGAGAGAAAACTTCAGGAGGACCTGATCTTTGCTCAAATGTGCATAAATACTCAAAACAAAGAATGCAACAAGAATAGTTGCCTTCTATTTTATATTTAGACCAGAAGTAACTGAATTCCTGGGCTATACGACATCGTATCCCTTGGTGTTGGAATTACAGGTAGTTGTGAGTGTTATGGCATACCTTATTTGTCTTCTGAAAAGTGTATTCATGTCCTATAAAGAGCACCAAGCACTCTTAGCGACTGAGCTACCTTTCCAGTCCAGGAGGAATTTTACAAAGTTATATTTGTTCAAGACTCCATTGGCTTGTAGTTTCCATATTGTTTAAGAACAATGTGTTCTTGGGGCTGGATATATAACTCTGTTGTCCAAGTATTTGTCATGTAAGCACAAGGATCTGGGTTAAACTGTCTGAACCCATGAAAAGAAGCCAGACCTGGTTATGTTCACTTACAATCCCAGAAACTACAGAGGCAGAAACAGGAGGAGCCTTGGATGCTTCTTGGCCAGTCAGCATAGTCTAAGCAGTGAGTACCCAGAGAGAAACTTTGTCTCAAGAAACAAGGTGAAAGGTCTAGAAAATTACAACCTGAAATTGACCTCTGGCCTAAACACTCCACACACACACACACACACACACACACACACACACACACACACACACACACAGATGCACACAGACTCTCTCTCTCTCTCTCTCTCTCTCTCTCTCTCTCTCTCTCTCTCACGTCTTTAAATAGAACTATTTAAAGTTGATAATATCAAGTTGATATTTAACAGTAATATTACATGCCTTTCTTGCCTACTGCCTGTATTCAGAAAAATTTTGTCAACTCCATCCAGTCAATCTGTCCTTTGATTCACCTTGTATCCTCATAGAAGTACCACATGGCCAGCAGGATATCATAGTGCCCTCTTGCTCCAC
Organism: Uromys caudimaculatus; assembly: GCA_028551405.1. NCBI lineage: Eukaryota > Metazoa > Chordata > Mammalia > Rodentia > Muridae > Uromys > Uromys caudimaculatus. The sequence continues at coordinate 44,558,275 of CM052714.1, forward strand.
AGTGTACAGCTCAGCAGTCAGCGGCAAGAGTGTGGAGTGTGCCAGGTGTCAGAGATCAGACAGCAGAAGGCAAGGGCTGGGAAGATGGCTCAGCTGGCAACAGCTTCCCACACAAGCATGAAACCCACGCTTCAGAACCACAGCACACACATAGAAAGCCTGGCACAGTGGCACACTCCTGAAACCCCAGTTCTGGGGGAACATAGATGTGATGTTCCATGAAACATGGTGGGCAGCCAGTCTCGGCTGAATTGGTGAGCTCTGAGCACAGTGAGAGATCCTATTCAAAAAATGAGGCCATGAACAATTGAAGAAATTACTTAATATCAACCCCTGGTCTCCACACATGCATTGCAACATGCATGTGCAAACACTACACACACACACACACACACACACACACACACACACACACACACACACATACACGGGGATGTGATTAGATTCATACATTCCTTGTAGCTAACCTCTCCTAAATCATCTGATATTATGTATTGGTGATAAAGCCAATTGTATTTAGTTAATTTTCAGACTCGGTACTAATAAAATATTTTCTAATTTCCATTTGATATTTGCATTTGTCAATTATTCACATGTCTTGTTAACATGATCCTAATTTAATAAACAGATGAAATATAATACTCAAGCATGAGACCAGAAAATATATAATCTGGGGTTATCTGATTTCAACTTGAAACTATTCTGATCCACCAACATTACTACTGCAAAGAGTCTGAAGCATTGCAATGAAATAACGTTTTCTGCATATTTCATTATCCACTTCCAAGTGGGATCCACCCACTACAACTGTATCTTTTCTACTCTCCCATATGGTATTTTTTAAATAATTTAAAAGAGCAATTAGACTATTCATTTTTATGGCTAACAGCCTCCAGTATGGCCTCACTTCAGTTGATAATTGTACAACACAGTTTTTTAATATATTACAGCCATGGTTAAATCTCTGGTTGAGTTGATGGTAGCTTGTTGATGATAGCTACTGGATAACTGGTGGTTTGTTAGTTAGCTTTATCATCATATGACCAAAATACACTTGAGAGACAAACTTAAGTATATGAATTATTCATTTTGGCTCACTCTTTTAGAGGGTTCAATTCATAATACTATTAATTTTAGACCCAGCATGAGGCACAGGGTCTTAAGCAGAAACCAGACAGGAAGCAGAGCAAGGCAAAGGACATGATAACCCTAAGGACCTGCCACCAGTGACTTGTTTCCTCCACGTATATCTAGATTCTTAAAGTTTCCAGATCTAATAAATGTGGATAGATGGGACCGTGTGTCTAATATACTATGGGGAACACTTCATATCCGAATCATAATATTAGGTTGTCTTCAGTATGAGGTTTCACATAACTGAGAATGAATTTCTACACCTAAGAAGTTTAAGATTATCCCTTTATAAGGAATTCTGACCCTAATAATGACTTGAATTTGAACAGTGGGGGAATTAGTCTTTTCAAATTTCTTATTATAACATAATCCCAGTGCTGGTCCTTGCTTGAGGAATCATTGTATAAGGTGCTCTCTGTCTCTGTCTATTTCTCTCTTTTCCTCCATTTTCTCCTCTCCCTTTTTGTCTTCATCTGTCCCCTAACTTGCATCCATCTATCTCTCTGTCTCTCTCACTTGAGCTCAGTCCAGAGAGAAGGCAGCTTTCCCTCTCAACCATATGAACCCTGCCTGCAACTCTTTGTCTGAGTCCAGGGTTTATTGTTCTCCAGGTGGCTGCTTTTGTCATCATCACTTTAATTATCAGAACAATGCTCAGTACAGAGACAAGAATGCTATGTGTATATATGTGCATGCTTGAACATGTAGGTGTATATACAGAGTTCATATTTTTTTAATGTGTTCCTTTTATTTTAATTTAGACAATTTTATTCCCAAATACTCTCAGGTCCTTTGTGTGTAGGATTATAAAATAATGAAACTACCAAACCCTTTCTGTCTACAGCAGCGCTGTTAGCACCCACCTTTTCCCAGTTTAGCTTTGATTGTTTATGCATGCACAGTGTACACTGCTGTGAAAACACAGCTTCTTCTTTGGTAGAAGCTTAAGATATATAAATCTTTGATGTACACTGGTAAGCTATTCTAATCTTTGTAGGCACCATACAAAGTTTCAACTCTGATGATTCCCTCTTCTTGGAAAGTAGTACAATTGATTTTGTGAAGATGTAAGTAAGCTTGGATTTATTCTCAGAATAAGCTGATACACATCTCTTTAAGGATACTTACAATAGAGCTAATGCTCCCAGTAGCAGCTTATCTGTCGTGTCACAAATGTGCAGTCTATTTGCATCATGGGATTTAAATTTGCATATGAGAAGTTTTACTTTTCCTGGTTATTCTAGGGGAGTTTAAATTGTTATATCGGGAAAATATCACACAAGCTAATTCTATGTATTTGTGGAATCTGTGAACTTGAACATTGAAAGAGAATTACCCAATAGATGATAGCAACTTGAATCAATTTTTCACTATTTCTCAGAATCTTATGGTCACTCTTCCCATTACACAGGCATGAATATTGGGCGAGGAATAATCTTTAGCTAGGTTTGTATCCAGCAGTTGATCACATCTGTTCCTTCTTATATATCTATATTCTTCTGGTGAATTTGTTGGGCCGCAACATACACTACACATGTGGGCACAGTAAAGATTTCTTTGCTCAACCTTCCCAAAATTGTGGAACACGGAGATGCCTCCCTGATTTTGGTCTCCTCTTGTTCATTTTTAGTGCAGTAATCATAAACCTTCTAGATTCCTTGATTATACTGACAGATAGCTGCTTCCCACTTGAGCTTCCTCATTTGGCTCCTGGTATTATTTACCCATGTAACAAGACATGGTCCTCTTATGGTCTGGTTTAGTGTGCCAGTCTCTTCATTCTGCCTGCTTTCTTTCATATATCTACTGTAAAATTCTTCTCACAAGCGGAGAGATTGGGAGGGAGAACAGAAAGGGAGCTGCTGACCAAAAGAAGTAACTCAGGCGAGGAGAATAAGAGAGCAGCATAGCCAAGATTGCTGAGTTAATCAGGAACCAGGCTGACAGATGGGAAGTTGATGCCCAGCCCCTGGGGTAGGAGAGGTTAAGGGTAGAAGGTGAGGTGAGGAGTGCTGGGAGAAGCCACAGATACTGATTGAGACTTGTCCTGGGTTTGAGACCTGATACCAACCTATTAATTGAAAGTGACTAGAAAAGCATTGGCCTTGGTTGTTTAATCATGAAGACAAAGGAGTATTGGTTACTTTTCAGTTATTACAATAAAACACCTGAACCACAGTAAACTCATAAAAGAATTTAGATTTCAAGAGAGTAAACAGTTCATCATGGCAGCAAGCAACAAACTTGGGCAACAGGGCAGGAAGCTAAGAGCTTACATCTTCAAACACAAGCATGAAACAGAGATTGAACAGGAAGTGAAGTAAGGCTCTAAGTTTGCAAATCCCACCTCTGGTGATCTACTTCCTTCAGATGCACTTCCTAAACCTAACTTCTCCAAATAGTATCACCATCTAGGAGCAAGTGTTCACATATCTGAACCTATTAACATCATTGCTCATTTGTCCCACCACAGAAGGTATCGTAAGGACACAGGACTTCCTTAGTGATGCTTTGGCCAGTGTCTATGAGGCAGATATGAGAAAGGGCCCCTCACAAGTATTTCATATTCAAAAGAAAAGAAGGAATATACTTTAAAGAGCTATGAATGTACAAAATGGGAGAATTTTGATAACTGTGTATAAGGAGCTTTCAAGAATATGCCCACTAGAAATTTATTTTTTTTTTATCTAAACATGGTCTAACTAGAAATAGTTTATATGCTGTAACTTGTCTTCCCCGCGAATAGGCTTAGTCAAAAGAAACATCTAAGTAGTAATTGTGAAGAACCAAGGTTGCTTTGACTTTTAAGCAATATTTAGACATCTTGGCCTTTAGTTTAGGAAACTATATGGGGTTATATAATACATATTTTGCTCTTTAAGTTTGAACACTTCTTACCCACATCATCCCAAAAGTGAGGATATAATGTTCTCTTCAGCATTAGAGATGGTGTGCTGCTGTCTATGCTACCAGTCTCTGACACATACTCTTGCATGCCTTTGAGGAATGTTTCCTACACTGTCCTCTTTGAATTCACTCAAAATACCACACAGGAACATGTATTTAAACAGTAGAGGAAAAAAACTACTTCTGTGCAGTACTAATAATTGTGAGAAGTACATTATATTATAGCAGTACTCTAGTGAAATTAATAAAACATCAAAATATTAGGGCTATGTGATCCTCATTAACCTCTAAACTTACCAAGGGCAGGTTTTGAATTTTACTCTTTCTTGCATCTCATTATGTGAGATTGGACTGGTCTAGCCAAATATCCCACCAACTCAGCAAATGAAATTCCTCACAGAATGAGTCATTAAGACCCACAAAACTCCCAGTTACTTAGACTCATGCATTTTACACAATTATATTTTCATTGTACAGTCAACGAAAATGCATAAATAAAAGAGTCTCTTGCATTTGTAACACCAGCAACACTAAGCTTGGGCTTTCAAAAAGCTTCTAAAGCACAGTAAAGTGGTGTGCAATTCTTAAAATGAGTCTGTTCCCCCCCCCAAATGTTTCTATAATATTAGAAATCAAACCTAACCTTTGCAGAGGTCTGTAACAGGAATCTTAATTGTTTAAGATTTAGAAAAGTGAGACTCTCAGAGTGACAAGGACTTGAACCTAATAACATTTAGGTCACTGAATTGTCACCAAATGTAAATAGCCCAGAGTAACATCAATAGTGTCTGGCTGGAACATGTCTGTAGGACACAGTGGAGAACACCAAGTGATTCTATTATCATTCTTGTCGAGTTCTCCACTCTCCAAGCAAAACTTTTAGATAAAATCATTGAAATTTCTTCCAGTTTCTGCATCGTGCTACCCACCTGCTCAGCTGCCATTTACTTTTTAAGTGTCGCTAACATACCTGAACATGAGTTCTGTAGCTACTACAAGTTCATTAATTCCCAGTGCTGCCTCAGTGGCTCAAGTTATAATGTCCCAAGATGACGATGAAGTACCTAGTGTAGGGTGTATCATTAATCACAAAGCAGTACCACTAAGTGAAACCCATCTAAACACCATAGGATGCTATGTTGACATTTCATGTGCTTTAGTATTCAAGAAATGGGATGTAGGAGAGAACAGACCCTTAGTAATCAACTGCCCAGCTCATTTCTGTTGGCTATAGTGTGTATATATCTTTTCATATTCTTAGTAATTTTTGATTTTCAAACTACTTAACTTTTGTTCTTTAAAGTGGTTCTGTTTTCAGAAACAGTCTATAAATGCAATAAAACAAAGTAGCATAATCTAAAAGGAATAAGGGAGAAGAGCAAGGTTCTTTCCTTGTGGGTCAGCTATAGAGGTCAGGGCTCCACAGCTCTCCAGTCTTCAGTCAGCTGGATGGATACTGAGAGATGCCCTTAATGTCCAAAATTCACAGTAGCACTTCATTTCCATGGACTATATGACTATTAATGTTTGTTTTATCTGTTTTGATCACATAGATAATAGAAAGTGTATGTTTAGGATGGGACATTGTGACAGCAAAGATCCACAAAGCCTGTCATATTCCAACAGGAGCTGTATTGAAGCTGGCCTTTGCTCAAATCCAGTATGTTCAGATAGATACAGTGCTAATAATTGGAGATAGTCAATGAGAATCTTTAGAATATGCATTGTTTCAGCTACATATACTTTCAGTTGCCCAGAACTTCTCTTAAAGCACAGGTGTGGGCAACAATTGCTTCTAAGTTCCAGCAATCATAATGTAATCCATGTAGAGAATCAATCGTGAATGTTCTAAGATGATCTGTGCTACACCTTTGGGTTTCACCATTGATTTCTCTTATCTTTGTGTTTCAAAACTGTGATGAACTGACTTTTTTATTTGTCCAAAGTGCATGCTCTGTGGCCCCTGGTGTGTCTTGCCCTGTCTGATTTCACTTTCATATTGAGAGCAGCACACCTTAGTTCACCTTGACCCCATAATCAACCCAAAGGGAGGACAAGCTCCAATTTCATAATATACAGGTGAGAAAATACTTTTTTAAAAGCTAGTGTAAAATGATGGCCTTTAAGGTAGGCTATTTATGAGTAGGACACAAAATGCTTAGGAACTAATGAACCTTTACTCTTTGTGTAAGGGCTTATAGTAGTCACTTCTTTCATTGCTATGATAAAATACTCAAATGGAAAAACTTAAAGGGGAAAGGCATTACATTGCCTCATAGGTTAAGGCAAAGCATCTATTAGTCTACCATGGCAGGGGAGGGATGATGTAAGGCTATGGTAGCAGGAGCCTGTGATTGTTTCCTCATTTGTGGGTAGTTCAAAAAGCAGAGACAGATAGTAAGTAAGGATGTTCTAAAAGATTCAAGGCCTGACACCTACCTATCTACTTCTTCCAGTAAAGTCCCTCTTCCTAAAGGTTTCCCAACCCACCAGAATATCAGCAATAGCCAGAAACCATGCCTTCACACACATGAACCTGCAGGGATAGATTTCACTTTGAAACATCAATGGGATTCATGATTGTAGACATTGACCACATGTTTCTGTGTGCTATAGAAGCTTTGTATGATTATGATGAACTCTATATTGAGTACACTATGTTCTCCCTTATTTGACAGGATAGGATCCAATGCCAGGTGCCAACATCTCCTCTCTTCTGAAACCTACCACTATCCCCAAAAATATTCCTAACTTTTATCTTAAAATCTGGATGTCTCAGAAGCTGAGTCCAGTATATGAGACATAATCAAATAAACATTAATGTCTCTGAGAGGAATATACACTTAATTTCTTATGAGTGAAAGATGGAAGAGACCATCATAGGATCAGAAGTGAGGAGGACACAACATCTGTCCCAACACCAGGAATAACTGGGACCAGTGGGATCCAGGGGACCCAGGAACCCCACCCAACCAGTGACACGGGTTCCTTCCTGTCTGAGCAGGTGTTCTAGGCAGAACATGGGTATAAACTCCTCTGCCAGTTCCACAACACCCAGAGGAAGCTCCACTCCCAGGCACTCTAACATGCCCAGAATCACAGGATCACAGGATCATAGGATCACAGGAACTTGGTCACACCAGGATCTCAGGGTTCCAGAGGCAGCTTGACTCCCAAGAGCTATGACATACCCAAGATCTCAGGATAACAGGATCCCAGAACCACACGATCACAGAGACTACTGGTCTCTGAGGAGTTCTGACCCAACCAGGATCACATGAAGGACAGGTTTCAGTCAGATATAGCGAGGGAAGGTAGTACTAGAGATAACCAGATGGCGGGAGGCAAGCTTAAGAACATAAGCAACAGAAACCAAGGTTACTTGGCATCATCAGAACCCAATTCTCACACCATAGCAAGTCCTGATACACCATCACACCAGAAAAGCAAGATTCGGATCTAAAGTCACTTCTCATGATGATAATAGAGGACTTTAAGAAGGACATAAATAACTGCCTTAAAGAAATACAGGAGAACACAGGTAAACATGTAGAAGCCCTTAAAGAGGAAACACAAAAATCCCTTAAAGAATTACAGGAAAACACAATCAAACAGGTAAAGAAAATGAACAAAATGAAAAATGATCTAAAAATGGAAATAGAAACAATAAAACAATCACAAAGGGTGTCAACCCTGGAGTTAGAAAACATGGGAAAGAAATCAGGAGTCATAGATGCAAGCATCACCAACAAAATACAAGAGATAGAAGAGAGAATCTCAGGTGCAGAAGATACCATAGAAAACATTGACACAACAGTCAAAGAAAATGCAAAAACCAAAAAGCTTCTAACCCAAAACATCCAGGAAATCCAGGACACAATGAGAAGACAAAATCTAAGGATAATAAGTATAGAAGAGAGCAAAGATTCCTAACTTAAAGGGCCAGTAAATATCTTCAACAAATTATAAAAGAAAACATTCCTAACCTAAAGAAAGAGATGCCCATGAACATACAGAAAGCCTACAGAACTTCATATAGACTGGACCAGAAAAGAAATTACTCCTGTCACATAATAATCAAAACACCAAATTCACTAAACAAAGAAATATTAAAAGCAGTAAGGGAAAATGTTTAAGTAACAAATAAAGGCAGACCTATCAGAATTACCCCAGACTTCTCAACAGAGACTATGAAAGCTAGAAGATCCTGGGCAGATGTCATACTAACCCTAAGAGAACACAAATGCCAGTCCAGGATACTATACCCAGCAAAACTCTCAATTACCATAGTCAGAGAAAACAAGATATTCTATGACAAAACCAAATTTATACAATATCTTTCCACAAATCCAGCCCTACAAAGGATAATAGATGGAAAACACCAACACAAGGAGGGAAACTACACCCTAGAAAAAGCAAGAAAGTAATCTTTCAACAAACCCAAAGGAAGATAGCCACACAAACACAATTCTACTTCTAACAACAAAAATAACAGGAAGTAACAATCACTTTTCCTTAATAGCTCTTAATATCAATGGACTCAATTACCCAATAAAAAGATATAGACTAACAAACTGGATACGTAAACAGGACTCAGCATTTTGCTGCATATAGGAAACACACCTCAGTGTCAAAGACAGACACTACCTCAGAGTAAAAGGTTGGAAAACAATTTTCCAAGCAAATGGCCCCAAGAAACAAGCTGGAGTAGCCATTCTAATATCGAGTAAAATCAACTTTCAACTAAAAATTATACAAAAAAGATAAGGAAGGACACTTCATACTGGTCAAAGGAAAAATCTATGATGAACTCTCAATTCTGAATATGCTCTAAAAATCACAGGCAGTATAATAATAATAATAATAATAATAATATATGTTTAAAATACACAAATATGGAACAGTTCGTGCAAGTGATACATTCAGAATGATAGATAAGACCCAAGGGATTGTTTTCTAAAGTATTCTTTAACGGTGATTATAATTGAAATTATTGTAGTTTCATAGAATTTTACCAAAGCCCACTGGTGCAATTTTATTTGTTTCTAATACTTTGAATTCTTTCATTTTCTACATTTGTGGTTTAGCTATTAAAAAACTTAAATGTCCTGAAAAAAAAAATCCCTCACTTGTTTCTTTACAGAAATAGTCACTACAAAACTAGAACTATTTAAGGGATAACTTCAGCAAGTGTTATAGGTATCTGATGAGTCTCAGTGTAACGGCCTTGGGAAGCACAAAGGAGTGTTGCCCTTTGCTCAGAGTGAAGCTAACATAGCTTCAAGTGAGAACATTGGAGGTATTTGAATTTTATGTCCACATTAGGAAGGTAAGTCCTATACATTTTAGAAGACTAGTATTTATTTTCTCTGAATTTGGTCAGGAGTTGTCAATTTATTTCTAGTCAAATGTGACAGTAATAAGGTTTTCAAAGTCTACTGAAAACAAGTAACATTAAACTTGTGATTTATAAGATTAGGGTATATGTGCTATTTTGACTGAAGTCAACTTTTTTTGTCATTTCATAGAAGAAAAAAAATGAATGGCCTATAAAACTATAAGAGTTGATCTGTCAGAAATAATTTCTAATTACATAATGTTTTTACAAAGTGATTTAATTTATTTAAATCATACCTATAATGTGAAAGTATAAGATGATGATAATATTGGCTTCTAAAGGTTTAGCCTAGAAAATAGCATTTTAATTAATATAGAAATGTCTATAAGTAATTTTATAATTTATTACTTCTATATTTAATTTTGACATGTTTCTCATAATTCACCATTGTATATAATACTGTGATAGATATCCCACAGTATATACACATTTTTGTCACCATAAATTCCTACAAATAAGTTTACTAGATAAAATTTTATGCAGAATTTATACTTTGGTACTTGTTGGTAAACTGTTCATTAGAAGTACTGTATTGATTTGTACTGTTATATGGAACATTTCTTTAAAATTTTCCAACAATTAAATTGTATTATAAAATGAGAAAAAGAATAAAAAAAGGTATTCCTTCCCCCCCAAAAAAATATGGAAAAAATCTTGCAACAAGGAGATTTTAAAGACACTTCATGAATTGCCTTGTAGCAAGCACTATAATTAACAATTTGAGTCTTAGTTTACTCAAACACACACTGAAGTTCTTGAAGCTTCCTCTATTTATGCTTTCAACTCTAAGCCTTTAATGTGGTTCCTGCTATGTAATTACCACTAAATTTCATCATATAAAAACCAGAATCAATAAGTGTCATTATATTCTATGTTATCTCCATGGCACAAAACTCACGTGCATTTGTAAGCTTCGTGTGACAGGCAGTGATGCCTTTTATGTGTGTGGGTTTTTAATTCTCACTGCAGCTCTAGATGTAAGAACCTATTATCACCCCTATTTTGCTGATGAGAAAGTAAATTCCTTAAAAAACCCTGACTAGTAGGGGTATAGTACCTTTAAAATGTTATGGCCAAGAAATTCTCTTACTGCTGTCCAACTTCCTTGGTGCTGAAAGACACTATGCAAGCTGCTAGAGAAGAAAAGACATCAATGTTCTTACTTAGGGCTGGCCCCTGCATGCTGCAACATAGATCTGTGAGGCAAGATGTGTGCCCACAAGTGCAATACTGCTGAAACTGCTTATAGAGGTATCCAACTCCTCTCTTGATTGGACTTGATATATGCTCCAAAGGAGGAAATTGACATCTGGTATTGCAAACATGGCTGTGGATGTCACAGGCCCTAGGAGAGTACCTGTTGTTAATTGTTTATCTAAAGGTCATATTAATATTTACATACTCAAAGCTGTATTGCTCTCAAACCTTGGCTAGAGAAGCTTCTTATTGAAATAGGGAGTGGTCAATATAGAGACTCAACTGTTCAATGTGCTGAGAATAATCAATATTGGATGATGTAGTTGTAGATGTACCATCTATTCAATTACTCCCACCAAGTCTCAAGGAACATCACAGAAGAAGGGCTATGTAAGAGGCACAGAGCAGGGAAGAGCTCTGTCAAATGTTATTCTCCGGACAAGACATGGCTGTTACACACCTGAGATCCCAGCAGCAGTGGCTACTTGAACAAAACATGCACAAAATCAAGTCAGCTAAACATTTCGGCATGATGTGGCTCTATAAGATCCTCTCTCTACCTGAGGAGTTATTAGCATTTAATGGCTGCCAAGGGAGAGTAAGTCACTTTTCCTCTGGGGTTGTTCCTGGCAGGTTGCCCATACCTCTAGTGGATGGTCCTACAACCATGCATATTTGTGCAATTTTAATTGCACTCATTGGGTTATAATATTAAAAAAATACTCATGAATTTGGTAAAGAGATTTGCTGAGGGATTGGATAATATGGGGGAGTTGGGGTAAGGGAAAGGAGAATGGGAGTGGACACATTGCATACATGTGTAAGGCTTTCAAAGTACATATAAGTTTTTTCCTTAAATGAGGCGATAACAATACAAAGAGTAGGACTTTGTTTTTGACTCTGAAATGCCTAATTTTAATTGATGTACTATTGGACCTGTGCTACTTAATATAGTTTTCAACTTAATAATAAGATCATATCAAATTGTCAGATTTGAAGGTCTGAGAATTAATTCTAAGTTTAAAAATATTCCTCTTCTTTTAGTCAAAAACAGAACCAACACATTTGTGTCAGGGATATATTTAGGATCAACATAGAATTTGGAACAATTCTGAAGATGCTTTGAAAAATTATGCTTTTGTGCCAGTTTAGTACAATGTTTTGAGCTTGCCATTTTCAACACTGAATTATTTGACTTAATCCTCCATTTTGAACTGACACTTCTTATTTCTTTCTGCTATTGAATTCCCAGGCCTGTCTAGATCCATTATTTTAATTTCTATTCTTACTTCTCCTTCAATTACTTTGCTTCACAATATTTTACCTACATTTTAAGAACTCATTAAAATTTGACCACCAAGAAGATTCACTGAATGGCTTTGGCTCTTCTCAGTCATTCATATTGTACTTGTGCCATACCATTTAAAGGATATTCAGTCCCTCACACTTTGTATTGGCATTGTTCTGATATAAGTATTACAATGGTGCAGGATATCTGATCAGACTGTGAACCCCAAGATTGTATACTGGAAAAACCTGTCTCTAGTTGTGGTGTAGCCCAGCCCTAGCACACACTTTTAATCCAAGAGCTTTCTGTTTATTGTAAACAAGATTGAATAAAGTCAACCATGGGTCTAGAGGCAGAGCAACTAAACAGTTGACAGGGATTGAACATAGGAAAAAAATAGAGAGAGTAGGAGCCAGTGGGGAGGACAAATAGAGAGACACACAAGAAGTAAAAGGCAGGACATTCAGTTGGGAAGGGTTTTAAGACTATGGAGAAGGGGAACAGGGTCTTTCCTGTGATATTGTTTGAAGAAGAAGGTCAGCTAGGTGCTTTCTCTGCCTCTTTAGCTCGTAGGTTTTCACCATAATATCTGGCTTGTTCATTTGGTAAAATCAGACAATTGGGATTCTATTTTTTAAAACAACATTTTAAGGCTTTGATATTCTTAGAATAGTTAGCACCGTGCTAGGCACAGAATGTGGCAGACATGTTTGGTTTTCAGAAATTGCCCATGAAAAACTAATACTCTTCATTTAGTTATATATTTCCATGTGTTCTCCATACGCCAGATTTTTCTCCTATATCAGTATTTCTCACCTTTAACTGTTGGGGTCAAAGACTTCCTTGAATTATCTTTATGCATGCTCACTCTGTTCCGGTGTAAATGTGAGATGTCTCCCATTAGGGTCATGTGTTGTACAATTGTTCTTAGATGATGGTGCTATCTGGGGATGTTCTAGAAATGCTATGTGAGACCTTCTTCCAGGAAGTAGATCCTTGGGGCTATATCTTGCTCTAACTCTCTCTTGTGTATTCTTTTCTCTGTCGACATGACCTCTGCTCTGATATGAGTTCTTTCACACTTCATGACGATGGATTGAACCTCTGAATCTGCGTACCCCAACAGATCTTTCTTTCATTGATGTGTTTTCTCATAGATTTTCATCACTGATAAGCCAATATACTAATGTAGACACTAACCCCTAAATGATGCCTTATTAAATGCTAGGAACAGTTCCGATTTTTCCATATACAAGCTTTGAAAATCCTGGCTTCATCCCTGAGACATGTGATTGTTCACCTGCCAGAGATGGGCAATGAGCAGAGATGGGGTAGCTGGCTTCTATGGGTTGCCAGCATGCATGGGTTTTCCAGCTGGTAAATGACAGGAAAGTAGATGGAACCAGAGTGAGAATCCCCAAGTGCCTCAGCAGCAACTTCAATAGGAGAAGGGTGTTTTACTGTTGCTTGGCAGCAGTTCCACTTGTCTGTCAGCACCATCTGTGTTTTCTGAAATGAGCAGAATGAGTGCATGGCGACCTGGTCCTGATGTTGAAGGATGTCAGCTCACTGACTAGGACTAGCATGTCCCCTGGCTGCTCTGCACCTCAGTTCAGGACTGTCTTCCCATGATTCTATTTTATATTCCTGAACATCTTACGAAGGGACCAAGCATTCTTAGATGGTGTCACCTACAAATGAGACATTACTGCCATTATCATTGTTACCTAATAGCAAAGTGAAGATAATGTTTTTTGCGTGCAGATTTATCAAGTTATTCAATATATTTGTAATTTACATTAGAGGATGTTCATGAGAGTGAATCCCAATTGAACAATGCATACTGTGAAAAACATGTTGTAATTTCTACGTTAATTTTCTCCTCAGAAGAAAAGAAAGAAACAAGACAAATGTCCTGGCATAATGCCCATGATTCCAGCACTTTGGAGTCAGAAGCAGGGGGATTGAAAATTGAGTTCAGATGGGGCTATATAGTAAATTCTAGACTAGCCTGAGGGTTACAAAGTTAGATTCTATCTAAAAGCAATAGTGGAAGAGAATGAAGAAGAGCAGAAAGATGAAGGAGGAAGGGGCGAAGCATGAAGAGACAGAAGACTATTGGACAGCAAATAATGAAATGTTTCATTTTACCAGCCACATTATACTTGAGTTGTAAGATATTCAGGGCATTACCAGTTAATCCAAGCTCACGGATAAGGTTTCACCATCTGTGTTATCTAACTTGTCTCTCTACTTCTGTGAGTCCAGCCTGTGTTTCAGAATGTGGAGCTGTGAACTCAGGGCTTTGCAGAATCTGAACTCACTCACCTATTTTCTCAGTCATTGACTTCCATTCTGATCACATCTCTGTGTACATGAAGAGCTTGCTAAGTTTGCCATGTGTAAATTCAGAGAATTTCTCATTGTGCAGGGTTATGGCGGCTACAGGGAATCAGTGTTTAGCCCGCAATTATCACAGTAGTCCCCCGATTTTTATCTGTTATTTCTTTGCTCAGTCTGAGCAGGATTCTGGAACTATGACTTAGTGGCTTCACAATCTTTCCAAATTTGGAAGAACTTCCTGGAGAACCCTTAGAGAATGGCACGTCCTGCTTCATGTTAGTTTGCATTCTCCAGAGGCATTTGTATCAGAGCTAGAATCCATGAGTCACACTTGCTGATCAAAAGGGAGACTTCAGGGAGGAGTGGGCCTTGCTGAGCCTCCCAGCTTTAGATAAATACAGAGAATGGCTGTTGGCTGACCAATATTTAACCTACATGGAATTTTCCTGACATTTGCTTTTATATTTGCAAATCTCACACTAGACACATGTAAGATGCAATCCCAATCGATGCTGCCCAGTTCTACCTCCTATGTCAGCTAAGGGCTTCTTTTCATCTCCATGAGGTCTTTTAACATGGTTGAGAGGAGTGGAAATATTCTATGCTACAGCAGAAATGTTGGAAGCTCCTTTATGACTCTTCACAGTTTGTAGGATTATGGTGCCTTCATGGATCTAATGAAAAGCTATATGCTTTCAGCTCTCTTTCCTGGATATGACATTTTAAAGTTCTGCAAGAATGTATCTAGGTCCATCTACCAGGTTAATGCAAGATCCTTGCTCAGCTTTTTGAAGAGCTGGATTGAGAGATTTGGTCAATGAACCATTAAGCAAGGCATAGGCAGCCATTGGGAAATAGATTGCTCTAACATGGACTGTCTTCCCCAACTTCTTTGTTGTTAAACAGACCCTTGAGAGAAATAAAACATTGACTTCAGTGCTAACACCTCCTCATACACTATTTTATCATGGAGTAGTGATTCTTCTCAGCACTGTGACAGAACATCCAGGAAAAATAACTTACAAAAGAATAAATTTAGTTGACTCATAGGACTGAAAATACTTTCCATCATGGAGAGGAAAGCATCATGGCTATAAAGGTTTTTCATGGTAGTATGAACTTATAGTGTATTGTGTTACATTTTCATGGCCGGTATAATCTTGGAACGTTCAGAAGAGAAGCTGAGGTGAATTATAATCTTCAGGACCCACTCTCCAGTGACCCCCATCCTCATAGTGAGGTCTCAGTTTCTAAAGGTTCCACAACCTTCAGAAAAGCATCAGGAAGTGTGACCTAATGCCCAACCATGAGCCTGTGGGAGCTCTTTCACATCTAAACTATAGCACCCTTCCTCTGGCCTCCAAAGGCTCATGGCCATCTCATATTGAAAACTGCTTTAGTTAAACTTTAGGAATCCCTGAAATTTGAATAGCTTCAACATTTCCATAAAGTCCAAAGTCTCTTTTGACTAACAGTAATTCCTAACTGTGATTCCATGCGAAATAAAATAAGAAATTAACTGTTTGCAATATGCACTAGAGCAGAGTAAACTTTCTCAATTCAAAGGAAAAAATACCCAGGATGGCAAGGAAAGATTAGCCCAGAGCCAAAACAGCAGCACACCCAACAATAAGCCCTGTAGTTTCCCATGTAGCACCCGAGGCACTGGCATGTATCCTTTGACATCCAATGGTCTTCGTCAACCCACTCTCTCTGAAGTTGACACCTATAAAATACATATACTCTCTCATCAGCTGTCCTGACTGGATGCCCACTGTTTTCCCCCAACAAGTGCTATGTTTCCAGCATCTATACTACCCTGAGGTTTCTGTGACAACTTAGGGTTTGCCTTTGTAGTTTGATTTCTGTGGGCAATTCTTCAGGAACTACAACCTCACTAAATGTTTGTGGCTTGGCCATATCAACCATTTGTAATTTTACTATCAGTCTCACAATCTGAGAACTCTTTCTATCTACGCATCTACAAAACTTGCACCATGTGAATACCATGCTTCCATATTAAGGTGTCCTAGGCATGCCTCTGAAGCATGGCATCAGTGGCCTCTGAGTGCTTTATGGCTAAACGTAGTTTGGCTTACAGTTCAGAAAGTAATTTCTTCATAGTAACAAAGAATGACGGCTAGTGTGGCTAATTCTGTACTGGCATGGTTACCTTGGTAACATACTGAAAACACAAAGCTAAAGCCAGAGTAAGAGCTGGGCTCTAACCCTCAAGGACTGTCCTCCAGTGACCAACTTTAACCAGTACAGCCCCATCTCTGAACAGTCCCCCAACTTTCTCAAATAACACTACTAGCTGGAAACCATCTAAGCAAGGGCATTAACCAATCAGAACAGTTTTAACGCAAACCATACATCCTATGTGAAAACTGAACATGAGGCTCAGCCATCCTTTTGCTATGAGTCACATCAAATGCTTGTGTCAGCATAATCGTTTTCTTGTTGGTAGTAATGGTCAAGGAATAAACAGATGAAATGTATTGACCTAGGAACATTTCATTAGTAGTATGTACAGGTCAGGAAATGTTTTGGAAGTATGAACCATTCCCTGGAATTCTATACCAAAACACCATAATTGGTTTAAACACCAGAAATGTATGATCTCACAGTTCTGAAAACTGGAAGTCCCAAATCATCAAGTGGGATGTGGGTGTAGGCAGCCGCCTTCTGAGGCTCTCCACACTCTCCTATGGTTTTTCCTCTGAGTCCTGACCTCATCTTTTTATCAGGACAGCAGCTGATGAATGCATGCTCTAATGACTTTATATTACACTAACTCCCTTTATTATTCTTACTCCAAATACAGCCACATTCTGAGGTAATGGGGCTAAAGATTTCAGGAGAAGAACATTGAAGGGACACAATTCACCAGATAACCATGTGTGTGGGTGTGGTTCCTTACTTCATCAGGAAGTTTCATCCAGTTGAAGAGTTTAAAAAATGATCTTACAGCCCTTAGCAGTCTGTGCTATGACTCAAATGAACAACCCACATAGGGTTCTTTGTTTCCCTGGGCTTCACAGACACATCACAAAGGATCCCTCACCCAAGTGGACTTCGTTCCTGTTAAAGGTCAGGCTTTCAGCATCCCTTCCAAGCTCTGTCCAGACTGCAGGCCTTCAGTCAATCCTCTCTGGCTTGAAACACTCTGCAGTTGAGAAACCCAGCCAGAGAGACCAGGATCCCTTTAGAGAAGATGGAAAAGAACAAGGAGAAGCCAGACTCCTTTCATCTCTCAAAACTCTCTCTAAAATTCTGTGTATTGACCTTTTGGCAAATGATGAATGGTTATTAGAGAAATGTTAGAAAATATGGGCAAAATGGAAGCAAAAAAACCATCACATGTGTTAGTTGTACTTACCAACAACTACTCATTATCTTGAGGGTGGGTGTATATTCAAATCTTTGTTTTTATGTTGGAATGTTCAGAGGAAATCCCCATTCAAACCTACCTGCATATTCATCTAATATATTTCACCAGTAAGAAGGTTGCCTAGTCAGTGTGATGTCTTGAATGTCATAGCTTACATTTGTATGTAATTAGAAATATCTTAACAATTGTGTTGAGGCTACATATTTTATCTAACAATCATTTAGTCATTGTCTTAGTAGTGAGCATTTATGTCAACATTTCTAAATAACTAGAATAAATCTTGTTGCACATAAATCTCTAAAGGCAAGTCATGTGATTTATTAGGATATACTACTACAAAGTTAACAACTAGATCAAAGAGCATGAATAGTTTTAGGTAAATAATTACTCGTTGAGAATACCTTTGGAGAATCCTGTAGCAACCTGGAGAAATGCTAAGAGTGAATGATAGTGCTCACCTGCGTGGAATTTGAGAAAAAAAGAGGGATTTACTAAAAGAAAGAAGGAAGAGAAAGAACTTGAAAGACTGAAGAAAATAGAAGAAAATAAGAGTTTCAAGTTTGTTAAGCAAAAAAGGTACAGCTTAATATTTTAAAATGTTGTATGTATTTGGTTTGCTGAGCAACTGAGGAATTTTGCACTGGCCATTCAACCTGTGTAAGTAATGGTTTGGGTGTTTGTCCACTGGAAATTTTTTCCCTGGTCCTCAGCATATATGGTTTCTTCCTTTCTTATATACTTTGAAGTGACTTCCTTATAACATTTCTGTGTTTTATTTACTTACACTTTTTAACTCTATCCAATGTATGATGTTTAAGTTGTTACATGGGCTTTATCTTGAGTGTGAGAGGAGAGATAGGAAGAGACTCTAAGTATCTCACTTCAAGAGACAGTGGGACATAGCAGAATAACTACTTGGAAAGATTACTGACCAGTAAAGATGGATTCTGTGGTATTATTGATCCAAAGCAGTTATCAAATATCTAGAACTTGTTTTAATTTATTCCATTGATTACCTATATAGGAAGTCCAATTTTCTTCCTGATAGTAAACATTCTTCTTTTAAAAAAATAAGCAATAACAACAAACCCTCTTGTTACTTTAATGTATTATCCTTCTGTGTTTTCAATTTAATTTTTCTTGATTCATTGTTGCATATGATTGCTGATTATGATCTGCATAAAGAACTTAATTTCCTCTGAATTATGTCTATGAATTTTGTTCACTTCCTTTTATTGAGTGCGTTGTTCTGTCCTTGATGTTCATTTAGATCTGCTCTTAGTATTTGCTTCAGAGAAAACAAATCTTCTCCCAATAATTAAACCTTTTACTCTTATGGTATTGCAGAATTTTAGTTCCTATGGATCTCATAGGACAGGTAGTACTCATTTCCTTCACAGGCAACTACTTCCTTTTTCTTATTTCTTGGAAACTAGCATTTTGCTTGTTTTACTTATTTATGAGATCATAACCTGGCAAGATATCAATAGACAAGAATCCTGACCAGATTCCAAGGAGGACCTGGTAAAGGATGAAGATGCTTCTGTGAAGAAGGTTTAGTAGAGGAGCACAGGTTTGGGGTGGGCTGAAGCCACAGTGGGAGAGAAGGTTATTCAGCACTGCTCAGTGAAGACTACCGATGCTTTGGTCTCTTGATTCGGAGTGTCCTTATCCTTTAGACTCCTTTTTTGGCTGCTCTGTTTATTCTTCACACTCCCTCCCTACTCTCTCAGAATAGATTTAAGTCTCATCAAGTCTCTTAAACTTTTGGCATTACTTCTGATTGCTTTAAACTTCTACTCTCACACCATATAATACATACTTTTTCATTGATAGAAACTTCTTCAGTCTCTTCAGTCCTTCATAATACTGACTAGAGATTGTTTAGTGGATGAAGAATAAAACTAAAATCTGAATTTCACACTTAAAAAGGTTAAGTCAAATAGCTCTATGTCGCTAATGGCTATCACGTAGTAAGAATTTGATTCTTGGTCCAGGTATGCTGCTTGGTTCCTTTAAAAAGCCATCTCCATGGAACCAAAGCAACCCAACCAAACCATAGCATCATCTGCTTCCTAGGAATGATCAATGCAGTTGTTCCAAAAGGACAAAAGGAGCATGGGGCTTAGATAAAGAATGATGATGTCTAGGCATACATAGGTGAGTCAACGGAGAATAGCATTGAGAGCAACTAACTGCCCAGATCAACACGCATGCCCATACAGACTCTACCACTACCACCTCCCATAGGTGCTCATACTCCTGTTTCTCTCCACTTGTCTCCATTCCAACCCCCTTTTACTTTACTCTTTTGCTTCAATGTTTTGAAGAATTTTTTTCTCATCATTCAGGTTGCTCAATGAAAAACAGGCTATTTATTTTGATTGACATCTTATAGAAGTTAGACATCTTCTGGAAATACCATCTGACAGAGGCGCCTCGAATTCCTTTCTTTCTGTGACTTGCAGTGGTCTCATCTTCTTTCCCTATCCTGATCTCTATTTTGAAGTCTAGGCTGTTCAGCTAATAAGCAGATGATCGGATAAGTGTTGGACAATGTGAGACTAGAAGTGTCACACAAAGCAGAGATAATTTAAGCTTAAGGAACTTTGGCTACTCTGCGATAGTCACCAAAATACACAAAATAAATGAAGCATCAGCGTCGAGTATAGGTGTCAGTGACATCGAGTCTAGAGATCAAAACAATGGGCAGTGCACACTAAGCACCATTCACACCCAACAGATCCAAGAATAAATTCCTCCCTTTGCTGTGACCCATTGAGGCTTGCTGACTCTAAGTGTTCTGTTCTGAAACTAGAAGCCACCCTGCTCCAAGCTCCATAGCCCAAGGAAAAATACCTTCAGAACACTCGTGAGTTTTCTTTCCTCCATGCTTATCCGTCATGATCTCCTCTATCCATTTTAAATTCTCTAGAAGCTTTCCATTGTATGTACTAAAAAAAGCAAAACTCTGAAAAGTGTCAACGTTATTCAGGGTCTGGGCCCTACTTAAATAACTGGCCCTTGACCACCCTGCCTTCCCCATTGATCTAGTACCTCGGGGACACTGGGAGACTATACTATACCCAGTCCTCCATTTCTACCTCTTCACCCTACGCCCACACTCCTCCACCCCTTACCACAATACAGTGGCTGTTTCTGGTCAATTTTCTAGCACAGGGAGGATGAAGCAATCAGTCAGTGCCACTGAGACTCTGATGTCAGCATTTCCTCTAGTTAGGCATTCCCTGAGGATGCTACATAGTGTGTTCAAGAAATGTTCATCTTTCCATTAAATCAGATACGATTTGGTGTGATTCTGAGATAAGCAACCCACTTCACTGAGGAATAGTTATTTAACATTCACAGGCATTTTATGTAGCCCTAAGATACTTGATATGTTTATAACCTGGGGCATATTATGACAAGAATGGCTTGTACATGACATTTACAAGAAAATATTTTCAAATTCAGTGAGAGTCCTCGACATGATCCTATCTCAGGACTGATAATCACTGCTGGTGTTCAGATATCCAGGAGGAGATCTCCTTTTTCTAGCACACCCTGCTTTCTGGTTCTCCTGTTAAACAGCTCATACCACTGTCTTTGTGCAGTCCTACTCTGGTAGGGCCGGCTTGGCAATAGGTACAACAGAAGCTACATGACCCTCCAGAGAGGAAACTCCCTGGGCAGTTGTCAAGTCACTTTTCTAAGGAAAACATGGTGATAAAAGAATATATGCAGCTCTTAAAGCCTGTTTGGATATTTTAAAGATATGAGTTTCCCAACTGAAGAAATAAGCTTTGATTATATAGTTGAAACTCTACAGCAAAGAAACCATCATACATAAATGCAGTTTCTATGAATGGTCAGTTAGTATGCACATACACTGTAACTATACTTACAGAAAGAGTCATAGATTATGAACAATAGGCTCATAAATATGACAGGCCACTGCACTTCTGCACTTGGAAAATACACAGGTTGTATGTCAAACAAATAGCTTTTCTCAGGCCAGCTGGATGGTTCCTCTAGTAAGAGCACTTGTTGCCAAGCCTGGTGACCTGAGTTCAATCCCTGGGACCCACATGGTGGAAAAGGAGCACACAAAACCTGAAAGTTGTCCTATGACCTCCACTTTTGCACTGTGGCAAGCACATGCTCCTCCCCAACACTAAATAAATAAAAAACCTAAAAGGAATACATTTCTTACAAAACAGAAGAGAAACATTAATCTTCATCTAATAATTACTTTTTGTAATTAAAATATACACTCAAGATGATTTTATAATGGCCTTTTTACCTTCTTACCTTTTTAAACATTCAGAAGAAATTTTTATAATTTTCTAATTGTTGCTTATTATTAATTATTATTTTTGTTGGCTTTTTGAGACAGGGCTTCATATGGCCTAGGTAAGCCTTGAACGCACTCTGAAGCTAAGAATTAGTCCTGAGCATTCTGTCTCCACCTCCCACAGGCTGGGAAAACAGGCATACTTCGTGGGTGGATACTTTTTTGGTTGTTGCTAATTTTTAGATTCCTTTATTTTATTATATGTGTATGACTGTTTGTCTGCATGTAAATCCAGGTACCATATATGTCTAGTAACTGCAGAGATCAGAAAAGGGGGTCAGATCCCCTGGAGATGAAATTACAAATGGTTGTAAGCCACTCTGTGGGTGCTAGAATGAGAACCTAGATCCTCAGAAAGATAGCAAGTGCCCTTAACTGCTGAGTCATCTCTCTGGCTCAGATAAAGTCTTAATTCTAAAGGTTTCTTTTTACTTTCCTAATGATAGAACTCTTGAGTTGAAATTTCCTTAAGTTTGAGTTGATATAAGTCCTCAAAATAAAACGTGCATGTTGCAATAGAGATTTTTCTTTTTGTGAGATACCTAGGCTCTTGAAACTGGCTTCCTGTTTTGCAAATGGGCTTGTGCAGACAACCTCAGAAACTCTTGCCAAAACAGGAACTACAGATGCACATGCTGGGGCAGCCTGAGGAAAAGTGGCTCCTTTGGGCAGCTTTGACGGGCATGTTAAAGGAACAGGGCACCCAGAGGACAGGTTCTGGTTGAAGCAGCAAACCCAGCCTTGGGGCAACTGCATGAGTCCCAGAGAATGTTGGTTAGAAGCCTTAGCTCCCATTGGAAGACCGCTTTCTCTCTGGAGTTGCCTCCCTTTGCCTGGAACTGGGAAGCTTTCAGTACGCCACTCCCCCGCACCCAGCAACCCGCCTCGCCACAGCATTTTCATTTATCCTGAAACTAAATCAGTTTGGGGCTAAACATATTTTAAAATGTCAGCCTACCTATTTTGTCCACGGAATGAGAAATGCAAGATTTTCCGAAAATGCCATGTTTGGTTTGGATTTTGTCCTGGAATGTGAAATGGAACAAATGTTAAATCCTCCCGGGGTGCCTTGGAGATTAAATGAGGAACAGAGTAAAAGCAAACGATTGGTGAGCGTGATCTGCTGTATCTCACCATGCTTCAGGATGGTTATTAATTATCATCATCAACCTTATTGCAATTATCAGAATGCATGCTAACATATATCAAAATTAAAGCATGTAAAACTAAGAGGGACAAAAGAATGTTTCTCAAAATACCCATAGCAGGGACCATATTGAAATATGCCTAATAGAAAAAGAAAGATAAAATAGAAAAAAATACCAATAATTCTTCAATACCGTGGAATTCCTTGTTCCATGTAGCTATCAGGTAAAAGGTCTTTGCCTGTCTTCTCAGTACCAGATTTGGTGTAAGGTAGGCCAGGGACACTGGTTGTTAGCTTTTTGGGGTAACATCTCTATTTATAGACTTCTGTATCCTGCTCTGGCTTGAGAATATTCATGGAGGAGTAACCTCACGACACACCAACATGAGCACTGACTTTGCTTAACTTTAATGAAGATGAGATACTACATAAGTCCCTGATGGCTGTTAGTACCCATTGAAATAACCTGATCAATTAGACCTGAAAAATACCATTTTATATTTATGACAGTGGGCATTACAGTTTGACTGGTAATGGTTCTCCCACTGACCTATCTGCATGAGGTCTTTCCCCCCAGCTGGTAGCCCAGTTTTGGGAAGTTGTAGAAACTTTGTGATAAGAGGCATGGCAAGTGGAGGTGGGTCCCTGGGCTGAACATCTGAAAATTAAACCCAATTCTTCTCACAGACTCAGCTCTCTGGGTTTTGTCTGACAAGGTATAAATGAGCAAGTGCAAGCTGCAGGCACAGTAGACCCAGCCTCCTCAACCCCCTTGCCTTCCATACCATGAAACTGTGAGCCAAAATAAACCCCTTCTCCAGCGAGTTCTTGCAGGTCTTTTGTTGACTTGTGAGAAAAGTCACACACAGGTGGGATTTCTCTCTTCTACCATCATGGGCACACTGTGCTTTGTATCCAGTTTCCCTCATACTTTCCAATAAACATGAAAAAATGTTTTTCTGGGGTAGATTTGGAGCCGAGTTGGTTTCTATGCCTTTTGGGACCCCAAACAGCTGCTTTTACTAGATACAGATCTCTTAGGCTTAACAAGCAGATTGGTAGCCTCCTTATTGGTTAATATGAGGTGATCTCTATTCAGCTAGGGAAGATCTCATTCATAGGAAAGTAAGGACAACATGAAGCCATTTGGGAATCCATTAGTGTGACTGAAACTCCTCTATACAAACAGTTGCTTGCAATGTTTGTGACAATCATGCTGTCCTTTGATGAGCCAGCAGCCAATTCTGCTGCCATACAGCTAGAACAATGATTCATGGCCATTACTGGGGAGATGTGGTCACAGGCAGATGGCATGACTAAGACACCAAGGGAGGCATGCAGTTTGGGAACTTAATGAGAGCAGAGTACTAAATGAAGTGAGCAGTGCTGGTCAGAAGATAGGGTTGTGAAGCATACAACGACTTAGGAATGATTTATTTACTTTTTTCTCATTGTTTGTCTTAACTGACAAGTGAAAATTATATTTATATATGTGTGATGTACAATGTGATGCTTTAAAGGGCTAAGTCATAGCTTCACATACTTATCATTTTGTGGTATAAGCATTGAAAAGTTTAGTTTTTAGAACTATTTTCAATGATAACGCATGTGACTATCATCATTCTAGAATCATGTTTTTCCTCATCTACAAACTTAGAATGACAAGTTTCTATTACCTCACCACAATTTAGGAAGATTAAAGCATATGCCTTATAAACTCCAAAAAGCCATCAAAGACTAGTTTCTATTAATTATGAATAGAGAATGCCATTATAACTCATGTGGCAATTTGAGAGCTTCTTAAAGGCACATGACTCTATTGGTCAATCTAGAATCTAGGAATAGATGCTTTAAATGAGGGAGAGATGCTACGTCCTAGAGTGAGCTGTGTAAGGATACCTCTGGTGTTATGGACTTTCACGGTGCCTCTGTTTGCACCTCTTTTGGACTTTGAACACCTGCGCCTTTCCTACTTTGCATTCGTGTCTATACAAAGGAATCAATCCTTGTCCTTCAGTTGTTATAATTAACTGAAAATCTCCAATCACCAGGATGCCATAGGAACCTAAAAACATGTTTCATTGTTCCCAAGAGGGGAAAACCGCAGTTCCATGCTTCCGGGGAGGCGCTGTTAAAGCGGCATGCATAAAGCCTGTCAACTTCCTGTTTCTTAAAACAGCCATAACTCCGGTCTTAGAAGCGATCTGCACTTGTACTTTTTTTTCTATCGGATATTTTTATTGGATATTTTATTTATTTACATTTCAAATGTTATCCCCTTTCCCCATTTCCCCTCTAGAACCCCATAACCCACCCCCCTCCCCCTATCCCACCCACCCATTCCCACCTCACCACTCTGGCATTCCCCTACACTGGGACATCAAGCCTTCACAGGACCAAGGGCCTCTCCTCCCATGGATGCCTGACAATGCCATCCTCTGCTACATATGCAGCTGGAGCCATGGGTCCCTCCATGTGTACTCTTTGGTTGGTGGTTTAGTCCCTGGGATCTCTGGGGGGAGGGAGGGTCTGGTTGGTTGATATTGTTGTTCTTCCTATGGGATTGCAAACCCCTTCAGCTCCTTCAGTCCTTTCCCTAAGTCCTCCTTTGGGGTCCCTGTGCTCAGTCCGATGGTTAGCTGCAGGTATCCTATCTGTATTGGCCAAGCTCTGGCAGAGCCTCTCAGGAAACGTCTGTATCAGGCTTGTGCCAGCAAGCAATTCTTAGCATCAGCAATAGTGTCTGGCTTTGGTGTCTGTACGCGGGATGGATCCCCAGGTGGGGCAGTCTCTGGACGGCCTTTCCTTCAGTCTCTGCTCCACACTTTGTGTCTGCTTTTCCTCCCTTGAGTATTTTGTTCCTCCTTTTAAGAAGGACTGAAGCATCCATTCTTATGCATAGTACTGAGTAGAATTTTAGCAGTATAAGTTACACACATAGAGAAACCACATCAGTTTCAGGCTCCATCCTAAGCACAATTTTCAAGAACCTTTTCTCTTAGAAATGTCTTTCCTGTCTGTCATGGCCCAGGGTCTACGGGAATTTATCCCCTTCCCTACATAGATGGTTACCGTATGTCAGACTTTGATATGTGGAGAGCGTTCACTTCATTCTAGGGATTTTACAGACTGGAGAAGCAGATACAATGCATCATGCTGTAAATCACTCAGAGCCTGACCAGGGAAGGAGCCTGTGATCCAAGCAAACATCACACAGAAGTCTCCACCCGGCTGAGCAGATTAGACCCACACGTAAATAGAACGGCAGGAACATCAGCAGCCAGGCTGGCTGCCATCTTCCACTGAGTTGATGAACAAACTTAACTCTTTGTATCTCACAGCTCTACAGTGGAAAATCTGTAAAGGGAACAGAGTGTCATCATTTAATGTTGGCTTTTGTCTTCATATGTATACACACACACACACACACACACACACACACACACACACACACACACACATACAGGGGGCATCAGTTGGTTTTTCTAGTGTTACCTAACATAACTTAAAGGAAAAATGGTTCATGACTTTAGGGTTCATGGGTTCAAATGGTTCAATACATCATGGGGAAAAGAGGGCAGCAAATCTCTCAGTTCATGCCACAGCAAGCCAGGAAGCAAAGTGATAGCCAGTAGCCATGGATACCGTGCTCTCCCAGACTGACTCCAGTGACCTTCTGCCTTTAGCCAAGTCTGACCACCCAAAGTTTCTAGAATCACCTAAAATAGTGCCACCAGCTAGAGATTCTAGTGGGTAACTTTTTGTAGCTGTGGCCAAATATCTGGTAAAAAGCAAGGAGGATCTTAGTTATATTTCTTTTGCTGTGATAAAAATATCCAGACGAAAGTGACTTCAAGAAGAAAGGGTTTGTTCTGGCTCATGGTTCAAGGATATAGTCTATCGTGATGGGGCAGTCATAGCAGCTGGAGCATGAAGTAGCTACTGTCACTCCATCTGTAGTAAAGAAGCAGAGAAAACGTAGACAAATTCATACCTGCTAGTGCTCAGCTCACATTCTTCAACCACATAGTCCAGGATCCCCTATTGGAAAATGGATCCAAGCATGATTAAGATGGTTCTTCCCATATCATATAACATCATCACTATAACCCCTCACAAGTACGCTCAGAGTTGGTTCCATCTCTTGTGGATCCTGCTAATTTGACAACACTGACATGGGTAGGTGGGATTTCTTTTGGCATACTGTTTGGTGATACAGTCCAACATAGGTATGCATGGCTCTAGGCTCTAAGTTACTATGAGGCTGCTTGCTCACATCTCAGTGGACCAGGACCAGATGGTGGAGAATGCAGGTGCTCTGCTGGCTTCCTCCTTCATCTCTTCTAATATAGTCCCAGACTTCATGTCATGAGATGATGCCGTCTACTCCACACTCTGTGCAGGTCCTCCCTATTAGTTAACCCTCTCCAGAAATGCTCTCTCATGTCAGCTGGAAGGTCTGACCTCTTTGTGCTTTTGGAATTTCTTAATCAAATCAAAGGGCAATCAAAATGCATTTTTATATGGTCTGAGAATTCAAACACGAGCCCATGGTAAACATTTCTTACTCAAAACTGTAACAAAATAGAACTAAATACTGTAGCTTGGAGAAAGACGCTATACTCTCTATTTTCATCTCATAGGGTCTCAGGCCATGAACAGACAGGGATGATACCAGGAATCTGATGAGTTACAGGGATTGGAAGAGAAAGTCCCAGAAAGTCACATGGTCCCAGTCGGTTTGCTTCTATCATGAACCTGGGTTTGGCTATTGTTTGGGTAATGTATCAGGGAATATTCTTTGTAATTATATTCAGTACTCAGCTATGTGAAACTTAGCTGAGTGTCAAAGGCAGTGTATCGAACCAACAGAATCACCAAGGCATGGAACCACCCCAACCCAGGTGCCAGGGACTAGTTGGATCTGAATTTGGGTTCTTGCTCCATCTACTCTCCAAAAAATTACCACTCTCCTCTCTCTGGCCTGTGACATCAGCAAGGTTGCGTGCTAAATGGATCTATAATGGCTCATACCTCAATTATTAGTGAGATTTTCCATCTTATATGAACCCTTGCATCTGGTTAAATAGTGACAACCCAGCTGATCCTTTGCAGTGTGTGCAGGAGGAAGAACATGCAGGGTGCTGGGGCTGGCTCAAGTCAACACGGATTTATCTTACTGCCTCTTTCTCCACAGAAATGGATTTTTGCCCATTTTTAGTATGTAAGGTCTGCTTTAAACTAAACTGTGATTCACAAATAAAATGGTCTAATTTAGGGTCCTTTTGAAAGACCATGGTGTACAGTATATCCAGTACTTGTGTAGCAGAATATTAGAATAATTTTAAGATAGATTCTGTTATTAGCCATGGTGATTTTGGATTAGTTTCACAGGTTGACCTTTTAATTTAGAAAGTTTCATAATATACCTTGAAAAGACAAAAGAAGTGAAACCATCTCTGAGATAGGCAACCTTCAGTGGGGGCTATCTCTGTAGCTAGCAGACTGCCTCCCTTCGTAAGTGTGAAGTTGATCAGACCATCCTCTGATGAGGCCAGAGCAAGAACTTGTGAGATCTCTCTGTGAGTCAGTGTCTTCCAGCTTTTCAAAAGCAAACAATGCATTTTGGAACACAGGAAGGTGAGATTTTAAAAATGCAAATGTATACATGCCCCAGTTTTTCTCCTCTGGGATCACACGGCTGGATCTAGGGTGAACCTGCTCTATTTTCCAGGCTCCACACTCCTCTCACCCACATTTTGGAAACCAAGCAAAAGCTAAGGAAACAGAGCCACAAGACAGACGCCTCAATGGAGAGACACTGCTGGGGGAGAGTTTGTATTACACATTGTAATACTTAATTTGCTTATATAAAACCTTCTAAGGCCTTACTGTAAAACCTTCACAGAGCCTCTATTTGACAACTGCTTATAGCTTACATTTTATGTGCCAATATATGCTCAGAGTGTTCAAAATTTTTACAAGAAATATGCTACTGGTATCTTATTCTGGCAACTAAGAAAGTTTAGCCATGAAAACCTGACTGGAAAGGCATCTATTTCTCTCAGTTGAAAGGAGCATCTTTTTGTTTGAATCAATGTCAGCAACCAGCCCATAAAAAGCAACGATATATAAAAAGTGTCATAGATTTGGCTCCTGGAACTTAATTAATTTCATCCATTTGGGAACAGATGACAGGGCCTTTTTTCTTCCTAAACCTTCATTGATCCTCTTAAAATAGTGCTGACACAGAGGAAGTGACTCAAGTTGATAGCAGATAGAGTTGTGGCCCAGGCCAAGCCTTCTGAAACAATCAAGGCCATCACCAGCATTAAAGTGGTCCAATTGAATGATGCCTGTATGTAGTAACATTGAACAAATCTAGGTGTTGCCTTTATTGAGAGAATTAATGGTGTCAGTACAAACTTTTCAAAATACTTTTTCTTATTCTCTTTAATATAAACAACTGTCAACCTCAGTTTTCCATTGCTGAGCTCAGCCAAGAATCACTTGAAGAGTGGCAGCTGAGATCTTTGCAAAATAACATAATAAACCAGGAAAACTCAGGCATTGAGCCTGACATAGGTCCAGGGCTGTTCAGCAACAGCCAGTGAGCAGGAGTCATCTTTGTATGACCTCGTTATTGTTTGCCTTTGAGGAATAAGCCTGCAACGAGTTTGCAGTCTTTTCTAACCCTTCACTGCTACTGATGTCTAAATGTTTAGGTGCTGAATCTGTGTACCCACAGCTGAGTGACTCCCTGAGCCAGATCCAGTGGGGAGATTCAGCTTTATGCTTCATGCACCAACTAATAAATGCTCCCATTGTATCTCCCCTAGCATCCATACCACTCAGATAATTCTCCTCTGGAATATCTTAATCAAAATCTAAGACTTCATGTTAATTCACAGGAATGATTGGCAACCTTTAAAAATATAATTGCATACCATTATAACGCTTGACTAAATTGACAAAAATGTGTGAATAGCATATTGTCAGCTTTATAATAACCTTGTGGCATACCTACCCATCACTGAGTTTCAACAATTACAAGCCCAGGCGAATTTGTTGCATTAGAAATCCCACATAGTCTCCTGTTTGCTCCTGATAGTGATTTTGAAGGAGATTTGAGATTCAATACTATATTTATAGATAAATTCTGGCTATGTGTCTATAACACAAACCCATTATAATATCTAAGAAATTGGCAATGATAATCTATTGACAAAAGTATGAAAATTATTTTATTTCAAATATCTATACATGCATCTGTTTGTATGCATATGCAAGCATGCATATAACCCCAGATTGTTACTTTAAAACATTGTGTATTTCACCCAAGAGGAGTAGAAGGCAGGAAATAATCAAACTCAGGGCTGAAATCAACCAAGTAGAAACAAAAAGAACTATACAAAGAATCAACAAAACCAGGAGTTGGTTCTTCGAGAAAACCAACAAGATAGATAAACCTCTAGCCAGGCTAACCAGAGGGCACAGAGACAG
>CM052714.1:44596094-44690170 GCA_028551405.1 Uromys caudimaculatus
ACTCATGCCTAAGAGGGTAAAGAGAGCGTCTTGACTCATCAAGATGGAGAGAGGCCACTGTTAGGACTGACTGCCTTCTTGCTGAGAGTAACACAGCTGATTCTAGACCGGTAAAGTGTGAGACTGTCATGTTTCAATGAGTCCAGTACAGAAACCTTGTTAACAAAGATGCCAATAGAAAGAGAGTCATGGTGCCTAGATTCAACAATGGGGAAAGGCAGGAAGCCAAAAGAACATGGTAGGGGAGACTGAAAAGACACAGTTGACACCTGGAAGCTGTAGGTGGATGTCTGGAAGTCACAAATGACACATGAGAGATGAAAGGAGCAGGGTCTGCGAATCACTCCCAAGTGTGTTGCATTGGTTTCTTTTCTGACCGCCGGGATCAAGTACCTGAAGAAAATCAATGTAAGGAGAGAAAGAATGGAGAAGCATATAATTTGAGAAGATTCAGCCCATACTAGTGGAGAAGGCTACAGGACTATGAGGAACCTGGTCACATCACATCAATAGAGAGCAATGGGACTGGAGGAAGATACTTTAAGACCAACCCCAGAGATCTGCTTCCTCTAGCTAGGCCTCACCTCATGACCCTAGGTGAAGACCAAATGTTTAATTGTGTAAACCTACAGGGGTGATGTTCATTTCCACATTCAAAACAGGACACTGTCATTGTGGGGTGAGCATACACCAACCTGGCTGACTGTGTCCATCCCTCTAGTCCTGTTCTCAAAGCACAGCTTAAGCATGAACTTATACAATTGAGAAGCTAACACCCCCCCACATACACACCGTACTCCTGTTTCTAGCCGAACTAAGAATGAAATCCCTTTATTGAAAGACAATTTGAGCTGTCACGATTGGCCTGTGTGTGTTGCCCTCAATAGAGGTAAATATATTTGGTGAGAACAATGTTGCTTTTATTTTTTCCTTAACAACTGATCCAGTTAATATAAGCCTGGTAGTATCATTTCAGAGAATCTTTGTGAACTACTTTTCATTTTGGGGGGAGATAGTTGATGGAACCTTGGTGGAAACCAAACACATGTCACAAATAACATGTAGAAAGGGCAGGACCTTCTTTCAGTTTGTCAAACACAGGCAGAGGCCATGTTCATTTGGTGCTGCCTGATCAGAGCTATCACTTTCTTCAGTCTTTTGAACTCCCCACCCTGCCTTCCACCAGGCATGGCTCCATTAGGAAAGTCATAGTGAGCTTGTTAGCTGCATATGGATTGTTCAGCAGTTTTCTTTGATACTGAAGCATTCCATCCTACAAAGAACCCCCTATAGACAAAATAGCAACTCAAAACAGCAACAGAAAGTCAATAAAACTGACCAGATCCACTAGGATCTTTCCTCCCCAAGAGTCAACAGTAAAGACTTCTGAGCATCACTTTCACCTTGGCCTAGCTGCCAGAAGACACTGACATAAACCCAGCCAACTGGAAGAGGCAGACAACCACACAGCCCAAAAGAAACAGAAACCAGCCAAGATGCTTAGAGGAGGTTCAGACCTACTTAGCTTACTGGGAAAGGACCATCCAGCCTATTGTGCTGCCTTCAGTTTGTGCAGGGGATGCAGGTTTCCAGTATTTTGATGTTATGGTAGGCCTTGTTGCTGGAGCTCTCTGAGTCCTTTCTACTCCTGTGTATAAATGCTCACTCATATTCCTGTGAGTAACCCTAATAAAACCCATTAGTTCACCAAATTGGACTTTGGTGGGATCTATCTTGTGGTCTATTGTGGGGTCCCTGAGTACATGTGTGCATGGGTGTGCGTGTGCTGTGTGTCTGTGTGCATGTGTGTGTCTCTGTCTCTCTTTCTCTCTCCCTCATTCCCTCTCTCTCTTATTCCCTCCCTCCCTCCCTTCCTCCCTCTCTCTCTCTCTCTCTCTCTCTCTCTCTCTCTCTCTCTCTCTCTGTGTGTGTGTGTGATACACCTCCGTTAGAAAACTCCATCTCTGAACAGTATGTCTGTGCTTGGAATCATATATGATCCTTCTCTAAAAAGATAGACAGTGTAAAGAATGAATCGTGTCTTCTATGTATTCAGCCTACATTCAAGCTGCCCAGTATATGAAGGTTAGGGATATGTGGGTAGAAAGAAAAAAAAAAAAAAAAAAAAGATAGCGGGCCTGTAAGAATCACAGCAACTTAGCCAGACACTTTCCACACAAGGATTGTTCTATTTTTTTTCACACTATTTTTTTAGAGCACAGCTACCCTCATTTGACACTTCCATTGTATCTGTGGCTACTTTTGCATGAAGGATAAAATTGAGAAACTGTAATGGAGCAATGATAACTCACTAGTTCTAAAATATCCGTTATCTGACCCTCATGTACTGATGGCTATTGTAGGATCCTGGCACACGTGGACCTGAACTGCTAGGAGAATACCAGGTAAGAGAACAAATCAAAATCCCCTTTCCTCAGTTTCAAAGAGGTTCGTTCTCCAAAACATACAGCCATGACGAATACTTTTTCCCCCTGTTCTTTCTTCTGATGCTTATAAATGGAATCAACCAATTACATTCATGTGTTCCAAAATCTAAAATGCTTGAAAAGCAAGCATGTCTGCAGTTTGGACTGCATTATCAATGACTCAGTGTGAACCGATTTCAAGTTGTTTAAAGTCAGTTCATAAAAACACACTACTAACAAAACTATCAAAAGAGCGAGGCTTTGCTTTAATACTAGTAGAGGTTAGGAGGAAATATTAATGATGCTGGAGGAACATAGACATAACTTCTCTCCCAGAAGACTCAAGCTCAGATCCCAGAACCTATGTTGAGTCTCACAATCACCTATCACTTCAGCTACAAGAGAGCCTATACCCTCTTCTGGCCTCTTCAGGAACCTGAAGCCACATACCATGCCCACACAGAGGCATGTAATGTGATTGACAACTAAATATTTTTAAAGTAAAAATAATGATATTGGAAAACAAAGTCAAACTCCAGAATGAAGCAGCTACAGAAGGGGGTTCACCCATTTAATAAATATCAGGAGATAATTAAATAAACTACAGATCCAAGAACATCCTGTCCTAGATGGAGGTGACAAGTCTGAAATTACATTGGAACAGATGGAACAAATATGCCAATAAATGCAAGTGAGATTGATTAAGCTTTTCTATCACTTTGCTACTGTGATGTGACACCAGTGGAAGAGGCTTATTTCTTTAATTAATTCATTTTAACTTGAACACGCACACCTCCATGTACAAGCACACATATCCTCAAAGTTTTAAGAGGAAATTCAAGAGACTCCACTGAGCATGGAAAGGGATTTGGGGCTTCAATAGCAAATAGAAGTAAAACTGGCTGGGGACAGAATCTGCACCACTCAGGACTATCAGTAAATCCTTTCTTGCCAAACAGGAAAGAAAAAAAAAAATCCAGAAGACTACTTAGGGGTTAGGGAGAAAGTTCAGAAATAAAAAGGAGGCCGGGATGCACTGAAGTCTCTGGTATTTTATTTGCCTTTGAAGGAAGATCTTCCAGCTCATGAAGAGAATCGTGTCATTGTTTTGTTACTGATGCTGGGTTCCTAAGCTGTGGCTGTTTGAGCAATGACATCACAGCCAGGTCATGGTCCCTGACTCACCCCAGGCAGCCTTGGAACAGAGGCAAGGCTGAGGGACAAAAAAGGACACTAGAGTTGAGGAAGTATTCTTTCAATAGAGAATGCTGACTTGCCGAGAGTGTGTGGCCCATGCCTGTGGCCCAGTGGCTCACTTCATAAAAGCAGGGCATCCTAGTTTGAGAGTGTGAATAAGCATTGTTTGTCTCCCGTACGTCTACCGCCACCATTCAGCTGCCATCTCTTGTCTACAGGGCAAGGGCCAGTCTAAGGTCAATGAGAGGAAATGAGTTTACAACTGAAGTGCACAAAGTAGTCATGCTTTCCCTGCACCTGCTATAAAACTTGACCTTCCCAAGGGAGACTTTTCCCATGACAATCATGCTGTGAGGTCAGGGGTTGTGATCACAGGGGACACGATGAGTAGTTGGCATAGAAGAACTTTTGGAGTCAGATGCAAGGAACTTGACAAACAATTTAGTGTCTTCCTTAGCTGACTTCTCCCTGATTGTTCAGTGATTTTTGTTACCAGAGTGGTTATGGTCACAGTCCCCAGCAGCCCTAACAGAGCATCTATTCTTAAGAGGACAATTAAAACACAAGGCAAGAGAAAAAGGCAGAAAAGGGAAGTTTGTTCAATATGGCCATATTAGGAAAAGGAACAGAGAAGTCTAGTGACCACCCCTACTTCAAGGCCATCTTCAGGACCCTGACATTCCAGTTACATTCAGAGAGCAAGAAATATTCATCCTAAAGAGTCCTGGTCAAGGAGTAGTTTTGGCTATCACCATTGTCTTTGCTCCATTCTCTTCTATAAGGTCTGACAAGTTGTCAAAACTGTGTCAACTCTACTTCTGGGAGACAAGAACACCTTTTGGTGCACACCAAGTTCTAGCATTTTCTTTCTCCCAGCATGAGACTCCCAAGTAAATTCTAATTCCTTGGACTCTATTGTTCCAATGGTATTATGTCTACAGGGAGGGACACAAGCATCTCCTCTGGGTACCCTCTTGCTCCCCAAACACAACTAAGGAGGGAGTCTTTGTAGACAAAACTAAGGGACTGTTACTGAGTATCATAGGCTCCAACTCTAAAGCAAAGGGCCAAATTCCACAGACAAATGAGTGAGCAATGATCATTTGATCCCATTGTCTAACTCACTGCATGCAAATTCATTCATGGCTATGAAAATCTTAAGTGATTATGTAATTGTGTGTGCCCATCCATACTGTGCTTAGAGAGCAAAACTAAGAGTGTTCTAAAGAGCATCAGTTTTGTTTTTCTTACATAGCGACATCCAAGCTTCCCTACTTGATCAGACAGTATGTCAACCTGTACCTCCTCGAAACTTCCATAGTTCTTTCCCACTGTCTTAAAGCACTTCTTTTCATCTTTTCTTAAACTCCCTTGTTCGAACTTCAAAGACAACCTCATGATTCAAATAAGCAAGGATTTGGCTAACAGATCCACCTTGTGTCAGCAATGTCTTTCATGAATTTAGAAATTTTGATCATCTTTTTCACCTCAGCATTCATCTTCTTCCAAGCATAAAATGCCTAATTTTCTCCCAGTTCTTATATGGATGGTGTTTCATACACTTGACCATGACTCCTGCTCCCTCTTCCCATAAATATCATAGTTCTTCATCCATCTATATAGTCAAAGATACAAATAACACGAAGAGTGCTCTATGCACAGACTTCATGTGCTGTGAGGTACAGCAGGAAATATTGGTGTGTGTATGTGTATGTGTGTCATTGCAGGTTTGTATGTATGCAGATACACATGTTCATATGCATATATATGCACACGAATGTGTAAGCCAGAGGTCAGTCTTGGGTGTCATTCCTCAGGAGCTATCTTACTTATTTATTGAGACTCTTGAACCATACTAAGTAAGCCAGGTCAGCTGGCCAGTAAGCCCCGGGATCCACCTCTCTCCACCTTCTTAGCACGGGGACTACAAATGTGTGCCACCACTCCTGGCTTTTTAAACTGAGCACCGACTTGATCTTCTGCCTCTCTCCAATGTTCAATTCTGGGATTATGTCAAATAACAAGCTCAAAGATCTCCGAGATGATTAGCAACAAGCCCATTACATGACTGCTTTTTGTTTTCTAATAAGTATCCACAAATATCAAAACACAAGAGTTAATACAATGAAGGAATTAGTCATATAATTTATCAATCTTCAGCATGTATAAAGTCTGCTACTAGGTTTAAGCAAATCACTTAAAAATTAATATATTCAGTTGCTCTTTTAAAGTTGTATTTAAATACTTATATATTATGTAGTTATAATATCAAAAATGTCTAACTCATTTATAAAAAAAATCTGATGAGAAATAATCATAAGACATTTTCTTTAGGGATTCTTTATTTTATTGAATATGTAAGAGGTAAATCTTTGGAACTATAGTTTGAAATATAATCTCAAACTATATCGAAACATTCATCAGACTGACGCTTATAGTTTTATACCTACTTTTACTTTGAAATCCTGAATGTTTCCTTGTGTAACCTGATAGACAGCCGTAGCTTTCTCCCCTCTGGTATTCTGCCTTTTTCTATTCCTGCAATGCTAAAAGCAGAGACTTGAAAATCCTCATCAAAGTGTGACATTAAGCTCACTTTTAAATCTTGTTCTGAGCATATGCCATGCACATAACTGAATATCAAATTAAGAAGATAAAAAATAAACATAAGGCTATGCACTATTAAATGTTGTGGTGATTATTTCAATGGACTGGCTATGGGACAGGTTCATTCTCCTTATGCAAATTTCAATTAGTAAGAACTAGGAGTAAAAAGATACAATTCACAATGGCTAGTTTTAATTATCAGCTTGATGAAATCTAGACTCATCCAGGAAGAGAGTCTCAATGGGCAACTCTCAAGATCAGATTAGTCTGTGGATCTATCTGTGGGATATTGTCTTGATTACCTTTATTGATATAGGAAGACATACCCAGTATAGGCAGCACTATTCCCTTTGCTGGGATCAATGGGCTGGATAAAAAAAAGGAAAGGTAGCTGAACAATAAACTTATATGCATTAATTGCTCTTTGTGTTTAACTACGGATGTGACATAATTAACTGTCCTGGTGCCTTGGCTTTCCTGCTAGGACAGAGATCTCGACCTGTGTGCTAAAACAAACCCAGTTTCCCCTAGGTTGTTTTTGTTTGTTTACTTGCTGTATTTTTGTTTTGTTTTCTTTTGTGTTTTTTTTTGTCACGGGCAGGGCTGTCTGGGTGTTTTGTCATACCAACAGAAGAGAAACTAGGACAAATTTATACAAACTAGACTTCTAACCAATTGTCTTCACTCTTCCATCCACTGAGACAATTTTCCTCCTCTGTGAGGTATTTTTCATTCATATACAGTATTTTATCCACTTCAGTTCAGATGTGCCACATAGTGAGATAATTTCATAGTAATTATGGTGTTCAATGTCTAAATATATGTTTTGTCTTATATAGTGTTATCTTCTGTTTTACTAGGTACAAACTCTTTGAGGGAATATATTCTGCTCAAGTTTTCTTTCTCTTTTCTCTTTAAAAAAGTTTTTTCTTGATTCTTTGTGAATTGTACATTGTGAACCCCAGTGCCATCATATCCACCCTTCACCCTTGCAACCTCTATCCACAAAAGAAAAAATAAATAAAAATAAAATTTATAACAGACAAACAAAAAAACCAAGATAGCCCATTTGAAGCAGTAGTATGTTACCCTTTTGTTCAGCATTACTTGCAAGTGTTCATTGCAAGGATTCAAGGGCTCTGGTTTCTGCCAGATACCAATGCTTGCAGCAGAACTTCGGCAGATATCCTGTCATTGCCCTGTGCCATAGATCATCTGCAGGATAGGCCCCTTTACATGCTCCAACAGTTCGTAGGTGGGTAGATGTTGAGGTGGGCCAATTCAAAGCCCCGCTTCTGGGTCTGGATGGTAGCTGAGTTGGTCAGCCTGCCAGCTTTCCCACACCTGCACCACCAGGGCCAGTTCTCCAGCACTGCTCTTGCTAGCTCATCCAAGTATGGCAACTGGCAAGGGCCAGGACCAGCTCTCCCACTCTCACACGCTTGGGCTGCCTCACCTGCACCTTTAGCACCAGACCACGCATGCCCTACTCCTCTACTGTGCTGCCCAGGTAAGGAGCAGGGTCTACTCTCCTAAGTGCTATATCAAGTGACGGGTGAAACAGCACTCCCATTCTCGTGACATAGGGGCAAGATTTCATGCCTGATGTAAAAGATCTCTTTTGTCCATACTACCACATAGCAGGATGGGACCAGCTCTCCCAACCCCACTTGAACCATGGTTAGATCTACTGAGCTTCCTGGGAGAGAGAGATACAGGTCTTATTCTCTGGAGAACTACATCTGGCAAGGAGTGGGGGCAGCTCTCCTGATCTCATGACCTTAAGGCCAGTTCGCCAGCCTGCTGAAAGTGTCACAGGGCAAGTTTTCAAGGTCACAGTGTCACATCAGAGTTGTTAGAATGGCTATGAATCAGTTCCCATAAGTTAATTTTCTACATAACTAATACATACCCTACTGTTTTGAGTGCTGGTCTTGGATCATAACCCTGTTTAGAGAGGAGACAGCCACAGTTTTAGGGAAGCCATGAGTTTCTAAATTGGGGCTTCATGTGAATGAACCTGCTTGACAAACAATGAGAACCTCCTTCATGTACTGCTCCTAATATTTCTTTTGACTTTATCTACCAAATGCTATGGCTAGTGTGATTTGGCTACAACACACTGTTTTTGAAACAATGACAGATTTGTGTTCTTGTTTGCTTAACCCTTGACAAATATTTGGAAAAAATGATCTTTCTATCCATTTGTTTCACCAGATTTCCCAAGTCATCGTCTACAACATTTTTGTCAGCTTTACATGCTGGGACCGAGTCTTCCCATCTCTAGATTCATAGAAAGACTTGAATTTGGAGCTAGAAAAATTGGTTGGTGATTAAGAGAACTTGCAGAACTTGCTTTAGTACAGAGAATTGGGTTTCTAATACCAACCCCAGGTGGCTCACAAGTGCCTGTAAGTTCAGTTACGGGGGATCCAACACTCTTTTCTGACCTTAGCTCCACCTGTACTGCATTTGCTTGGTGCACACTTCCAAGCAGACACAGGCACATAGAAAAGAAGCTTCATGGGAAGGGTAGTTACTATACAGAGTCTAAAACCAAGCTGAATAGCCAAACGTTCCCAAATCTAAACCCCACAAGCAAAACCTGAACAATTTTCAAATTCCTCTTTCCATCTCACTACAACCATTGATGTCTACAGCTCAATGTCTCTCAAGAATGTCTTCTTTAACTGGCGAGATGGTATTGGTTGGGTACTTGTGGCTCATGCAAAAATTACTACTATTAAGGTCACATTGTTCCTACTGCCATGAGTCCTGTATTCCTATAAGTGTTCCTGTCATTGTGTTACGCCTCCAGTGTGACGTTTGTCATCATTATTCAGCAATTATTCTCAATATTACTTAAGTGCTACTCATATTGAATCATCTTTTGGTGAATCATGGTCAGAATTCTATGTTCAAAACATTTGGAAAGAGACTCAGTAGGCAAGTATTTAGTCAAATGCCCAACTTTGAATCATATGTGGTTTATATACAGGTGAGTTAAGACAATACTAGGTGCTTTGTGGTAATGTCAGTAAAATAGGAGAGATATACTGTCAAGAGGAAATGTGGATGAAAAACTCACAATAAGGGAAATAGGGAAGTTAGGGAGGTAGATAGACAAACAGATAATATCTGAAAAGATGATACATATAAATTGCAAATAATTAACAAGCAGAAAATAGATACCTACTTTAAATAAAAATAGTAAAATAATATGAAATAAAACTGCCCTGTGCTGAAAATAAGTGACTGTTTATTCCTAAATAAGAGGTCTATCATCCTTTCTAAGGCTCAGGGAACACTGAGGAAGTAGGTTAGAAACATTGTAGGAGCTCTCTAAGGGTTGACTTTTGTGGCATGATGTCTTCCAGGCATAGCATGGGCACAGCACTATTATACTCTTAGCAGATGTGATCACCTCTATAAGATCTACACCTCATTCTGGCATGGAGGCAGAGAGAGACTCATGATTCCCTGCCCCTTGGTGAGGCTCTCTAGTTACTAGAAGGAAGAAGAGTCGTTTCCTCAGTGGTAAAGCCACTGGTAAGTTTCTTGTGCTCCTGTAAATAAATCCTTACATACAGTCCTGTAAGCAACCCTAATTAAATGCATTGGTTAGTTCATCAAATAACAGTCTGTAAATAATAATTGAGAAAATTCCTATAACAAAGTGAGTCAAGAAGAGATAAGTTACAGCAAAGAATCAATATGACAGAAAGAAGAGTAAAGTCCGATGGCCATCAGGGAGAGAGGAGAGGCCCTTGGGCCTGAGGATGTTAGAGGCCCCAGTAAAGGGGAATGTCAAGGCGGGAATATGGGGATGGGTGGGCGGGTGGGTGGGAGGTGGAATTCCCTCATAGAGGCGGGTTGGGGAGGGGATAGGGGGTTTCCAAAGAAGAGACCCAGAAAAGGGGAAACATTGGAAATGTAAATAAAGTATCAAAAATAAAAAAAAAAAAAAGAAGAAGAGTAAAGTCCTTTGTCTAGATATATACTAGACAGAAGTGGAATTAAAATAAAAAGAGTGATTAGCCTTCTAGAGGACTTTACAAGATTTAAATAGAAGAAGAAATGATTGTTGATTCTTTGATGGTTCTCTTAAAGAATTTCAGTTATCCAAATCTCAAGATAAGTGAAAACCTTGTCTCCTTTGGCTCCAGGATAGACTCACGAAACACCGCTAACAATGCCTGAAGAGAGGACGTGATGATCTAAGCTGATGATTCAAAGGCAAAGACCATGTCAGTTAGAGTCAATTACAAGGACTCCCGAGTTCTTTTGTCCATATTTTCTTTTAAATTTTTTTTATTGTAATGTTACTTTCTTCCTTATTTTTTATTTTATTGTGATTTTTAAATTTTAATTAGTTTTTACTTATTCACTTTACATCTTGCTCACTGCCCCTCCCAGTCACCCCTCTCACAATCCTTCTTCCCCCATCTTCCTCTCCCCTTCTCCTCTGGGGGCCCCTGGGTATTCCCCACGTTGGCACTTCAAGTCTAGGCACTTCTCTCCCATTGAGTTATGTTTGCAGACAGGAGCCTAGCATGGGTGTCCTCTGTGAGGCTCCACCCAGAATTTGTTTATATTTTCAACTGCCTGTTTATCAGACTTTCACAATGGCGTAAGTTTTAAGTATTGAGAACAGACATACCTTAGGCATGAGAACGTAATATAAATGTACAGAGATTCTCTGTATTGGCAGAGAATATAGGAAGCATGTGCTTCACTTAAACAGGCAAAGTTCTCTTTGTGTTTTTGTTTTAAACTCTGGGCTGTTAAAGTTAGTTGTAGTATACATTGCAAAGACTGTATTTAGATCACAGAGCTTTGTTGGATAATCTTCCACTGGGCAAAGGGGTCAAAGTTCTAGAAAACTTTCTGTGTATGATTTTCAGGGTGAGAGAAGCAAAACCTGATGAAACATGAGCGTCAATCAGACTCTCTGGCAGAGGATGGCAACCCTTAGGAAGAACACTGACAGGAAACACCTTCAGAAACTCTTATTTCAAAGAACAATAAGAATCAACTAAACAATGGCAGGAACTCGGAATATATACATATGTGCACACATGCCCATTGTGTGGTAAAAGCAGCAGCAAGAGAGCCAGCTGAGGAAGCTGCCACCACCTGTTTAGAATTCAGACATATACATACATGTATCCACCTACATAACTGGTGCTCCCTCACACAAACAAAACCCCACTTACACCATTGGTCATGGAATGCCTGAGCTCGGGGACCTGCTGATTTGTTACTGCTAACACTTTCTGTTACGGTCCATGCAGGATCTAGAGTTTCACTTTACAACAGTATATAGTGACCAACACACTAGGCTTATTTAGCACTAGAACTCTGGCTGAGAGCATAGCCCTGGGATCTGTTCTACTCAAGTTGAAGGCCTCAGTGCATGCTAATTCATGCATGGTGAGAAGACAGAAAGGCAAGCAGGTGCAAGCAGAGGGAATTATGTGAGTGAAGAGAGCTCTCCAAAGAAGCAACCTCCAGCTTCTAAGAACCCACCCTTGTGATGAGTATCTGCATCCCCGTTAGGCCAGGCAATGGACGCTCTCGTGTCCCACCATAGCTCTTAAAGGGCCCATCATCTCTTACCACCTTTGCTCTGGGGATAAAGTCTTAAAGTGAGTTTCAGCTGGCACAAACCACAGTAAGCAATCACCAGAAAGATCAAAATTCCATATATAGCTTGTGTTATAGTCATTGCATTAGAATTATTTCTCATGTTTTCATTTTTTTGATAGTTTCATACACATACATAATAAGTGTTAGTGGTTTTCATGTTATATCTCTAGTTGAAGGAGATTATAAGAGAAAGAACATTTTCCCCCTTGAAGATTCCCTGTGATCTTCTCTCCATTTGAAGCTATTTCCCTACCTTTGAACCTCAGTATCCATCTTTTATGTACTATATAGCATTTTACTCCTGACCTTGACCCCAACATCTTCCAAGTCCCCTCTCAGTTGATCCTGACAGCAAGCACAAGAGCTCAGCGTAGGGACGGACATCTGTTTTGTGAATTGGTCTTGACACATCGGATCTCTCACACACACACACACACACACACACACACACACATTCTTCATTCATTCGGAATCAGGTAGAAAGATGCCCAGCACAATTCTCTAGATTACTGATTCCCAGCAGAAACCGAATGATAGTGAGATCACTGAATAGTTAACTAGATAAATGGCAAATGTCCTCCTCTCCCTATTGTGAAGAATGACTTCTTAGAGCTTTTTGCTGCTCATGGAAAAATTCCAAATTCCTTAGTTTAGTCATCAAAGCCCTCACAATTGGGTCTCTGTTAAGCATCTTTATCTCCAGCTAACACCCCATGAACCCTGGACCTTGCTCAGTCATCTCCAAGGCTGCCTAACCTGCTTTTCTTGTTCTTTTCTCTTCAGTTTACCCAAATCCTGGCTAATCCTCAAAAACCATGCCCAGTCTCTGTTCTTTCATGTCAGTAATCACAGGTCTGGGTTACATAGATCCCAGCTAGATGTTTCTCACTGGGAAGTACTAAGAGTAGTACAGAAAAAGTTACTTTCAGTAGAAGAGACTCATAAAGAGTATTCTGGCAAAACATGTCCCTCCATCTCTTTCTCGCAATCTAGTCCAGCAATGCCCAGTAAGAACATGGGCCTCTGCTGTGGTTTGAGTGTGAAAGTCCTCCTCTCCCTCTTGTGAAGGAAAGACTCTTGCATTTGAACCTTTGTTCTGAGTTAATGGTGTTATTGGAAGATGTAGAATCTTAGAAACTAAGTCCTAATAATAGAAGTAGATTGCTAGGGATAGGCCTTGGAGGTGGTTTCTGTTTCTAGCTTTTTCTTTAGCTCTTTGCTTTCTGATTTTCTAGCATGTGAAAAGATTCCTTCTAAAATGTGAGAGGACCCACTGGGTGTGCCTGACAATATAAAGCTGGTCCAGCGAGCTGTATCTGCCCATAAGGATTGGATTTCTAGAACCACAGGCCACAATAATCCCCGTTCCTTTAGGTTGTTTCTGTCAGGCATTTGATCATAACAAAAGGTAAACATGTAAAACATGAAAAACACCAGTATATGCTCATTAGCTTGTCTTATTATTATATCATAGATTTCATATTATTTCAATTAGCCCAAAACATACTTCTGGCTCAAAACTCTAACTCCATTTCTCTATCTTCATTGCAAAAAAAAGAAGAAGAAGGAGAAGAAAAAGAAGAAGAAGAGGAAGAAGAAGAAGAAGAAGAAGAAGAAGAAGAAGAAGAAGAAGAAGAAGAAGAAGAAGAAGAAGAAGAAGAAGAAGAAGAAGAAAGATTGGGGATCCACGTGTTTCATGTGGTGAGTTTTTCTTTTTTCCTTGCATAGGTAGAGCTGGTGATAAGAACATTAAATCTGATTCATTTCTTGTTCTTAAACTGTGCAAGGTTATGACTGCCAGTATCTGCCAACAGATACTCAAGTTCATTGTGAATGAGGCACTTTGTGTGTACAAGAGTATATCTGTTCTCATAGAGCTCCAGTGAGAAGATGAAGTTCTTCATAACCCTTTATGTTTTTCTGAAATGTAGATCTGCAAAAGCTCTTGCATCATTGGGGAGGGTTGTTGTAACCTGGAACTCACAGAACTTCTCAGCAGGGTCTCAAATAAATTGACATCAC
The DNA here is from genome assembly GCA_028551405.1 of Uromys caudimaculatus. NCBI lineage: Eukaryota > Metazoa > Chordata > Mammalia > Rodentia > Muridae > Uromys > Uromys caudimaculatus. The sequence continues at coordinate 44,609,996 of CM052714.1, forward strand.
CTCCAGGGTCCTATGCTGGGGCACTGATTCTTCGTTTGATCCCTTTACCAAATAGGCAACTCTATCCAAAGTTTAATTAATATTTTTTCTTAGTTTTGAAAAAATAAATTCCTCCATTTGAGGAGGTGTGGAGTGGGGACAGAGTCTCATATATATGAGGTTAGCCTTTAACTTCCTATTCCAAAGATGACCTTTGAATATCCTCTTGATTTACATTTGGAGATTAAAAGTTACGTGCCACCAATGTCTTTTTTAGGCAGTGCTATAGATTGGACATGGAGTTTCATGAATGATGGGAAAGAATTCTACCATTTGAACTCCTGTTCGAGTTTTATTTTTCTGTTGCTATGACAAATGGAATGACCAAATACAACATAGGGGGGCACAGGGTTTATTTCAGCCTATAAATGACTGCTCATCATTGAAGAAAGTCAGGGCAGAGACACAAGAGGGATCTTGAAGCAGAAATCATAGTGTGACATGCTGCTTGCTGACTTCTTCACTAAATCTTGCTTAGTTAGGTTACTTATATAGGCTAGAATCACCTACCAAGGAACTGATTTCACCCACAATGCTCTGGACCTCCATACATCAATTAATAATCAAGATAATCCCCATAAACATGTTATAGGCCAATCTGCTCTCAGCAATGCCTAAATTGAGATTTCCTATTCAGATAATTTTGGCTGTATCAAATTGAGAGGTAGAGCTGACCAGGACACCTCTGTCTTTATGTTAGATGACTTGTGCTGCTCTGTATCATTTTCATGTTTATCAGTGGATAAATTCTTATTTTCTCCTACTAAGTGGTAAGGTACACAAAGTTCTAGCCTTCTTTTCTGTTGACCTCATAGCATCCAGTGGAATCATCCATATCTGGTAAGTCCAAGAACAGGGTAGAATCAAGATATAACACCCGTCATTGACTCTAATCTTTGTAATTTTATCAACACAGGAATTAAAATTTGAAAATTCTTTGCTAAGCCTGAGGTAACTCGGAAAGATCACAGCAAAAGGGCTATGTCAAGAACTCAGCTTTCCTCATTCCAGAACAGAAGCTGCTTTTATTATATACATTCCATTAACAATGTTTGCACATACTGTGTTTATGGAAAAAAATATCAGTAGCTGCTGACGACATTTGCTTTGTGATCATTCCAAACTAATATAATATATCACAACACTGTGAGATGAAATGCTAACAAAAATAAGGCCACATCATAAAATACATGGTGAGAGCTTCGTCTTCTTGAGGGAGACATAAAATAAGCACTGGCATGTTGCATTTTGTTAAAATGCAGCGCCATGTGTGAGTTCATTTTCTTTCCCTCAAGGCTCTCTGAGCTGTAGATCATATTGAGTTACATGACTCTACAGAATGTCACAGAGGCAGAATGATCCACCTAGAGCAGGATCTTCAGGGAATCAACCTCCAACAAACACACTTCCTTGCTGAAGAATGAGTTGGGCTCAGGGAAGAAACTGAGGGAAGAATAGATGTGAAGAGCTACCTAGAACGCTGGTGGGAGCAGGCAGGGGTGTAAACCCTGTACTCGCGTGAGCTCATAGCCTAACATCCTCCATCAAGGTAAGAAGCAGCTTTCCAACCAGGGCCTAAGTTGAACCTGCCCACTATATGTTCATGGTCCTTTCATATTCTGCATACAAATGTTTGCTGAGATCCAAAGTACCAAGGGGATAATTCTCCTGACATGAGTCAAGAGTTAAGCACCATTTGACTTGTGCTACTCCAAAAAGTGCAGCATCCATCCATTTGCCAGCACTGGGAAAAGCTAAAATTATTTAAATGAATACAAACTGAGTTTTTTTTTTTTTTAAAAAAACTGTGCTCATCAATACCAAAATCAAAATCATCGCAATATTTATGCCATGGCTGATAGGCCATGCACTGGGATACTATGATAGGAGGAAAGAGCTTGAGGTCGTGTAGACATTAATAAAGCCGAGGTGCATGGACTTTGTATCTCCACAGAGCTTACTGTGAACTGCTTGACTGTAGACAAATTCTGTCCATTTCATATTTTAGAACACAGGATGCTGTCTGTGGCACCCAAGGTAGGATCACCATTTACCACTGTAAATTACAGACTGTCAAAGCCGTAGGGTGCATGCCAAAACCTTCTAGATTTTCAAATGGTTCCTGAAATGTCTTTAAGCCCCTCACTTTCCCTTTTCTCATCTCATTCTTTTTGTAAGTAATATTGACGTACTTTTTAATTGGGTCTGGATTCATCTGTTCTGTGTATGTCAGATCCAGCTAAGTCTCCTTTTTTTCCTCTCAGTATTTGAAAGCATATATTAATTTACTGGCTCACCTCTTTTCTTTTCTTACAGAAAAAAATCAAAGGAAATAAAAATGTAATGATATAGAAACTGTCTTTGCTTAAAAGTCACTCCATGGAACACCTTAATTAGGACCCTTGCTGCCACATTACCTAGCTTATTATGTCTCTGCGTTTATGACAACTGGAAAAATCATTTATAGCAACATGAAAATCAGCTCTAAGTTGTCTTGGATCAACCTGACAGATTGGAAAGCTGCTTTGAAAACTGTAATGGGAACTTCTAAGAGACAGAGACTTAAAACAGTTTCGTGCCTGACAGTTTGTGTTGCAGAGGTAATTAGGTTTCATCAGATATTGAGCTACTAACATAATGATTTATTAATTTCTGACTCTTCTAAAGTCATATTATTTGTCCTTCCACCCACTCACCCTTAGCAGAAAAAAAAAAAAAAAAACTTCTTCCATGGAACCCTACTATGATAAAATGTACTCCTTTGCACAGGTTTGACTGCCATCAAGGTGGTGACACTGAAATCTCACATTTTAAATAAAAGAAGATTTTTTAAAAAAAAATGAATCAGAATAAAAGTGTAACTCTGATCCTCTTTTTTAAGTTGTGGGAAACATATGCTCTTTTTCTCAGATGGATACTGTTAAAAGAAGAAAAGTCCATGCACAGCTGCTGTGGAGTCTCTTTTATTCCCGATGATAATGCATCTATCTTAGAGAATCAGCAGCCTTACATTATAAATGTTTGCTGTAAAGTCGTACATGTGGCTGACAAAAGAAGACTTAGAACATGAAGGGAGAGATAGGTGAAGAACACTACAAAACACGGAGTGAAGCACTTGAAAGGAATTCATAATTTATCATCATTGGTATGTAGGTTGTACAGTGTTATACATTTAAATTATTTCATAAATAATGGAATCTCCATATTACAAATATGGAATATACTGTGGATCCAAGGTAAGATTACACTTAATCAATTAATCAATTAATTACAACCAATTAATGGGCCAGTGCCCAAATTTCTTTGAGCCTATTGTGATTTGGTTGCCACCAGGATCGAAGTAAATATATCTATAGATGGCTCCATCCAGCGCTGGCAAGTCCTTTGAAAAAATTATTGACACAGAAGCTGCCATGTGTAAGCTTTTACCTCTAGACCATTCTAGTTTCTTTTGTGATTTTTCAAAAACAAATTCTATACATAAGGAATTTCTTCCTCTTTACTTTTCATGTCATATGACAGATACAAGATTATGGTATTATATATGGATTTCATGAGAAAAATTATCCCAAGAATTAGAGATATTCACAACCTGAAAAGTCGGCAATTTACTATGTTTTGAATAGGATCTATTGCTGTAGAAACTGAAAATACAGTAAAACTAAAATACGTAGGAAAATGTCTTTCTCGACAGTTGATGACAAAGAAAACTGGCCTTTGATCAATGGAATGTCTTTTTTTTTTATCTTTGGAGAAAGATCCTATACAATTACTAGGACCATTGTTATCCAAAAGAATAGGGTGTTTTTCATTTTAAAGACACAATAAATTAATTGTCTTGTGTTATCACAGTTTTATAGATTCACTGTAAATGATTTAACTACCTTGTTCCCAGCTCTTTTAGCATATTGGTCTTTGTTTAAATTTGTTTATGAGCAGTGCAATACTATTTCATAAAAACAAGGAAAACAGACTGTTCTGCTTTCTTACTGTGTGGACGTCTATTTGTAGCACGAAAGTAACATTAGCTCATAGTTCAAGAGAATTATATGTGTTAATTCATTTAAAGAGTATATGAGATTTCTTTAGAAAAATTTCATAAGGACTGTTCTTCTGTACTGTTGTTATGGATTACTTTATTGACTGTGATCAATATTTAATATACATATAAAAGGCTTTAAGACATTTTCATGTCTTTCTATAACTATTGAATACATGGAGCAAGCATAAGAATACACACAGACACATACACAAATGCATACACACACACACACACACACATACACACACACATATATATGGAACAGATGATTCTTAGAAGGTAGGTCCTAGAAATAAAAGTGTTATATTTAGATCAAAAGTCAAAAGGCCTGTTACATTGCTCATGGTTCATGGTGACCATAATCAGCAATCCTGCATTTATGGGCAAGAGTGGGAGCACTGATGATGTCACAATAGCTGTGAGTTAATGTATGAAGCCGTCCTGCTGTGTCCAGAAAGCACTTTTCTGGTAGTCATCAGCTGCTTCTGTCTCTTATATTCTTCCCATTACTTTTTCCTTAGTGATTCTTGAGTCTTGCAAGGAAGGCATGCAGGATAGATGTTCTCTTATTTTCTGGACTTGGTTAATTGTGGGTCTCTGTACTAATCATCATCTACTGCAAATGGAGTAATCTCAAATGAAGGTTTAGAGGTGAGATTATAGATATAATGGTAAGTCATTAGTAATTGGCTTAATACTGTGTCTACTTAGCAGAATAGCGGGCAGTTCTCCTGTGGGCCTATGAACCATTTAGCCATAGGTTCATGGCCTGATAATACAAGTCAAAGCAAGACCAAATGCCAATGTTGAGATGGAATTTGAACATGCAATCCTAGCTCTTACTGTGAAGATATTTGACAATTGCTAGAAGTTGGGGAAAAATAGACTTTTTGTTTGTTTGTTTGTTTGTTTGTTTTTGCTAAGAGTATAGCACCTGATAAATTGGCTATACTCCAGTGGCAGACCATACATGTGGGAGTATTTGAGCTATGCAAATTGGTCTTACTGGGTTTAAAGAAATAAAAATAAAAAATAAGGGTGGGTTGGGAAGCAGGATTGATTTGGAAAAAGTCAGGGAGCAGAGAAGTGAGTATGATCAAAACATGTTGTAGGAAACCCTCAAAGAACTAATTAAAACTAAAAATAGTGAGGAGTTAAGAATAGAGCATTATCAAAGCCTTGTGCTATGTCAGAACTGCATCAGTGCCATATTTCCAGATGGCTCAAAGACATTACACCAACCTGAGGAGGAGGCATTGCTGCTTCAGGACACAATGAGGTTCTGGGATGGACATGATGAAGAATGCTGCAGCTGTGGACAATGGTTAGCAAATTAATGGAGATTACAGTAAGGAAAAGAGAGCAAGTGGAGAAGTCGTTATCGATACATTTTGTCAATAAATTGACAACTGATCATAAATTATCATAAATTTCCAAAATTGAAGAAGCTCATGACTTTTGAATAGAGCTGAACACTGATAAAACCAAAACAAGTCTCAGCAGACAAAAGAGATTGTGACCAAGCTTGATAACCTGAATTCAATACCCAGGACCCACAAGGTGAGTGAACCAACTCCTGCAAGTTGCCCTTTGTGCCTTGCAAGCAGTGCTCCTATGCACACATATAAATAAATCAAAACAAAACAGAGCATAACAGTCACATTTCATGAGTTCATCATTTATATATAATCATCATTGTGTAACAATAGCGTTTCAGTGATCGATTATAGGTTGGAAGGTGTTTAAAGAGAGGCAGGTAATAATCTATCAAAAAATCTATCCTAATAATTTCAGCCCTAAAAATTTTAAAGGAGATATAAAGGACTCTTACTATTAAAAAATATCTTCCAAGAGCTAAGAGAAATATAACAGAAAGCATGGACTTCTGTGATGAAATAAAATATTTTTCAACCTCCAATGGGTAAGAGAATTTGTTACACTAACAGAAAAAAAAATCATACATGTCAATACATGTTAAAATACAATAGGAAACTAAAATGTAAGACATAATATGCAAATAAGTCATACAGAAAAATTGTTAACCCATAACACCACCATCTGAATAGCAGTAATGATGATGAGGATGGTGATGATGATGATGGTGATGGTGGTGATGATGATGACCACTTGTGTTAAACACACAAACATATGTTGTGGACAGCCCTGGGGCTTTTTGTATTCTACTAATTCTGCCCTCCTGTGAGGGGCTTCAGATAAGGAATAAGTTACACCTGTGACTTCTTGTGAATCAATCCCTTAATGAATAAAGGAGCCAATCACTGGATGCGTAGGGGGAACTTCCAGGTCGGAGAGAGGAAGAGAGGAGGCAGGAGAGAAAGAGGGACTTTTGGAATGGGAACAGCATATAGGTAAGATGTAGTTACTAGAGTCTTCTGGTATGGCAGATCCACAAGGATTTGCCACCAGAGGAATCAGATTTTGATAAGGCTTACAAGATTAGGTTTTAGTTGTTGTGCCCAGAGATTGAGTTACCATTGTTTCTGAGCTAAGTTTGTGTTGTGTTTTCCTTCACGCAGTGGCTCATCTGGGTTTCAGAGAGAAAGGTACAGTGACAAAGTGTGGGTCTGCCTGATGTGCACCACAGAGGCTGTGGGCGTATTGAAGAGTGGGGCTGGCGTGGTAGCGACCTGCCAGTGGGAACCTAGTGAACTGGGTAGAGAGATTGTGGAGCTCTGAGTCAGAGCTCCATGAGATAAAAGCAGGCCAGCCATTGCCCGCCAGTCCATGACTGGTTCAGGGAGTAGTGCGAGAACATGCCATATTCCTTTTTAAAATATTTACTGCAACAGCATACACTCTGGAGCTAAAGAGAGGGATAAATATTAAGAGTGCATAGTGCTCTTGTTCCTAGGACTCATGTCAGGTGTCTTTCATCTTCCTATAATTAATATCAGATCCAAGAATATTTAAAATCTCTGCCCTCTTCAGGCACCTCCACACAAGGCATACCCTCCAAAAACTATATATACATATTTAAAATAAAAATAAAGGCTTATAAAACCACACATTCTAATGAAACTTGAGACAAGAATACCCCAAAGATAGATGTCTTAGTCACTGTTCTGTTGCTGTCAAGAATCACCATGACCAAGGTAATTCTTATAAAAGAAAGCATTTAATTGGAGGTTTGCTTACAGTTTTGGAGTTTGGACCACTATCACCATGGCCAGGAGCATGGCTGCATGTAGGCAGACATGATGCTATAGAGTTAGTTAGCTTACAGTTCTACATCCTGATCTGTAGGAAGAGAGAGAGAGAGACTCTGGACCAAGTTGGACTTTAGAATTCTGAAAGCCCACCCCTCAGTGACATATTTCCTCCAATAAGGCCACACCTCCTGATCCGTCTAATCCTTTAAAAGAGTTCCACCCCCTGATGAGTAAAAATTCAACTACATGAGTCTTCTTCAAACCACCACAAGAGAAAGTGAAGAATAGTAAAGCACATGATGGAATTTATAAAGCAGAGAGAAGAGTTAACTTTAAACATGTCCAGAAAAAATAAAGTAAAAGCATTTAAATTTTAATTGTATTAAAGTTTAGCAAAGAAAACTAACTTAGCTAATTCAACATCAATTAGAATTGGGTTAAATTTTTTATTTTAAAAATGAAAAGATGAGAGTGGAAAGTAAAAAAAAAAATTATATAAGCATGAAATGGGATTAATTCTAAGTATAAGAAAAGTTCATCTGTTTGTATGGCTAATAAGCAATATCTCTAAAGTACCTATTTTCTAGTTCCCAAAATTTACAGATATGAGTAAAGTAAGAACCCTGAGATCGGAAGTTATCCTGAATTGTCAGAGCAAACCAAGGTTAACAGAGTTCTAAACCTCTGAGAACTTTTGACAACTGTTTCCAGAGAAAGAGACTAGGATACAAGTGTCAGATGATGCAGAATTGTGGGGTTTGAAGATAGGAGGTAAGGTCATGATCCTGGAGAACAAGAACTGTCTGGAACTATGAATAGGTTAGAAAGTAATCTTCCATTAAAATGTTCAAAGCACCATATATTCTGGTAAAATCTTGATTTCAGCCTACTGCAAGTCTCACTGGGCTCCTGTCCCCCACAATTGTGTGACAATCCATTTGGCTTATTTTAAACCACTAAATTGGTGATAATGTATTATAACAGAAAATGAATACAGCCTGCCAGACTGTATTCCTTCCTGATCATGCTAAATTCCAGTAACCTGTATAGCTCGGAGAAATATGGGCACACGTAGAGACAGAATCTCATACCTCACAATCACAACTCTACAAGTCTCGATATGTGTGTTTAGTTTATGGAATCAAAATTATTTTGATCATATGCTTTTCTGTCTTTCTTTTGGGTATACATGGCTGCTTTCCCACATCAATAGATATTATCCCACTATAGTGGTTATAAAATGTGCTTATACACAAACACAATACAAGCATTTAACATTATTTCAAAAATTATGGTTGTGCATGCTCTGCTCACATTTTATGTTCTTGTAAGGACTGTCATAATATATGGTCTTGAATGGATTTATTTGATTGCTTCATTCCATACAAAGATTTTTGTTTAAATAATATTAGCATTTATTACTTAAAATATAATGCTTTATTGCAATAGTGAATTATTCTGCTTTCTCTCATTTTAGCAATAGCTTGTCTAGGAGCAAGGCATAGAGAAAGGAAGAAAGAGAATGTGACATTTATGTTTTGTGGGGTTTTTGTTTGTTTCCATGTCTCCCCAGACTTCTTTGTGCTTGGACAGCTGATAGCAATTGTGACTGAAGGAGGCCATCCCCAGGTTCAAGGAGACCCACCCCCAACCAACCTGTCATTCTACCTGCTGCCAGAAAGATCTCATATGCTAAAATCTCTGATTGCCTCAATCTGGACTGCTAAAGAAGGAATCCAGATTTCCATGGAAACAATAAATAAAAAGAAGCAAATAAGCAGCCACATTATGAAATCAATGTCCTTTTTACTCAAACAATAATTTTCCATTTGCATATAAATAAAAATCATCTAAGCATCCAGGCCAGATAAATTTGTCTCTTATTAAAAAAGTCTTTTGGTAAATGACTTTATTTCTCTAGACTCTGCTCTGGGTCTAGAGAAACAATGATTAAGAATGCTTACTGTTCTTACTTAAGACCCAAGTTTAGTTCCTATGACCCCTGTTCTACAGCTCTCAACTGCTTATAGCTCTAGACCTAGAGAATCTGACATCCTCTTTGTTATGCCCAAAGTGTCCCCCACTCAAAAAAAAAAAAAAAAAAAAAATGGTAGTGCTGGATAAACTTGCCTAAAGTCAGATTTCTGTTTACCAGAAAAGCATATCTCCTAGGGCATGTTTCAGTTTATGAGGAATCACCATAATCTTCCCCTAAATGTCAACTATCCAGTCCCAGGTCAATCTGCATAACCTGTGAACACACCCTGTTGTCACATGGTTAAGAGAAGCCAATCAAATATGACCACGCAGACACAGGCTGTCCTCAGTTGAAAGTCATTATTGCAGCTGGCTGTGATTTCTCTCAGGTATTCAGAGACCCAAATACAGAACCAGTGTCCAGAGCATGGGGTCTTGGAAGGCAAAACCATGCCCGGGCATCACCCTTAGTAGTTACAAGAAGGCATTGTGCAAGCAAGCAGTTTAGCAAGCCAGGATAAGCAGCTATCTGAAAGGGATGTCTCTTCTGCAGAAGCAGGCAGTTTAAAAGAAGCTAAGGTAAGCTAGCTGGGGTATCTTGACTTTGGTTTCCTGTATAGAGTTGAGTAATTTTCTTTAGGGCTTCTCAGTAAGGAGATCAAATTCTGGTGAGGCCTAAAGTAACCTTAGCAAGAATATAAGATGAAGGAACCTCTGCATGGTCTTACTCTGTCACAATATAATATACCCTGCTTGCTTTTCTGACATTTTGCTCTTCTCTCTGCCTTTCCCCTGAGAGTTAGCTTTGGCAGTTTGATCCCCAATAGACAATTCTACCCATGGAAGACTGGAAGATACCCATGGAGTACTAGTTTCACTGTATTCTTGCTTACACACCAGATCTCTGTGACTCCTGGCACTGTGTGTGTATACACCCATTCACATAATCCCACAAGTAAAGTAAGAGGAAGGAGGAGGAGGAGGAGGAGGAGGAGGAGGAGGAGGAGGAGGAGGAGGAGGAGGAAAAATTGACACTGAAAAATGTTAAATGTGATAGAGATCTATATAATCTATCTCTACCAATTAAAATATTTTATTATGTATCTATTTATTTTGGGAGAATTCAAAGGATAGCTTACAGGATCTGGTTTTCTTCCTCCAGCATGTGTGTCCTGGGGATCAAACCCAGGCCCTCAGGCTTGGCAGTAAGCATCTTCAAGTGCAGAAACATCTTGCAATCCCACTAATGTGTTTATAGTCTCCACTGAATTGGCAAAAATGAGATTGGAACTATATCAACATTCAGATACAATTGTTATGTATTCTACTAATGTTGGTGCTATGTTTCATGAAGCACTGGCTGATTTTTGTTTGTTTTGTTGTTGTTGTTGTTTGGTTGTTTGGTTGTTTGGTTTTGTTTTTTGTTTGTTTTGTTTTTCAAAACAGGACTTCTCTGTTTAAGAGGGCCCTGGCTATCCTGGACTCCCTTTGTAGACCAAGCTGGCCTCAAACTCAAAGAGCTCTGCCTGCCTCTGCCTTCTGGGTTCTGGGATTAAAGTTATGCCTCACTCTGCCTGACCAGCATCAAAGATTTTTAATTACTTAAAAACTGAGGTCCTCATGATAAAGAAAGAAATCATTGAGAAAAACATGTTCTTGCTTTCTAAGAATTAAAGAATTAGATAAAATAGTTCTGAGTACAGAAAAAAACTGGTTTTTTTCTCCTGTGTGAGCCTTACTCTCTAGTGGCTAAAGAGAGTTGTATATGAAGTGGATCAAGAGGATACATTTTTTTTTTTTCAGTATCAGCAAAATCCTGATAGCTAAAATGAACTATTCAGCTAGATAGTTAAATGTTTGCTTTGGCATAATAGCAATCAAGGATTTGGTAGCTTAGTGCAAGTGGTTACATAATATTTCTACTATAAAATAAACAATGCTTTGGCTCTGGTTATTATTTATCTCTAGGTGTATCTCCAACCTTTCTTTAGCTGAATTTTCTGGAAAGGATGGACAAGCAGTATCAATCCCATGGTGATGATCACTTTCTTATAACTTTCTATTTTCATTTAGAAACATAGAAAGTGAGACTGTGTGAACTCTGTATTGTCTGATGAACGGATCCAGGAACAGAAGCTACTGATGCTTATTTTAAGTGGGTCTGAATGTGAGCTAACTACATGGCTCAGACTTGCCTGCATTCACAGTGAGAAGCAATGCCTGACCTACTGTTCACCTCTTTACACAATCGCAGAGCACAAAGACTTCAGTGAAGTCCAGGGCTCTGGCCCAGCTTCTTGGGAGCCTCAGAGGATTCCCCACCCCCAGAAAATGCTGAGGCAATCTACCTTCTTAAGCCTGGAGAACAGATTTTTAACACCCACTTCTCAGAGAAAAACACTTTAGAGCAGTGGTTCCCAATGCTGTGACCCTTTAATATAGTTCCTTATGCTGTGTGACCTCCACCCATAATATTATCTTGCTACTTTATGACTGTAATTTTGCTATTGTTATGATCATATTATAAATATCTGATATGCAGGAGATCTGATATAACCCTACCTAGAGATATAACTATAAACAAAGGGGTTATGACCCACAGGTTGAGAACCACTACTTTAGATACAAAGTATCTTTAACCTTTTAACTAAAGATAATAAAAATATAATGTGGTGGTTAATCTTCATTGCCAACTTGGCAAGATTCTAGAATCACCTAGGACAGAAACCTTTGGATCTTTCTGTGGCATCATTCCTTGACCTGGGATCCTGGATTGAATGCAAAGGAGAAAGTGAGATGAGTTCTGGTATTTGTCCCTCTATGCTTCCTGTCGATGAAATAGAAGCTGCATCTGCCGATTAGAACAGCAGTGGTGTGGAGAGGTTGGAGAGTTGCAGGTCCATAGGCCAATTACCTTATCTGGGGCTAGAGTTAGCCTCCTTCCTAGTCATTCCTTCCACACCTCTGCCTCTGACTGTGGGTGTGATGCTGCAGACCCCATCACTATGACTTCCTGATGTGATGGGCCATAATCAGGAACTTAAAGCTGAACTAGATCCTTTCTCCTTGACTTGCTGTTTGTCAGTGTATTTTATCACAGTCACAGAAAATGAAACTTGAACACATGTGTACCCACAAATACACAAGAGTCACCAAAATGCTAGCAGTACTTTTCTTTTGTTCCTTATAATTATCAATAAGTTCAAGTTGACTAAAATGCATTTATGTGTTTGATTTAAGGATAAGGAAAGAAATCCCATGAGAAGAAAAGAAGAGGAAAAATGAATAGCCATCAGAAGGTCACAGCAAGCTGGGAGACATCATATTTCCCAATAAGTTGGGCTCCTCTTTTATTCTCTGTTAGTAATATTATTCTCACCTTCAAGCCTCTTGCCATCAAAATTGGTTAGCATCACCGGTGACCACACCGGGATATTTTCATGACTTCACATAGTACGTGTTCATAGGTAAATATTTATAAACTAGTAAACTAACAATTTTGCTTAGAATAACCCATTTTGTTAAAATGACCAGGACTTGTTAAGTGGTTGTATTAAATAGTTTATACTTGATGTTGGCACTCTAAAAGCATTAATTATTTACCAACTTTTTCCTGTCTCTTCCAAATCAAATCATTCGGACTAATCAGGATGTTGTTAGTTGTTTGGAATTTTATTATGTAATTAAAACCTAACATAGTCTATTCCAAAGAATACTTGAGTAGACATGCCACATATGCTTGTATTCAAGGTGACATTCCCAAAGGCCGCACAGTCAGTTCTAGGCCAGCCTGAACTATGGGGGATTGTGGGAATCCAACAAAGCTCAAACATTCATCTCCAGAAAATGTCAAATGAAGGTCTGGGGCTGGAACTCAGCAGCAGAACACTTACCTATCATGCATAAGGCCCCAGGGTCAAGCCTCAGCCCTTGTTAAAAAAATATTCTCTCTTAGTTATGGTTATCATTGCTATCATGAAGCATCATGTGCAGAAACAATTTGTGGATGAAAGGGTTTATTCAGCTTAAACTTCCACATCATTGTTCATTATTAAAGGAAGTCAGAGCAGGAACTCGAACATGGCAGAAACCTGGAGACAGGACCATGGAGGGATGCTACTTACTAGGTTGCCCCTATGGCTTGCTCAGCCTGCTTTCTTACAGAACCCAGGACCACCAGCCTAGGAGTGGCTCCACCCACCATGGGATGGGGCCTCTCCCAAGAATCATTAATTAAGAAAATGCCCTATAGGCTTGCCTACATTCCTATCTTATGGAGACTTATTCTCAACAAAGGTTCCTTCCTCTCAGATGACCATAGCTTGCATCACATTGACATAAAACTAGTGAGCACAACATCAAAGGGTACATGGACTGAAGGCCATGCGTCACTATTGTAGAAGGGAAGACCATAGAACCTCCCCAGCTCCTGCTTTGCCATGTCTTGATAGCAGAAACAACACATTTCTCTTTCTTTTTTGTCCTCCTCAGGCTCATAAAATTGACTTTTGGAGCCATGTGAATAGGGACGTTTCTAAAAGGGCAGGTCAGCAAAATGTGGGCAGAGGTGCACACACATGCAGCTTGCTGATTGCAGACATAAAAAGACCATATGCTCTTCCTTCAACCCCACCTTCCCCTCAGGAGCAACCATGGAGTCTGGTATTGAGATCAGAGACCACAAGAAGCTTCCAGGGTGGTGATTCACATCTTAGAGAATCTAGTCTTAGCCAGCAACCCATACGGACAACAGATATTCTCTGAGCAAGAAATAAATGTCAGCTGTAAGGTCTCAGAATGAACTTTGTACAGAAACATAACCTGGCTTAACTTGAAAAGCCCTCACTCTAAAAAGTATTTTTCTGTCTGAAAAGCCCATTATTATGTGTGTAAAACACAACCGAAACGTGTGTTGTACAGTTCTCAGAGAGACAGAAGGGAGTGCCAGCGGTCAGGGGGATGCCAGAGCCAGAAGGAAAGCAGCCAATTCCTCTTCATTTCATGCCTTCTGTTAACCCCACCTTGTTTGTACCATTCTGTAAATCAGGCTTCCAAATAAGATCTTACCTTAACAAAGTCCCTTCCCCTTAGAGGCAAAATCTTAGAGCAATTGGATGAAATGATTCCAGCTGTGGAGCTCTATCTTATATATAGTCTCACGTATGCCTGTTGAGTAATTTGTTGACTGCAAATTCCTGTAAATCATGTACGCTTTGGCCAAAAGGCTCAGATACCCTGGGACATCCCCTGTCTTGCATTGCAACAGCTGACCCTTGGCATCTGAGGCACTTTTGTTTATAAACTGTGATCCATTAGAATGTATTTAGTGATTAAAACCTGACCGAGTTGTGGAAAGATGAGCTGAGAATTAACTTAGAACTGGAGATCAGTTTGTTTGTTTAGTTCCTTGCCTGATCTTGGCCAGGAGGATTCTGGCATTATTTGGGCTCCTTTAGCAAAGGATGGGCTCTCTGCCAGCCTTAGGAGTAGACTGGATAGCAGAATTGGTGTGTGCAATGTGGTCCTCTTACTACATTGCTGTCAAATTGGTATTCTTCTGTGAAATCCATCCGGAATGTCTGCAAAATAAATGTGCTCCTGGGTTAGTAATGAAAGGGCAGATTGACACCATTAGGTGATGGGTTTTATTAGCCCATGTGGTGGTGTTTTCCTTGCAGTCTCAGCTATCTGAAGCTTAAATATGCAAGTGCATGTTGGCTGACTGTGTGGCGATAGCCTGTAATTCTTTCCTATTAGGCAATTTAAACATTCTGCTCTCACTCCAGCCAATGCTTAAGAAAGCCCTAAAGGATGCCAGCTATCGACTTTAATCAGACATCAGAGCTTAACCTAATAAAAATTGCTTTTTGGCCATGCATAATTAAATGAGCATATTTAGAAGTCAAAACACTGTATTTTCCATGGGAAATAATATTATTATACTGATAGAAATATAAAATTATGAATTCCACAGCTGCACTAACATGCATGTCCTAGACGTAAACAAATAGAGGGAGAATTAATTTGAAATTTCCTTAAAATTTCCGGTGCCTGGTGAATTCAAAATAAATCCAAACCTTCTTTCATTAGAAAGGAAGTTTTTTATGTTATTTTCCGTTGGTATGAGTAGGTGGTTACATTGTTTTCTTTGTTATAATTCACTCAAAAATGGGATAAAAAAAATGAGTAGGCGGCAGCTATTACAACTAACAATATAACCTGGCATCAAATTTGATAAGAGAGAGAAAGAGAGATGGGACCTACTAAGTAATTTCATTTGCAATAAGTGGTCCAAAAAGATCCTCACTCACAAAGACACATAGAGCATAAAACGGTTAAGTCCCAGAAACCCAGGAGGCGACATCCCCAGGGGACACATGATAATGTAACACACAAATAACTCTTGTTCAGCAGGGAAACATTTCCCAGCAACACTCCACCTGGAAAGATGTTCTCTTCCCTCCCAAAGGCTACATTAAAAAAGCCCTTCCTTGAAATACTCAGCTAACTATAGTGAGAAAAGAAGGCATTTTGAGACTCACATACCTTTTCTACACCCAAACATTTTATTGGCTAATTGGGGATAGAAGTCTAACATACTGGAAGAATATTCGTGCATTTATTTATGGATTGATTGTCCACAAGATCCTAGGCAGAAAGGAGGGTCAACAGAGCCGAAAAGGACAGGAGATAAAAGAATAATATGCTGACAAAGTCTCAGTAAAGCTTTCAACATGGTCATGACTTCAGACTTCTAGGACAACCGGAGCTTTGAGGATTGCCTAGTCAAGCTTTATAAAAACCAGCTAAACACTATGGAGGAAAACATGTTTTCAAGTGTACCTAGCCTGAGACATTGCCAACCCTCACTTATCTCTCAGGATTTAATCAGAACACAAGAATCCCTTAGGGTCCTTTTGTGGTGCTATAATAGAAAAGCTGAGTCTGAATAATATATATATAGAAAATAGATGTATTTCCTATGGTTTTAGAACTTAGAGGTCTGAGATTATGCAATGGTGTTTCATTCCAGGGAAAGACTTCCTTCTCTGAAGAAGGGGTTGTTGTGACTTCAGAGGGAGAGAGGTGGACAAGCAAGAAAGAACAAATGCCCTCAGTCAATTACTTGTACAAGTTTACCAATCACGTCGGTTAGGGTGGAGCCCTGTGACAAAGTTGACTCTTGAAGGGTGCCATACCAATACCACTGAATGGGAAGGCATGTCAGCATGATAAAAAACATGCAAACCATTGCAGAGAAATCCATAAACAGCCATAATGCTAAAGGATAGTCCTGTAAAATGGCAGAGAAAAAAACAGAAGAGAGAACAGAAATAGATCAATAGAAGAAGAGCCAATATGAGCGTGTCCCATGGCCACTTTTGAACATGGTCCATACTTTTACTCTAGTGAGAAAAAGATAGACCTTTCATGTTTGCACATTAGAATGTGCATGTGTAAAATGTTTTAAAGTATGGGATAATATTAAAGGAAAAGATTTATAACCACACCAATAATACTTTTCAAAAAAGGCTATTATCTATGAGTTAATATTAAAAAATCAAATATTATTCTTTCAACAAGGCAAATAAACAAAAAAAACCTCTATTCCAATACAACATGTGTTGTGATCAAATGTAATTTATTTTAATTTTTTACTTTGCCTTATTTTAATGTGCAAAGATTATATATATTCAAATATACATGTATATTCTTGTATTACTCCTTCCTAGCACAATGCTTACTGATCTTTTTCATTTAACAGTATGTATTTGAATAGGAAGATTTGAAGACTCTGCCTGATTCTAAGACCCAAGAAGCTCCATAATTGGCACAAAGGTTTTATGAACATAAAGACAAAAATAGATTACTGTAACACAGTACAAACTCTAGGACAGAATCCCCCAACAGTCCCATGGGATTTCAGTGTGGAAGGTAAACATCTTCAAGAGGGCACAATGAAGAAGGAATGAATACAATTATACAGAAACACAATCCTCAACTACTCTCTCACTCTGTAGAGAAAAGCATGGACGACAACTTCAGTGCGAAATTACAAGACAGTCTTGGCCACCGTAAGAAAGCTAAGAATGACAACTAAATCAGTGCAAAGAGAAACCAGAACAGAAACACATGAAATCTGTTCACTGTGATTAGTCATGAGGGACATACAAAACAAAGGTACCATAAGTTAAAACCTTGATAAAATAAGGAACTGGCACAGAAGAGAATGAGAGAAAAGCCGTCTTCACTGTAAGGATGTGAGCAATTCCAGCAATAGGAGACTAGCAACCTCTTATCAAGTTAAACATGCATCCAGCAGGGTAGCTTCTCAGAGGAAAAAAGTCCACAAAAATGTAGTGGTCTTAATCACAATGGTGCTAAACGAGAATGAACTCTGGAGGGAGAGTGTTTCGTTGGTTAGGAGCATTCGCTGCCCTCACAGAGGCCCAGAGTCCAACACTCATGTCAATCAACTCATCCGTAACACCAACTTCATGGCATTTGATGACTTCTTCTGGCCTCTGAGGGTATTGCTCGCCCATGGCATGCATTCACACAGACACACAAGTACATATGTCTGCTTTTTAAAAAAAATGAGTGAGTTACTAATACAACCGTGTGAATTAATCCCTGAGCACAGTCACATAGCCTCCTTTATATGAACTTTGTGGAGAGAGTTATTGGCAGTAGATATTGAGGATTTACTGAAAAGGGAAGATGCAGGCAGTGTTCTTTAAAACTGTCTTTCAATAGAAACAGTGGTTATATGTATTCATCAAATACATGGAATTAGGTAATAATACTGTGGTGGTTTGAATATGCTTGACCCAGGAAGTGGCACTATTAGGACACATGGCCTTGTGGGAGAAGTCTGTCACTGTGGGGATGGGTTTAAGACCCTCCTCTTAGCTGCCTGGGTATATTCTTCTCCTAGCAGCCTTCAGATGAAGATGTGGAACTTTCAGCTCCTCCTCCACCATGCCTGCTTGGACTCTGCCATGCTCCTGCCATGATGATAATGGACTGAACCTCTGAACCTGGAACCCAGCCCCAATTAAATGTTGTCCTTATAAGAGTTGCCTTGGTCATGGTGTCTCTTCATAGCAATGGAAACCCTAAGACAAGAACACTTAACGATTATAGTATTAAGGATTATTAAGCATTATTGTGTATAAATCTTACTTCAATTGAAATAAACCCAATAGAACTGTGGAGATGGCTCAGTGGCTAATGCACTTGCTATATAAGAAAAAGGAAGTGAGTTTGGACTTGCAGAGCTCACACAAAGTTGGACATGCTAGCATATATCTACCCTGCACTCTTATAGTGAGATAGGAATCAGAGCCTAAGGAATGTACAGCCCAGTGTACAGAGCAGTGAGCACGGTAGAAGGTGAAAACTAACACCCAAGTTTGTCCTCTGATCTACACACACACACACACACACACACACACACACACACACACACACACACGATATAGAATATGCAGGTGTGTTCACACATACACACATAAGCACACAGAGAAAAATTAAAATTGTATCTATTAAGCCTTTCCATATCAAACAAACATATTAAGTGTTTTGTTTGTTAAAATACTATTTTTTTTCCTCCCTTGCTGGGCATTGAACCCAGGGCCTCACACCTTCTCAGAGGACACTCCATAAACAAGCTGCACTGCCAGGCATTCAAAAAATTTTGAAAGCACCCACTAATATGAATAACTTGAAACCTGTTTGGAGTCAGTGACTATTGGCATTCTTTCTAAAGACAATTCTATGGTGTTCTACCTCCTCAACCTCGGTTTGATTCAGTTGGGGCATATGTGTTTTTCTGATTTCTGTGATTGGAGAAATATGACTTGTAGAAATTTATGTGGCTTCATACATCAGCAGTCTCCTTTAAAATCAGAAAATGCACAAAGGCAAATGGGTAAACTCAGTTCCTTGGGTAACCTTTCAACTGTTTGATATTCTGGAGCTAACCTCATCTGGCATTGGAATGTCAATTCAGTTTAGAGAAATGGGATAGTGCTGTAAGGCAAAGTCAGGGTCATTATAACAAAATTAATTAATTACTTATTAATTAATTGTTAATTAAAATTAGCAGCCGAAGTAACAGCTTCCAGGGGATGTGACGGCAGGCCTGCTGGGAGCATCATTTCTTAAATGTAAAGATTTGTTTAATTTTGCATGATTGAGGTGAAGAAAGGCACCAGAGACCAAGGGAAGATTAATAAAAGAGAGAATAAGATAGAAAATGCATAGTCAGGGCAGCTGCTTGCCAACTTGCATGGAATGACAGTAATAATTTGAATGAGCTAGAGGCTGAAGATAAAAGCACAATAAATTCCCAGGAAACCAGATTACTAAGAGAGGCGTTCAGAATTTAAAAAGCTACCAAAATCACAGGTTTAGAATAAAGGGTATTTGTTTTTTAATTAAATTTACAAATTTAATTTTCACTTCACATTATGCTTCTCAATAAAACAAAATGTGGAAACATTCCTGAAAGAGAAATATGTACATATGTGTATATACACACACATCACACACATCTGTCCATCACTCCAGCTCATGTGGATGCTGTCCTTAGAACTTTCATTCTTCCAAGCATCTGCTTTTCTGTATGGCTTAGTATTTTTGTTACCATGGCAACATTCTATGTGACAAAAACTTCCTCTTGCCTGTGTCCCCTACTGTTCTTTTTTCTGAAGGTGTTGTACTGAGTACTGGTTGAAAAACTGTACTAATCAGGACCTGGCACATCACAGGTTAACAACATTTGCAAGACAGGAGCCATGTTGTAATGATTATGTTGGTGGCATGCTTTGCTGAGAGTCAAACAGGAGGACAGTCATCTCCTTTGTGGGGGAATTGACCCTGAAGAGAAGTGGACAACTTGCTTCATAGAGCTAGCAGATCACTATTTGTTACTTTACTTTGAAATAAAGTCTTTTTTTTTTTTTTAAGTACATGATCTCTGTGGAGAATAATTTTACCAGTTGATTAAAATGAAAACATTATCAAATTCTTACATCTCAGTAATTTGATCTTGAATCTGAGGCATGATTCACAGAGGAATGGTGGGTGGGTTAACAAGTAGGAGACAAATAAAAGAATTCTGGATTCTATGCTAGCATTTGCTATAAGCACAGATTAGGTAGCTAACTGCTGCTGTACTTCCTTCATAGCTGGCCAGTGGTTACAAAATCAAGATGGCTAACCTCAAGCATCTCACATGTCTTTTACCATATACAAACATGCACAAGGGTGGACACATTGAGAGATACCATGATTGATACCCACAGCATCCTATAACAGCTCCCAACATAAGGTAATACAAGAGAGCCTGGGAAAATTGCTTAGCCAATAGCGTTCCTCCTATGCACAAGAAACTAAGCTCCATTCTGAGAACCCACATAAGAAAGTCTGGGTGTGGTCCCACAGTGAGATTCCAGCACTGGAGAGGCAGGGATTTGGAGATTCTGAAACTCACTGGCCAGCCAGCCTCCAATCAGTGAGTTCTAGGCCAGGGACAGACTATATCTCAGAATACAAAATAGATGATATCCTTAGGAAAAACACTAGAGATCGACTGGTCTTCATATGCACACATGTGTGGCTACTTGGACATACATGCATTCATATGTGCACACACATATACATACAACATGAAAATATCATTTTTGTACTTTCCATATGTTCTGTGGTATTCATATCATACACAGCAATTCTTGAGCCTTCTGTTGAGGTCTTTTCCTTCTGTTTGTTTTTCTTATCCAACTCCAGTGTATCAATTTTTGTTTTATTTTGTTTTATTATTAAAAATACCAAAAAGTAAATAAAAAGAAATGAATATATTAAAAAGTTACCTTTTGTAAAATGAAATGCTGGAAATTTTTACTCAAAGTAACAGCAAGAGGAATCAAATATTTAACCTGTTTAGAAAATAAGATAGACACCAGGCACTTTTGAAGTATACCTTTAATCCTAGCATTTGGGAGGCAGAGACAGGTGGACTTCAATGAGTTAGAGGCCAGATTGGTTTGCAGAGCAAGGTGCAAGAGAGCCAGCACTACACAGAGAAATCCTACCTTGAAAAACCAAGCCAAACAAAACGAAACCAAAAGAAGATAGTATAGCTTTCAAATTTGAATATTTAAAATTGCAATTTATAAAACATAATACATCATTTTTTCCTAACTTCCACTCTGTGGCAGCAAATGGAAATATCACCCAGTGTTGAAAGACTGCTAACTGGCTATATAAGCATTTCAAGTTCTGTGGACAGAAATAATAAACATTCTGGCATAGCTGGTATGCAGTTTTCTGTTTTAAAATTTATTGCTTTAGTATAATAATTACACTTTCTTCTGTCTTGATACAACATATCCTTTCAAGCTAATCATTTTGAATTTCCGTCTATTTCTTGTCAGTAAGAAAGGATCCAGAAGAGAGAAAAGGTACCTTAGGACCGGCCATTGCTGTATCAGGAGCTGGTAGTAAGCAAGCAAGTTCCCTTTGTGTTTCTGTCCACATGTGCCAAGAAGACATGAGACAACAGATTTGCAGGCAGAAGAAAGCAAGAACCTTGTGGGCCCCTCACCTACAGTGTGCATGAGTACAGGGGCACCTACAAAGTCAACATCTCTTTCTGCTTCTGCTTTTAATAGCTCTCACTTTCTCACCGATGGTTGTAAAGTCCACAAAAACTTTTCAGATGCCTTGCTTTCTCTTACTCTTTTTGACCCAGATTTGTTCTAGTCCATAATCCTGCTATAAAAACACCCAACCTACCACATAACTAGAAATATCAAGATCCACTGTCAGGCTATAAAAACAGTATCCACATAAGCTTCCACCATGATAGACCCCAACAAACATTAAAGTCCAAGCACTGTGAATTAACAGGTGTGAAATTACTCTTTAGCAATACACTCGTGTGTTCCAACTTCCCAACATGCTGTGCTTGCCTTAGTATCTTCTGTTCAGGTCCCTTTTCAAGTGTTAGAAGCTTAATCTTGGCCAATTTTGGGAGTTACTTCATCTCATGTCCGCTGGACTTATGCCCGTTAGGAGGCTTTCTAATGCCAAGTCAATGTGAGAAGAATGTGATCTGGTCCTTGGAAAAGTCCCTGGCAACAGTCCATTAAATGCTACTGTTCTATCACCTCTCCAGCCATTTGGGAACGCAGACTATAGTCCTCATTGTCACAATGAAAAAATCTTACTTGAGCAAATGTTTGCTTGTCCCTCTTGGAGTCCACAAGATGCTGAATGTTCCAGAGAGTTTTCTGGGTCAAAATTTATAGTTTTGACTCTCTAGTGCTTTTCTATATATATGTCTCATCCCCAAACAGGTGAAGATAGGGTGCTATGGGACAGATCAAATATTCAACTTCAAAAACACACACATTCATAGCTATTTTTGCTCTCTTCTCTCTACCTCTCCTCTTCTCTGCTCTCTGCTTATACCGTGCTACTGTGCTATCTCTCTCTCTGTCTCTCTGTCTCTGTCTCTCTGTCTGTCTCTCTCTCTCTCTCTCTCTCTCTCTCTCTCTCTCTCTCTCTCTCTCTCTGTGTGTGTGTGTGTGTGTGTGTGTGTTCATGTATGCTAGTGCAGGAACACAGATATCATAGTTCCTTTGTGCAGGTCACAGATGAACAGTAGGTGTCCGTCCTTGTCTCACCGTTTTTGAGATGTCTATGTTGTTTGCTGTTGCGTGATGAGACTAGGCTACTAGCAATCTTCTGGAGATTCTTAAGTCTGCCTCCATCATTCTAGGGTTACAAGCCTGAGCTATGGGAATCATAACTCAGATCTTCAAGCTGGAATGGCAGGTACTTACCCACTGAGCCATCTCTCCAATTTGATCTTGATTTCTTTTTTTTTTCCCCAGTGGGCATAAGGATCGTTTTATCTTTTCTTTTTTTTTCTTTTTTTTTTTATTTATTTTTGATACTTTATTTACATTCCCAATGTTTCCCCTTTTCTGGGTCTCCTCTTTGGAAACCCCCTATCCCCTCCCCCTCCCCGCCTCTGTGAGGGAATTCCTCCTCCCACCTACCCGCCCACCCATTCCCATATTCCCACCTTGACATTCCCCTTTACTAGGGCCTCTAGCACCCTCAGGCCCAAGGGCCTCTCCTTTCTCCCTGATGGCCATCGAGGTCGTCCTCTGCCACATATATAGTCCAAACCATGGGTCAATAGATGTGTATTCTTTGGTTGGTGGTCTGAACTCCAGGACGACCAGGGGGAGGGTCAGGCCCATTGACGCTCTTGCTCCCTCCATGGGGCTACCAATTCCCTCCGCTCCTTCAGACCTTTCCCCAACCCCTCCATCTGGTACCTCACTCTCAGTCCAGCGGTTACTGTTAAGTGAAACTTGGACATTCTGAACTTTTGGGCTAATATCCGTTTATCAGTGAGTACATACCATGTTCTTGATTTCTTAAAGTCAAAAGCTGAAGCCTTGCTTCTCCAAGGCTGGGGATGGCTGAATGGCCAGCCGCAATGTAATAAGGGCTACCTTGCTCCTCTATCAGTTGGTGCCTCACTTAAACGTATGCTTCACTGAAGTCTCCAAACTTTGAGAGTTGAAGAGATATCTGTCCATATGCTCTGCTCTCCAAAACAGTGAGATTGGTGTAAAAAATAGCATAAAGGTACAAGATGGCAGCTCCTTCAGGAACGCCAAGGTCTGACAAATGATGCAAATTTCAAGAATCACTCTATCCCTGTGTTGGGACCAGGATTATTCATCCAAGAGACTTTGTTCATGGGAAGTAGTACTTCTTTTCTCCTTCTTTTTGAATTCTAGACCACATGGTACTCATTCTTGAGTATCTTCTCCTGAACCCAGCATTGGAAGGTGATATATAGTGATTATAGCCTGACTTTCCAATTCCTGCTAAACCCTTGCTTGTTGCAATGGCTTCCCTAAGGGCTAAGCCTGGAACAAGCTATCAGGGGAAGTGGAAAGCATCTCTGATGTAGGTCCTAAGGGTATCTGTGAATCTGTCTAATCATTCTGAATGCGCCCAGACCAACCTTAGCCCACTTCTCCACTGCCATGTGTGAGTTCTTTCTGTGAGGGATTTTTATCTTTTTCTTTCTTTTTTTTGGTTTTTCGAGACAGAGTTTCTCTGTATAGCCCTGGATGTCCTGGAACTCACTCTGTAGACCAGGCTGGCCTCGAACTCAGAAATCTGTCTGCCTCTGCCTCCCAAGTGCTGGGATTAAAGGCGTGCGCCACCACTGCCTGGCAGGATTTTTATCTTACAAACAGTTTAGATTGTCTGATTATCACAAACAGAAGGGATTGCCACTTCTTTCATGTTGTGCACCAGGACTCTGCTCTCCATTTTCTAAATTGTCCACAATGAGAAAACGTATGGACTATTACGGCTAATGCCCACAGGTCTCATCCTGGGTGAACTTTATCCATGCCGCGCTAGCATCTCTAGGAAATTCTCTTTCAAGAAAACACAAGGAAGATTAATCTTGAATATAAACTATGAAAGATGTAATGTCTTCGTTCTGTCACCTTTACTCCACCCTTTGTATCTCTCGGAAGTCTTCTGTGGCCTTAAGTTCAATTCACTGCAGTTTACTCACCTTACCATAGACACGATTCCTCTCTGCCACAGTCACGGGCATTGTCTGAAGATCCATTCCCATTCTAGTCAGCTTTTTCATTGGCCAAGGAGAAAGATTCATTCCACAGGACATCTGAGAAATGTCAAGTGGCTCCTGAGCACAGCAAGGGAAAGATCTGGATGTAAAACCCAAGGACAAGAGAAATGTCTACTTTTCTCTGTAGTTAAATCCAATTAATATTTACAGTTCTGATTTCAAGATGGAAGAAACAAGCCCTGACCCTAAATATAATATTGTTTCAAGTTTCTGTAGGTACATCCAACACAATGACAAACAACTAATTTGAACTTTGATGTGTTAGATAAAGAAATGCACACAAAACAGATAATACACTGTGGAAAAAGTATTAGACCATAAAATAGTTCTATTTTATTGACATATACTAAATAATATGGAATGTCTTGAATTAAAAAGAGACCAGGAGAGGGAGAGATGATTATTGTATGAATTATCTAATTTCCTTCTGCACTGTATTACTCCTTTCTTGTCCCTGTGACAAAATCACAGACGTGCAATTTAAAGGGAAAAAGGTTCATTGTTGGCTTGACATCTGAGAGCCTACAGTCTATCATGACACAAGGCACAGCAGAGATCATGATATCTTGTATTCTTCACATCTTGGTGGAACAGGAACACACACACACACACACACACATCCACAGGAAGGGGTAGGCAGCAACCTTCGTATTCCAGCTAGACCCCAACTGCTGAAATTTACACAGTTTCACAAAATAGAATCACACGTGGGTAACATGTGCTTGAATCCATGTACTAGGAGAGGCCATGTCCCATTCAGACCATAACCAGCGTTAACCAATCTTAAGAGGGTGTAAGATAGGACTACAGAATATATATTGTGCATACAAGATATGTGAGCCATTTTAACCTCCAGAGTGAGTGGCTGTTAATAGAAAATAGTAAATCATGACCAAAATAATTAGGATAGATTACTACTGCAACATGGATCATTACTGAATTGACCAAATCGTAATTCAGGTCAAAACACACAGCCTGAAGGATAGCAACCGTGAATAAAAGGAACCAAATATAATTATGTTGTGCTATAAGTAGGTATTCATTCTACCATAATAGTGTTCTGAGTATCTTCTAAATGGACATTTTCTGATGGAATCAACCTTGGAAATACTGAAGGAAAGAGATTAGACACGGCCTGTATCTTCAAGAAAACTCAGATGAACAAACAGCCCACACACATAATTTCACATGCATGCACTTCACCCAAATGAATGGTGGCCTCTAGCTTCAGGGTTGAAAACTGTAACATTGCCAAGTTAACATTAAGAACTTGGATTTTATATCAACTATAACTTCATATCCAAGCCATATCTTTGCACAGGGTGACTATAGGGCTAGATGACTATGTTGACCGGTGCCTTTGATTCTGTGTGTCAGCACTATCCAAGGATAGCTCTAAGAAACTGACCTGTCCTTATTCTTACTTAATATCCTTGACAGTATGCCATGGATCACTGACCTGAAAAATAAGATGCTTATTTTAGACTGTAGCTCCTTCTACTTATTAAGAAAGCTTCCTTTGAAAGAGCAAGGAATGCCCACTCTGTCTGTTCCTCCCTGTCCAGAGCCGGAGTGGGTGCTTCACTCCACAAAGCCAAATGCATAAAGGGATTATTGAATTTATGTAGCAAAGCCATCAGAACCTGAGCTGGGGAAAGAGAGTAGACAGATATTACTCATCTTTCACAATTATACAGAAGCAAATTAAACAAGTGAAACAGAGACATCTGAAAGAAAATGGTGGTCATGACAAACAAAACAGTGTCTGAAATGTTTTAAGTAAGATATTCTTTTAACTGGTTTCTACTACTGCATCCAAATTTTGTCCCGCACTCTCACACAGCCATCTGAAAACAACTCCAACTTGTCTGTCTATGTGCACTGCTCAATGCTGTCATAGGTATACATGTGTGTGCGTAAGTAGGTGTGGGGGTGCAAGGGAGGAGAGAGAAGGAGAGAGAGGTGAGGGAGACACGTTCTGCATAGATATGGAAGAATTAATTAAAAGTGGCTAGAGTGTGAGCTAGACATAATCAAATAAAATTACATTGCATTTCATGTCTAGAAGGCCAGAGAGAGCTCTGTGAACCTGATGGAATCGTCTTCACCCACTGTTGCTATTGGCCAGCCAAGTACAAGGTCCTCAGGTGCTGCCATATTGGCAATAGTTGCTCAGAACCGTAACCAGAAAAACAATGCCATGGGATTCGTAGTTTTTACTTGTGAATTGGGAAGAACAGTATAAGGGTAACAACATAGAGTATGGGTGTGACTAAGGAACAGGAAGGAAAGATCCTGACCTTCTTGACTGGTGACAATGTAGCTGGCGAGGTCTTCCTGTAATGAATTAGACCATGTATCTTTGTGAATTCTAGCCCTAGGACACTAATTAATGATTTTCAAATAAGTAAATAAAAATAAAAGTAAATTTTAAAAAATCTATGGACATGAGTATTTTACACAAAATAATTTATAAAAACAAACCAAGGATGGATTGAAAATGTTTAATAAGAAAATGCAATTAAAATAGTTATTGGACAATGTCTTGTTTTCTGCATTTCACCTGTTGTCTTTTTTCTTCTCTTTTATATTCATCTGTTCTTCCTCTACCCTTGCCATATGCATGCACGGATGTGAGTGCATGAATTCATATTCATGAAGAGTATCTTGTTGTGGAATATATTAAACAGATTCAGAAGTCAAAAAACATTGGGCCACTAGACAGGTTGTAAAAAAGAAAATACTTACTGCTAAGTGAGATAACACTGTCATGCTCCAGAGTAATCTGTAGTGTTCAGAATGTGATTCTCTTCAGATGATGACATATAGGTTTGCCTTTTCAATATCTTTTTTTCTTGCATTATCTAAAATGTTCACAATTAACAAGCTTTATTCCAACTAGCAGAAAATTATAAAGCAAACTGGATGTGGTGGTGCATGCTTATAATCCCAGCATTTGGCAAGGAGAGGAAGGAGAATCAAAGGTACAAGGTCATCTTCAACTACATAGTAAGTATGTGACTGTGGTGGCTTGAATAGGAATAGCCCTAATAGGCTTGTATATCTGAATGATTAGTTACCAGAGAGTAGGACCATTTGCAAGGGTGAGGGAGTGTGGCCTTCTTGGAATAGGTGTGGCTGTGTATAGAAAGTGTGTCACTGGGTGTAGACTCAACTTTCAAGTCCCTTCCTGCCTGGGCAAGACTCTCTCTCTCTCTCTCTCTCTCTCTCTCTCTCTCTCTCTCTCTCTCTCTCTCTCTCTGTGTGTGTCTGTCTGTCTGTCTGTCTGTCTCTGTTTCTGTCTCTTTTTCTCTCATTTTCCTTCTCTCCTCTCTTTTCATCCTTTCAAAGACTTCTCTTTCTCTGCCTGTGGATTAGAACACAGCTTTCAACCTTTTCTCCAGCACCTTGGTTGCTGCCATGCTCCGTGCCATGATGACAATGGGCTAAGCCCCTGAAACTGTAAGCAAGTAATATTTAAGAACAATCTAATATCTTCAAAACTTACTAATATAAGGATAAATTGTTTGACAGTCACTAAAGATGCACATTCTAGACCAAACACAACAGAATTTGATTTTATTACCAGACTACATAAAAGACAAAAAAAGAAATATTTAAATGTAAAACAGTCTCTCTCTTTTGGTAATCAAAAGAATCTCTATTTTATTTGTTGGTTTTCACCCACACTTAGAATCCACAGCTACCTACAGGAAGCTTGAAAGGGGATAAAGGAGAGAATGAACTGAAATGGTAAAAATTCAGCTGTCTTGGAATTAAAGGTATACACCAAAGGCTAATGCCTTGCATTGCCTTCAGCCACCCAGTCATGTTTAAATAAACTTATTTAAAGGCAGTTCATCTCCGTTCAGTCTGTCTTCTCTCTAAAACATTTTTTTTTCTTCTGGAATTTCATTAAGTCCCATGAACAGCTGCACCGAGTTGTTATGGCAACAGAGATTTTTAAAGTAAATTAATTTTGCTACAAGGTGTTATTAAGACCAGGTAAGGGTGGCCTTGAATGACAATGGCAACTCTTCTCTGCTCAGCTGGAGCGGAGCTGGTAGCTGCTATTGAGTTGCAAGAGCTGCAAAGAGAAGAGAAACACCCTTGATTTATGACCACCCCTTAACGATTCTTATAGGAAACGCTCCCATAAATTGTGTCGGTTTTATTGCAAATTTGTGTATCTCGCTTTTAATCCTCCATAAAAGTATAGATTGAAGGAGTCATAAGGCGCATGGAGCCATTAGCTTGTGATAACCACATACATACACACAAGTAGAGTTATAGCTTAAAGACTTTTCTTTGTGAATGAGAGTGTACTCTGAGAGAACTTTGACCTAAACTTTGACCTTTCATGATTGAGAAGAAAAGGCTTAACAAATTCGTGGATGTAAATTCACATTAGAATATAGTTATCTAGAGAACAAATAATACAACAGGAAGCTTCAAAATGAAAGAAAAAGGGAAAGTTCTGGATTTGGGCTTTATACATCCTTTCAAAGACTTTCATTCTACGGTCTTTAGACTTATGTTTCTCACAGTTGGAGATTAATAGCACTGGGGCTTTCTTGTTGGTTTGTCTTGGGTATTTTGTTGTTGTTGCTGCTGCTGCTGCTGCGGGTATGGGTTTTTGTGTGCGCATGTGTGGGATGGTAAGATGTGAACAGATGATTCATTCACTCTAAATAAGACACAAGTAACAAACCAAAAAAGGATTTCCTTGACATCCAGTCTGGTGGGTCAATGAGTTTATTGGATACAATAATTAATACTGACTGTCACCTTGATAAGCTCTCCAATTACCTATACATCCCCCGGGCATGCCTGTGTGAGTTTCTAGATTATTTGAAATTGGAAGAGCCACCCTACTTACAGATGACACCATTCTACTGCCTGGGATCATGGGCTGATCCTGGACTGAGTAAAACAAAGAAAATAAGCTGAATACCAACATGCATCTTGCTCTCCTCATGACCAACACCACTATGTGTCCAGTTGCATCATGCTGCAACCCCCATGCCTTCACCAGCAAGTTGAGCTGTATCCTTGGACTCTGAGCCATTATGAACTCATCCATTCTTGAGCTGCTTTGTTCCAGCAACCAGAAACGTAACTCATTCATTGAAGCTCCTTATCAGAGCATAGGTGACTCAAGGGAGGCCACGTTGCTAAAATGTACAGCTTGTGGGATGACTGTAGGTAGCTCCACCAGCCTCACTTTTAGAAGGCAAAATAGAACTGATAAGGATAAGGAAGGGAAAGGTGGAATGAGCTTCGTATTAACCAGTCTCTCCTAGGATACGGTTGGTTTGCATTGAGTCTTGTGAGTAGTGTGTAATGTTTATGATGTTTTGCAGGGGAGGAACCTGGAGTTCGATAAGCAGTAAAAATCCCAAGAGGAAGTCCTTACCTTTCACTCTCTGTGTCTGGACAGATATGTCAGGAAGCATACTGCGTGTTCTTGATAGAATGCATGTAAATAGAAGTATAAGCTGCAAAGCTTGATGTCATATGTGGCACACGATAGATGCTCAGTAATTGAGGGTATATAAAAATGAAGGAAACTGATAGACTTCGAACCAGAATGGAACAAGTTCAATTTCCTTTAAACAAAACGTGTTAATATAGTCCAAGTGATCCATACAAATCAGAGAGCTCATTACTGGGGTTCACAGAGAAGAGCACAGAAGTGTTAGGGGCGCCAAGGTGAGGGCCCCCTGGACCACAGCAGGGAGAAAGGAACTACCTTTCTTTCCTTGTTTTCTCCAGGAAACAAAAAACATTACTGCCATTGCCACCATGAACTGTTTAAGTCATGGCTTGGATTCTGTGGTTCATAATGAGGTGGTAAAAAGGCCGTTTCCTTATTATTGTAATTGGAATGAAACAAAATGATCTACATAATAAAAATAATAGGACCGTGGCCAAAATATATTTTTCTTATAAATTATAGACCCAACAAAGGTAAATGGGCTCACAGGTTCCTTGTTAACAAGGTCACCAATATAATTTGAATATTTTCCGCCGCTCTTGCTCTCACACCTAAAGAGGGAAAGGGCTCCTGCTATGTAGGACAAGCAAACAGGAATGCTAATGAGTCTAACAGATTGGTTCAAAATAGAAGCACAAACCTCCAGTTCATGAGGACAGGACGGTTATGAAAGCAAAGCCCAAGAGATGGGCCGCGTTCAGGAATTCAGCACTGTGACATTGCTGGAATGTTTGACATAGTTCTTGACCCAAGCTGGGCAAAATTTGTAGACTATAAATAGAACAACCAGGGAAAAGGTTACAAGAAACCATGTAACTCTCTAAGCAGGAAATTTGCGTCTGGGGAGATCCATAAAGAATACATTGAAAGCATGCTTCATATCCTGTGTTTCATAGGAAGATGATATTTCGCAGCAATATCGTATTTTGTATGGGTTCTATATGCATAGACAGCTAAGACATTGAATCTACAGTAATAATGTAGCATTAACTAATTAAGACAATAACATTTACTCTGAAGAGAAGAATTAATTATGACTTGTTATTTTGTTTGATAAAATGAAGATGAGGGAAACTTGAAGAAATGGTCTATCTTAAATCATTTTGTTGCTCTTTTTCAGTCCACGAGTTCCGGGGAAATTTCGAATAGGAACTCCCTGTAGGGGCCCAGGGTAAAAATGATGTGTTTCTGAGGAATGGGGAGATAGGTTTGGCAAAAGGAAAGCTTCCACGTGTAGATCATGGCATGGTGTGAAAGATCACAGAATTGTCGCTGTCGATTGCTGACTGACAGGGAGGCAGGATGGGATGGAAGGACTGCCTTGCCCTCTCCCACACATATCAAACTGGTGGCTCTGTTCAACCACCTCATGCCATGTGACACAGTGAGGAGGTTTTCAGCAGATAGGAGCTTTTTGACTGTGGGATTTCCAGCTCTGGGTCTGTAAGATGTAAATATCTGATCACCATTGAAGAAACAAACAAGTACCTCTGCTGAGCTCCTATCCTACAGAAATGAAGTTGTGTAAGTTCATCTGCCTAAAGGAGATAGTGCAAAGCCTGTTCGGGTTCTCGAAATCCTGCAAAGGTTCAGCTTGAGAGGAGATCCCTTTGGGAAAAGAACTGAGAGACCAATTCTCAAACTAGGTCTCTGGCCATCCAGGGAGAAGCCATTTAAATGAATCACAGAAGAATCCAAATATGTAAACATTGCATGTAATGATTAGAGAAGTTATATTTTCCTGAAGTCAAACATGATAGTTCTCTGTGTGGTACAGTACTACTTGGTACTTGGCTCATCTATAAGTTTCTATTAATTGTTTTAAGCTCACTGAGAAAAGGAAATCACATTGATAAGTCTAGGTTTAATAATACTAATAGTCTGGTGTGGTGATCTCCATTCTACGGAGACTGAAAAGTTCATGGTCAGCCTGGGCTACACAGGGAAACTAGTCTAAAGAAAAGAAAGGGAAGGAGGGGGAACTGGGAGAGAGGGAGGGACAGACAGAGGCAGAGGGAGAGGGAGAGGGAGAGGGAGAGGGAGAGGGAGAGGGAGAGGGAGAGGGAGAGGGAGAGGGAGAGGGAGAGGGGGAGAGAGGGAGAGAGAGAGAGGGAGAGAGAGAGAGAGAGAGAGAGAGAGAGAGAGAGAGAGAGAGAATGGAAACCGGGGCTGGAAATACTATTCAGAGGTTTCACTTAAGAATGAATCCTGTCCTTGAAGAGGATCTTAGTCTGTTTCCGAACGTCGATGACAGGTGGCTTCTGATCTTCTGCCTTTCTGTAACCCTAGCTCTAGGGCAATAGGGTGCCTTTATCTGTGTCCCTTGGTCACAGCATTCAAATGTACATACCCACCCCCCACTTATACAAATAATTTAAAAAATAAATTAAAAGGCTGGATTATGAAATAGGTTTGTGAAAGGAGATGAGAACAAATGGAGACCCTCACTTCGGGTAGAATAAAGAGACGATTCATCGAAAATACTGGTTTATCTAATTAGACTTTGGCAGCTTGAAATGTGTGGTTAAGGAAGGTAACACAGAAATCTGTGCTTGTGAAATGCTAGATTAATAAAGTGTAACTGTAAAAACCACATCCAGTTACATTAGGTAATTTCTGCTGAGCAATCTGAATTTGTCAGTATTTCAGGACTTTTCCAGTTTTCTTAGAACTGAAATTTATACTTCATTTCCCAGAAAAGCTACTCTGACTTTTAACACCATGCACCTTGCTCACAGAGGCTTTTGAAATAATAATGACTCAAAGGCTCACGTGTTCCCTTGATTTTAGTGGCATGGGGGAAGAGGCTCAATGAACGTAGAGAAATTTGCTAACAATTTATTTTTATTTAACATCCAACAAGGGAGAGATTTGTTTCCTCTGCAGATTTTAAGAGATTTAAATAGGGCCGTTTATGTTCAGCTCAATTAAGCTACTGATCATTCTATTTTCTTAGCAGTAAAGTTTCTGCAGCCCATTATTTCTTCAGAACAATGAAACAGCCCAGGCGGTCCAAGCCATCACCCCTTGGCGTGTAAAACCCATGTGTAGATTAACATGGATGCACAGTTCCACCTCTAGCTGACCTTTGAAAGCAGGCCTGGGGGGTCCAGCTTCCTCCTTGTTAGAACAAAAGAGTCCAAGAACTGAACAATTGCAACATCTATGGCATTTAGGAGCAAACATGCTGACACTCTTAAAAGCATCCCCAGAGAATTTTCCTGAAGCACAAGATAGTAATGTATGCTCCTCACTCCTGGAGAAGACTGGATTGTGTTAGATCTGAGCTGGCCACACAGCTGTGTGGCAATAGGGGATGGGTGCCCATGTTGCCATAAAGAGGAACCCTCAATGAATTTCCACCACAGTAACAGTTAGTATGAGCTCTGAAGTCAGGCTCTGGAGAGAAAAGAGTACATACCTTATCTTCCAGAGACCTGTGGCTGGTTTTATTTATTTATTTATTCTTAATTTTTATTTATTTTTTTGTTTTCTTTTGGGGAGGAAGACTGCAAGGACGGGGGCAGATATTCAGGGAAGGGGAGATGAATGGGATTGGAGAGCATGATGTGAAATTCACAAAGAATCAATAAAAAGCTAACAAAAGATTCTGTCACATAGTAAGAATATAGCCATAGCAAAACCTCAACTACCTTTTAACTCAAAACAATGTGAAATGGTATGCATTGAGTACAAGATGTATATCTGTGTGATGTTAAGAAAATGATGTGTCCATGCATGAAGGAATCTATGTATCCTATTTGAAAACATGGAAGTAACTAAGGCAGCACATCGAGTCATCCAGATTTCCCAAATATAAATACAAAACACTGCATTG
Organism: Uromys caudimaculatus; assembly: GCA_028551405.1. Taxonomy (NCBI): domain Eukaryota; kingdom Metazoa; phylum Chordata; class Mammalia; order Rodentia; family Muridae; genus Uromys; species Uromys caudimaculatus. Next base: position 44,644,262 of record CM052714.1, read on the forward strand.
GTGACTTCTGCATCACTGAGAAAAGAAGCTTAAGAGAAGATCGGGGATTGTTGTTTTGCTGGGAGGTAGGTGCTCTGTGGTTGGTGACTCCATGTGTTTGGGCAGAAGCCATGGCACCAACACACATGACCCCATCCCTGAGCACACAAGTAGCCATCTTAAAAGTAAGCTCTCGGCTTATCTAGTATTTCTGTGTGTCTAGGAATCACCAATTTGCTGTCACCTTATGGCAAAGCCATAAGAACCTAGGAAATTCTGACAGATAGGACTTGTATTTCCTTCAGGACCTTTGCTAGGTCCAAAACTGTCTAGCTCACCAACTGAAGCACTGAGATTGAAAAACATTCGTGGAATTCTGGGGCAAAAAATCAAATGCTAGGGTCCACCCCAGAAGAAGGGCTGCAATCACAGCCCCTTTAGTGAAGGTGTAGGAGTGAGGGCTGTGATGAGCTGTGTGACATTCTCAGAATGTGTTCGCTTTGGTTCGCGGTCTGCTTGGCATCAATCAATTTCAGACATTTTTATCAGACCGGTGTTTTCAAACTCAAGCCCACATTTGTTCACACTAGTCATAAGCGAAAAGCACTCTGTGGCCTCTCCACTCGATCTAGATAAGAGCTGCAACTCTTTAGAACAGTCCAGGTTCCCTTCAGCGCCTTGCCACTCCTCTCCACCACACCTTAACTCATCCTGAGCTGTGCTTTCTGCTTCTGCTTCTGCCTACCAGCCCAGGCTCCAGGGCTTGCTTTGCTCACCACTGTTTTGTTCTCTTGAGATTTGTCTCACTTATTCTGCAAAGTGTTCAGCCATCTTCCTCCTTTCAATGCCCTCCCAACTAAACAGATCATCACTCAGTCTGAAGCTCCAGGTAAGAGGACATAAGGCTCCATCAAAACCTTAAATATCCCAATCCAAAGAAAACCAAACCTCTTCATGAATTCTTCATTTTTGGAACAAACCTAAAATACGGGCCTGGAGATACCATTGTCATAGAAATCTTCTGAAAATTTATACTAGAATTTCTTTTTAAGCACACACACACACACACACACACACACACACACACACACACACACTCCTATATTCTCAGCAAAAACTTGTTTTTCCACCCATTCTGTGGTCCACAAGCAACTGATATGATCAGATTTTGCCTGAACGTTTCAGAGCCAGTTATTCAGATAAAAGAACCCATGGGTTTTTGCTTTGTTTGTTTGTTTTTGCCCAATGATGAAATATTTGCTTTCTCTCAAGACATTTTCAATTTAACGGTGAGCAATAATAGCCTACGTCGATAAGTAATGAGTTCAATCTTTCTTTTTCTTTGTGGTATTTTGAAATAGAAGCCAAGTCCTTGCATGCTCTAGACAAGCACTCTACTCTTTAGCTACCACCCCAGCTTTCTCTTTTAGTAATTCATTTAGAGACACCATCACCAAGTTGCTCAGACTGGCCTTGGAACTCACTCTGCAGTCCAAGTAACCTTGAACTTGCATTCTGCCAGACTCAGCCTCCCAATGACTGGGATTACAGGGCTGAGCCACCAGGACCAGCTCATTGTTATTAGCTCCACAGTTTTTTCATAAATTGTCTAACTACTGACCTAGATATACGTATGTAAGTTATTTTTAGCCTTTTGTTGTCATCAATAGTCACTATATTATAAATTATTATGAATATTTCCATATGTATGTGTATACATGTAGTAGAGAAATATTAAAAGGAGGCATGCAGGATAAAACATTTGCAACATTTATGCCACTAAATTACATCTGCTATGCTGAATCTATGCATACTTAATCCCTAATGGAGGAGAGTTAGTATCTCTGCCAAAAGAATGTTTATTAAACTCTGTTTTTAGCAATGTTGCTCCCACACAATATCACCATAAGGTTTTAATGTACAATTCTCGTTTTATAAGAGACCATGAGTATGTTTTCACTCGTTTAAGATCTATTTGTATTCCATCATTAAATTATTGAATCTTAAATTTTGCCTCTTGATTATTGAGTGGTTGGCATTTTATAATTGATTTGTAGAAGCTCTTTATATATTAATGAGAAGAAATCCATGGAAAAGAAGTCTTTATTGTTTATTTCTCCTAGGTTTTCATTTTTGTTTCAATTGTTGTAGATATGATTAATTGTTTTCATTTTATTTAGCACAAATCAATAATCTTAGTGTAGCTTTAGGTGTTAGACTGTATTAGACAATCCTTCCACATTACGAATTGTTTTTAAAGTATTGTGACAGGAGAGTAAAACAAAGAGCAAGAGACATCAAGATTAACATCTGAAAGAAGTTAGGGCTAGCAAGATGGCCCAGTAGATAAAGGCTCTTGTTGCTAAGGATGAGGACTTGCACTCAGTCTCCCAGACTAACATCTTAGAAGGACAAACCAAACTCCTTTAGGTTGTCTTCTGACCACCACACAAATGTCACACACACACACACACACACACACACACACACACACACACACACACACACACAAATATAATTTGTATTTTTTTTTTTTTTTTTGAGAAAGAAGCTAGTTGGTAGAGAAAAGCAAGAACTATTCTGGTCTTGAGCTACATGTTATAAATCAGAGAATGTATAAGGAAAGCCCAGGAAGGACTCAGGAGACAGATTAGTGGTTAAGAGCACATATTGCCCTTGCAGAGAACGAGAGTTTGATTTCCAGCACCCATGTCAGGTAGCTTATAACCACCTGTAACTCTAGCTCCAAGGGATACAAAAATCCCTTGTGCCTCTAATACAGAGAGAGAGAGAGAGAGAGAGAGAGAGAGAGAGAGAGAGAGAGAGAGAGGAGAGTCTATAAGTACACTCACAAACATTTCCACATACAGTCACATGCATAAATGTACACATGCAAACACATACATAAAAATAAAAACAAATCTCTCTTAAGAAAAGGAGAGGAAGAGACAAAGAAGAACAGAACAACCAGAACCCTAGAAAAGCAGGAGTTTCGCAAATGACAGATGAAAACTCAGGATGCTTCTGCTCCAGGGCTTTGGAGTCTCCAGATAAACCATCTTTTCTTTTATACTTGCACACATCTCCATGACTAATAATTCTTTTCTCCTGAATGGCAATCTCCACAGATACACTCTGGACTCTGACCCATACCTATAAAGTAATCCTACTATGGCTCTTTCCTGTATTTTTCTCTATATCTTGCATTTAAATCTTCAGTTCTTCTGAAATAAAGCATGAGGTATGACTTCATGTTTGTCTATGATGGACATATAAAAACCTCATAATGTAAATCATGAGATCCGTTTTCTTTCTTTCTTGCCAAAGACCATATGATTTTTAAATACAAACATATATTTGGTTTTGTATGTTGATTGTGTTATACCATTTGAAGAGTATGGTCTCCTTTTTAACTCAATGTTCTTTTCATTCACAGAAATATACTTTAAAAAATATATTTCCTTACTGGTTTTGTGGGGGGTGTAATTGTGAATGCCTGCACGTCATGCACATGTGAACGCCATCCTTGGAGAAATCTGAAAACACCCAACAGGAGCTGATAATTTTTTCCTTTATCCACTGAGGCATCTCACCAGCCACATCCAAGCATTTCTTAAGGCTGCCTGATATTTGGATTTCACAAGAGAGCACTTTACCTCTTCAGTGTGAAATTAAATATGGTGTCAACCCTCCCCCACCCCGAATTTTCTCCAATTACCTCATCATCTTTGAATATGATTTAGGGTGATCTAAAGACACTTTTTCTTTAATCATTCTTCCATGTGCCTGAATGAGTTCACATGTGGAGGAACCTCAGGAGATCTTAAGATACCCAGGAACTGAAGGGACATATGTTTGTGACCAATCTGGTGCGTTTACTAGGAATCAAGCCCAGATCCTCTGCAAAAGTGGTCAGCACACTTAATTGAGGAGCCATCTCTCCAGCCCGACTTTCTTGTGATCTAAAAGGCAGCTATTATTGTTACTTCATCCTGCATTTGCAGTGAGAAAGGAAAAGGCATTTGAAGCCAGAGTCTTAGGGAAAAGTATTAACCCAGAGGCATCATCAAACCTTCAAGAAGGAGCTTAATTATACTCCATTCGAAAGTTCAGGGCTCTCTTGTGATTTGAACATGTTAACACAATTCAAATTTCAGCTCAAGGTTCTTTTTACTTTAAAGAAAATTAAATTCAAAAACTCGAATGAAACTTATGGGTCAGTCGCTTCCCATAAATGCCCACTTCCAACAAATGACCATTTTTACTGCTTTGACCTATGGGCTACCTTACATTTGTTTTTATGCAAATCACCAGCCATATCGGTTTTTTTATTCATTCCTCCTGTGTTATAGCTTTGTTAATTTTTATACTATTCTACTTTAATTTGATATATTTTTTTCATCAATTCTCCTTTGTATTATAGTTTATTTTCCCCTGGGAAAATGTAGAAGTGCTGGACTGAAATTTGATAAAAGAGTGAGAATAAGATTTTTTTAAATTTAAGACTTATTTTCTTTTTATTTGTGTGTATGTGTCTGTGTGCCATTGTGCATTTATAATACAGGTGTCTACAATGGCCGGAAATGTCAGATTGGCTGGAGCTGGAGTTGAATGAATTTGTGAGCCACCCATATGGAGGCTAGAACCCAAACTTGGCTCCTCTGTAAGAGCATCAATCTCTCGTAACCACTGAGCTATGTGTCCAGAATGGATGCTTTGTTTTTTTGTCTTTTTTTAAAAAATCCTAGATAGCAGAAATGGGGAAATACATGGAATTATCTTTTGGGGAATATCGATATGAAGAAGCTTATGGTGAACATCATTTTGAGATCTCACATAGGATACTGGGAACATGGGACTGAAGAAACGGCTCAGTCAACAACATGCTTGTCAAGTACACATTTAATCCATGGGTACTGGCTAAGTTTTCTCAACTTGTTAAAATCTAGAGTCATATGAGACAAGGGAACTTCATACAACACACACACCACCACCAGCACCAGCACCACCACCACCACCAGCAGCACCACCAGCAGCACCACCACTATCAACAGCACCATCACTACCAGCACCACACCAGCACCAGCACCCACAAAAGAGAATTAGTGGCCATTTGAGATAGAGAGAGGGATGTAGAGACCATCGTCAAAAAAAGAAGACAAAGCCACAGAAATAGATGAAACTATTCAAAGAAAATACTGAGAAAAGAAATTCTGAGAAGTTGGTACAGCTCCTCATTAGATGTGAGGAGACCTGGCTGGAAAGGGGTGGAGGTTAGTCCCTGCTGTGCAAAAGACAGAGGAAGTGGATCCAGAAGACAGAAGGGGCAAGAGTGTGGTTGGCTGTTCTGGAGTGAGCATGCACAGCTAGTGAACAATGAGCCTTCAGCAGAGGTCTCAAGGACAACGTAGAAGCAGAGCATAATGCACTGAAATGTGACACAAACTGGAAATAAAAAAACTGGGGACAGCAACATTAGGCCACCCATTCTAAAACAACCAAGTGACTGGGTGTTCTGGAAAGGCTGTGTTTGTCCTTCACTCGCACACCTCAAACAACAGCCCTGTGATGTCGGGAGGTGTGAGAATCTCTCTCTGTAAGGAAGCCATTGAAGGCATCCTCTGGACCAACCCAACTGACACTGACTGCCTGGGATTGCATTATGTTCCACAAGTTGAAGTTAACATGCCCAGGCATGGCAGCCACAAGCCCCATCTGAGTTTTCTCTTGTTCGAAGTGACCACTAGACATTGGAGTATTCCAAACCTTTCAAGTCAGGTTTCATTAACTTGCTCAAGATGCTCATAAAATTCCAGGGCATACCTACCTATACATGTTAGTTATTATAAAAGGGATGATCAATGATGAGGTTGAGGTATACAATGATACTGAGGATGGGGTATCTAAGAAGAGGCTAGGCACTTCCACGTCCAGCTGTCTCTGACCCCTTCGAGGACCCTCCAGAGATTCACCATGTCTAATGTCTTCAATCCTATTTCGTGGGTTTCCGAGAACCTTGCTGCATACCTACTGATAATGGACTGGGTGGAAAATTCCAGGGAGTCTGTTCAAGTTCTTTGCTTCTCTGAGCAATATTTTTCCTGCCAGGACACAAGGAAGAACTTCTCTGAAATGAGGGTCATGCCATTTACTATTGATTATGGATAGACAGATCTGAAGATTTCTTTATGGTCAGCTCCAAGACAGAAATTCATGGGTACCTGAGAGATTCTATGTCTGCCTTCAGTTGCAAGAAATAATAGGTTCTGTAAAGAAAGGGAATAATGAATAAGAAACCATAGTCAGAAATGACTGTACATTATATGTTATGATATATATGTATATATAGTGTGTGTATTTATACACATTTATTTATATTATGCATATTATATATATATAATTTCATAATATCAAAAGATGAATCAAAGTAGAGAAGATGAAGTAAACCAAGGGAGGATCCTTTCATTTGTAAGATTGTATAGATAATAAACAAAACAAATACAATAGGAAAGCCAACCAGGGTTTCCAAGTAACAGAACAGGTTAGGCAGTAGAGAGTGGCCTTTGGAAATTTGTCTTATGTAGCAATATCTTTCAAATTGAAACACCCCATTCTAGATGGAGACTGCTAAGCCTCATTAAGTAAACAATTATAGCATTCAGAAAATTCCTCAAACTTATAAGATTCACCAGTCCCTTCTTCCTCGAGATTATAATATAAGCAATAAGCATTCTTGGGTGCAGAGATCTCTGAAATATCAAGCCACTGGGAAGTCAAGCAGAGAACTTCGTGCCTGCAAGTTTCATGAATCAACACCCATCCCTATTTGGTGATACAGCTACAAGGTACCCACATTCCTCTAAGCAACCCCTCATCCTATCTACTCTTGTAGGTAGCACTAATTAATTAGTTAATTGTTTTACCAAGTTGAACATTGGTAGAATTATTTCTTTGGTCTGTCATTGGTACTCTATCTAAGGTTTGTTGAAATCTCCAAGGAAAAGTCACACAGCATGAAAGCCTTGGTAGTTAAAGATAGGAGACATGGTTTTCCTGAGCCAGCAGAAGAAAGTTCGGACAAGAACTAGTCTTCAACAAAGAGAAGATGATATAGAGATGTTGGAGATGCTATTATGTACCTAAAGGAAGCAGGTAAGTGAGAAAGGAAGGCTTGATTTGAGGCACAGAATCATGCTTGGCTCCTTCCTGTAAAAAGAGGCAAGTCCAGGTGAAGCTAAGCAGATGTGTGGTTCGCTAGTCACCCCCTCATCCTTTTTACTTCACTGGACACTCAGTTTCCTCCTTCCATGGCATGATGGTCCTTCAAAGGCAAATCATCTAAATGGATCCTTCATATCGAGATAAGATGAAGTAATAAATTCTAAAACCCACTGACAGTAAATATGTCAACGCACAGATTGCTAGACAGTACTGTAAGTAAATTCTAATTTCAGAAATAGAATAAGATCACCTTACATAAATTTCCCATTCACCCAGGCTAAGCTTCTCATCTTTGAACCGTGATATATGATTAAAGTAAGTAAGGCATGGGTGGGTGTCAGTGGGAGTACCTTTTCAGATTTTGATATATAAAGTAACGGATACCCTTGATAACCTGTGCACTTAATAAATGGGCTGCTGAGTTCCCTGCCAAATTTTAGTCTTAAATCATGATTCAGGGGCTCAATTGTACATTTGTAAAAGTGAAAGGAGACAGCATGATATGCTGGAGCTAAGAGCTCATTTATTGAAGTGGGCACAAGAGAAGAGACATGTGTAGATATATTAGGAAACTTTCAAGCTAGAGACATGCATTTCAACATACATGTTATAAAAAAAATTAGGGTAAAGTAGTAAAAGAATGTGCAAAAAAAATCTAGTCATAATTCTTATAATCACAATCTCTTTAGCCAATTAGTCCTCTGTCCACTGTTGCTGAAAATGTTCGTATGACTTGATTTGGACTACGTCCTCAAAATAGTGAGGGGGCATTTTCAAATGTTTTGTTCAATTTTTCCCAAATTCTCATCCAAGGAGTGATGTCAAGTCTCAGAGTCTTTTTGCATGCTTTGAAAAAATGGCAGTTCAGGTTCCTGTCCTTGAGATTCTCTAGTGTTCTTAGAAACAAATTTGCTCAACAGAGCATGCTACATAGCCAAAGGGAGAACTGTAGTTCTACACACACACACACACACACACACACACACACACACACACACACACAAATCTAATATGTAAGTAGAGATTTCAACTTCTTCTGGGGTCACGTTCTTCACAGATAATGACATCGAGAGCTGTTATCTGAGGCATCACCATGTTCTCTACTCCACAGTCTCTCAATGAGGTCATCTTTAATGTGTCATGGAACATAGTGACGTCACTCTCGTCCTGTTGGATTTTTCAGAGTAGTCAGGGCACTTGGCTTCTAGAACAAATTCATTTTCTAATCTCTGCAAACTCTCAGTTCAGGTGGGGAGATAAAGTTTACCAGCTCATCACTTGAACCATGTAAAGCCTCATTTGAGGTTACTGCAACCTTTACCGTGGTTGTTGAGTAACTTTAAGAAACAATTGACAAATGCGGGACAGGTTGATATAAGCATATCTGTGAGCAATGGTGCTGTTAATAACTATTATAAATTAATAATTATTTAATAAAATATATTATAAAATAATATATTGAATTAACAAGTGATCTTATGAAGCAGGTACTTTAAAAATATAAATTAATAATTAAATTCATATAACTTCTGAGTACTAATGACGTACCATCAGAGCTTTGTGAAACTAAATCCATTCATGAAGGTTTACAGCATATCATGAATAAATCATCTAAAACTGGTGTTTGTCCTTTCTGGTGGGAACTCAGAGACCACTTTACAATAGGGATTATTGTATGTTGGAGCTAGTCAGCTAAGTTAACAGACATTCATATTCTATTTATTTTGGGATCCTTGAAGGCCACATTGCAGATATAACCAGAAGCTCTGTGATATTTGTCTTTCTGTTTTGCAGTAACAGAGCCTCTGGTTTGTAAGAAGCTGCATAGCCACTCCAAATAAAGAACGCATTCACCAGTTTCCTATAGCCAGGTTTACAGAGATGACTAAGTTCCACCTACTGGGTGGGTAGAAGTAAAATTACAGCTTCCAAAAACTTCCTTAAATGGAGTAGACACCCTCTCCTTGCCCTCCCTCTTCCCAAATGGTGGAATACGAGTGATGACAGAAGCTCATGGAATCTTCTTGACCTTATGGAAACCACGTCAGGAAGCCACAGAATGGCAGGACCATAGCAGACACTCATACCAATCTTGCAGTGACCAACTAGACCTCACTTTATCTTTGCCTGTTGCTCTGAGGTTTTCTTACTTAGCATTAAATCTAATTTAATTTTATATATAATTTCCTACATTGGCATTCCAGGTAGTTGGAAGTTAATCTGATAACATGACCTATGATTTCTCGAGGGAGAAGGAAGAGAGGAAGGAAGAGAGAAGGAAGGAAGAATGAAAAAGAAGAGGAGGAGGAGGGGCAAAGGAGGAAAGGCTGGAAAGAAGGAAAGAAGGAGGAAGAAGAGAGATGAAGAAGACCAACAAATTAAGTAGGAAACAGAAAGAGGAGGAGAAAGAGAATGAGGAAGGACGAAGGAGAGAAGTGGAAGGAACTGAGTTGAAGATTAAAACAAATAACCAAAGCTAGCAACCATCTCTCCCTTTATCCCATAATGGCCAAGACTAAAGGAGAGTTGGCAGGGTGCGAGCCAGATATTGAGCTCAAAGACTGGCAGAAAGGGGCCTCCTGGGTCACAACCTCCATCTGCAGACGATTAGCAGCTGGCTGGAACAGGTAACCAAAGGCAGCTGCTTTGGAAAAGGCAGAGGTGAATCGCTTCCATGGTGGATGTCATAGCTCAGCCATCTGCTGAAGAGCAACAGCAAGCATGGAAACTCTGACAGACTAGATGGACAGTGCCTCGTGGATACAAACTGTTATTGTACATTATTACTCATTGGAATGGTTTGTGGCAAAGACAAATTCTTAGAAGCAACTGGCCATATAGTCTTGTAGTTTAATAACATATGTGTCAGCCAACAGACATATGCCTTAACAGCTTTTAATTATTTCTACTGTTTGCTTATTTTTTGCATTAAACATGACTTTAGTCTTTTGCATATTCATCTGAAATCTCCATTCTCTTACCTTGGTTATCACTTCTTTATTAATTGCTGCCAAGTCTGTGGGGAATTTTTTTTTTTTTTTCAAAAACAATCAGCCTTTCTTCAGGCCAAACAGCTCCATTTACCTTGAACTTTTTTTTTTTCTTCTATTCATAGTTTCTGCAGATCTCTTTCCTGGCAAGAGGGAAGTTTCGACTGCTTCTGCACCAACTTGTCAGTTAACTCTGTAGCTCAAGTGTAACCCTGTTTTACAACGATTGCCCTGGCAGCTTGGCAGTTTCGCTCACAGGTGTGTCTCAGGGGCAAAGTCATCCCTGGTGCTCTAGGTTTAACCCTGTTAATCCCATATAAGATTATGCAGAAGGGTTGCGCCTGGCATGCTATTGCTCTGGTTTGGATTTAATAGAAATAGTCTGCTGTGGAAGAGATGCAAAAGGACTTCTGATGTGGCTCACCATGAATCCTCATTGGGTTAAAGCAAGGCACAAATTCTGAAGCTACTCTAAGCACATCCGTTTCTCCCTCCCCTCCCTCTTTCCTCCCTCTCTCTTCTCTCTTTCTCTCCCCACTTCCACCTTGTGTGTGTCTGTGTCTGTGTGCTTGCAAGGAGGTGAGCATAAATGTAGAGCCGAAGGTTGGCAGGAGATATTGTCCCTAAGTGTTCTTCACCTTGAGGTCTCTTACGGAACCTGAATCTCGCTGGTTCAGCTGCATTGGCTGAACAGCCAGCCCCAGCAATGGTCCTGTATCTGCTGCACTCCAGCACTATGAGTACTGAAACATGGCCCCAGCTGGGTGCTCTGGCATCCGTAAGCATGCACTCATGTTTGTGTGATGTAACAGGCACATTTCCAGCTGAGGCATTTCCGCATCTACAGTCTCTACTGGCTACTTCCCATGAAGCAAACAGACTTAAACAGGGAAGGAAAACAATTTTAGACAATAATTTGACTGAAGCTCTGAGGCATACCTTACAACGTGTTCCATGTATGTCCTCATCAATCGTGGGTATGTCATTGCCCTTGGAAATTAATAGCATGGGTTCCGTTCACTCTTAGACTAATCCTATGACAAAACTGTTATGATTCATTAAAAAAAAAAACCCCATGCACAACTCAAACTACCCATAAATAATCCAGAATAATCATGTGATGGACAAAGCAGACACATGGAGAATCATGTACTTTTTATAAAATAGGCTCAAGGATGCACGAAAAGCCAAGATGATGACGATTTAGGCTCCTTTGAGAGTTCTGTGCTTCGTGACTCCAGCAAGAAGCGCGGGCAAGCTGCCAACTAGACAAGGAATTAGCAATCAGTCGTATATTCTTTGAAGTGTGTCAAATGCTGCTTCCCACCCAGACACATCTTTTTCCACCTGGTGAGAGGATGTCTTATTTCCATCCCCTTTCCACAAACAACTCAGCAATTCTAAGAGCCCCAAGACAGGATGCTTGACCACATTCATCCACATCCGTCCACACCTGCTTTCCCTCTCTCCCACTCTCTCAACTGTGCCCAGCACCCATCTCTCTCATGTCTCATAGTGTTTTCTTATCCACGAGAGCACAATGACCTGGAACTGGGCTCTGAGTCAGAGGATTTCCATCCAATGGAGGGCTGCCAGACTAAAGTTCAGATGCCCCGTGTTTGGTTTCAGCTGGATAATATTTTTGTTTTAGGATTGTCATGTGCCAGTTATTAACTAGTTCTCTCTTACCCACAGTTTCAGTTAAATATGCATTGTGTATTTACTAGTTGCATTTGGCAGCCTCAGCCCAGCTCTGATCTCTGTCTCTGCTATTTCAGTGTCAAGTCATTTAATGTGGGAGGTTCTCGGTATCTTCTTTTGCCAAGAAGCGGTGTGGTAACTGGAACAAATGAAACAGATCAGTTCAGATCTAGCATCTACCTCCCATTACTGAGCTCCGTGTGAACACACTGAGGGTGTGCTGTTAGCTTAGTGGATTTGACTGAAACTCTCAGGTGTATCTTACAATATGCTCCATGTATGTCCTCATCAATCATGGGTGGGGCATTACCCTTGGGAATTAATAGCATGGATTCCATTCACTCTTATAGTAATCCTATAACAAACTGTTGTGACTCATTAAAAATAAATTAAGACAGAGAATCTGGCACCGAACTAGTCTGTGAAATCATAAAGAAGTTATAATAATAGGGAGAGAAGGAATCAAACACCCATGCTATTCAGAAGCCAATCACTCTCTCGTAGAATACTTTTTTCACTATTCATTTAATTGAAAATAAATCTTTTTCATGTGATACATCTGTTTGAATGACAAGACAGAATTGATTGAGTTTGAGCTTTGAAAATTCATCAGAAGAGGATGCATTTGCAATTTGGTAATTAAAAAAAGAGTCAAAACAAGTACAGAGGCGAAATGAGGGTGGAGAATGGTGTGTTCCCTATAGCAGGTGAAGAACAGGGATGATCTGAATTCATTTCAAGGCACTGCCCTCCTCCAAGGGAAAGCATGGGGAATCTTATTTGGGCATCTATAGGTATTCAAGCAGGAAAGAACTTCAGGGGAAGACACCTTCCCGACCATTCTCATTCAGAATAAGGCCTCTTCTGGAACACAAAAAGGAAAGGAAACTTTGAAAGTGCACAGACACAGTTGCTCACATTTAAGGATTTTTGCTTCACTCAGTGGCTTATAAAAATAGTATAAATGTGCCATTGGTAGATCTTTCCTTGCTTGTGCGTACATCACATCAAGATCTGCCTGTGCCCATAGCAGTCAAATGCAGTCGTAGCATAGTACGTTTGACTTAGTATTTCTGCTATGATCATTTTAATGATTCTACCTCCTATACTTCCATACGAATGTAAACATAAGATGTGTCATTAATGAGACAACCCAGATTCCTTATTCTTTCTTGAACCTTTCTCCTGCAATCTTCCCTCCATGGGACTCAGGAAGTTTTAGGAAGGGCTGATGCATTGGGGAGAAGAAAGAATGTATGTTGAGTACATTATTTGGAACAAAAATAGCTGAAGGCTTAATGATATCTTTTTAGGTCATGTCAAAATGTGCCCAGGGTAAAAATAGTGCTAGCAAAAGAGTCACTTGAGATCATGCAAGCTTGGCTGAAGACATGACTGGGATCTGCCTAACCACTGCATACTCTGCTTTTGGATGCAGGATTTTCAGAGGCCTCCACTTGTGTTTATGGATTAATTTTCAGCCACTCCTTTGATGCCTCTTTGGACAGTTTGATGACAATAAAAGAAGCAGAATTCCTTGGATGAAAATACACAAACCCTACAAAGCATTCAAGAAGTACCCTGCAGAAAATAATGAACCTGAAATCCCCCTCTTTCTCTCTCTTTCTGCTATTCTTGTGTGTGTGTGTGTGTGTGTGTGTGTGTGTGCGCGCGCATCCACCTTTCTTACATGTGTAAGAGACACATTCTCTCACTGGCTTGGAGACTTTATCAAACAGGATAAGTTGATTGGAAAATGAACCTCATAGATCTGCCAGTCTCTTCCTTCATAACACTGGGGTTACAAGAAAGCACCATCCTCAAGGTTTGGTTCTTTTGTTTTGTTTTTGCACAGGTCTGGGAATCAAACTTAGATCCTGATGTTTGCAAGGCAAGCACTTTACTGACTAAGCCATCTCCCCAGCCAATACTTATGCTATTTTATGACTCTCTTCTTTGCTGAAAGATAGACGATATTGCATACCTAGCTATATAATATCCTGCAGTACTCCTTGCATACTTATGTAAGTACTGTACCATCCCTCAGCTCTCTTGAGTTTTCTCTCCCAGGTCATCCTGTAAGAGCCTGAGGTTATCATCAGTAGGAAATAGACTCTGTTAGTAATGATGGGCCTGTTCTTCCTTCAAGAAACGGACATGAGTTAGGACAGAATAGACAAATGCTGACTAACTACCTGGATGAAAGGTGTTAGGTGCACACATGTTTTGCTCTCTATTTTTTTCATCCCTAGCGTGCACAGACTCTGCATGGATCAGCTGAGTCCACAGTACATAGATACCATCTTGCAGTGAGAATATCTCATAGACCTTGCTTGATGGGGATCCCAGCTATTCTCTGATGGAGTTTGTCTTTCACAACACCTGCACCCCTGACTCAAAACAGCCATATTTTGTCTCCTTCATGCTTTTCAAACCCTCCGCTAGCATCCCATGTTTTCTTCAGAGTCTGTTGTCCCATCCACTACAGAAGTCCAATTCAGTCTAGCCTCTTCACTGACATCTTTCCATCCCACTATCAGATCTTACTTGCCTTGATCGTACTAAATGAAAACTCATCTCCCTATTATACAAAGTAGCAGTTAGTTAGAGTCTTTAAAACTACTTTTGTGTTTAGCATGCATGCAGGCATGTGAGGGTCAGATAAAACTTGAAGAAATTGAATCTCTTCTTCCACATGTAGATCCTGGTGATTGAATTCAACATTATCATCAGGCTTGGTCGCAATTATCTTTATGTCCTGAGCCCTCTAGCAACCCTAGGTATTCCATCAGTAAGGTTTTCTATGTTGGGAGATATCTTGGTGTGGTTTATCAGAAAGATGTTTTCTTTCTATTAGGATAGCCACTGTTAGAGATGATGCCCAATAAATAAATAAATAAATAAATAAATATCTAATGTTTCCTTTAAAAATGGGCAACTGTCCTGAGCTCTTATGTATCCAAAAACATATGAAGAAATAAAATTAAGTATTGTTGCACAGTGTTGATAAAAGGAAACTACACAACAGGTGTTCAATGACCTCTGTGTGCTATTCAGCACTGAAAAATACCTGAGAGAAACAAAGTTCCAGCCAATACCAATGGCTCCATTGCTTTTCAACCTGTAGCAAAGTAGAAACATCATGGTGGAGAAAAAAAAATGGCAGAGATGTGCAGTAGAGGAATGGTGCTCACTGATATCAGCCAGCAAGCAGAACGTCAGACTGGAATGGCAGAGAATATTGTACCATACATACATATCTTCAAAGCCATATTCCCAGTGACTCGTTTCCTGCAATGAATTTCCTCCATCCTAGTTTCTACCACCTCTGCATAAAGCTATCAAATTATGTGTTCATAACGAGTTACACTGATGAAGGCCAGAGACTGTATGATCCAATCCCTTCTAAATTACTGGATAGCCCAGCAAGAGTAAAAGGCTCCAGCACACGGGGTCTTTTGGAGTTCACTCTATATCCAAACCACAACACTGTCCCATAACACAGCATGTGAGTGACTGGAGGGATCTAAACATATTTGGCTCCAGAGTTCGAAGTCGTATGAGATATTTAGACCATGATTCAGTCAATGACACAGGCCCTCAGTTATACCTAGGCACAGAGTCTGTGGTTTTTACAACTAAAAATTCTCCTACGGCAAACTTTCTGTCTCCATGGAGCAGAGCAAATCCCTCCCCCAACAGGTGCTGTCTCCACGGTGTTCTAAGATGAAAAGAAAAAGAGATCAAACTGATTGAGAAAAATAGACACATATTCTTACAAAAGTCCAAGACTTTCGGGAAAAACAAACAAAAATATACAAACACACAAAAAATTGTAAGGTGTTAGTTAGATGAGGACATTCTCTTTCAAAGAACCTTGCATAGTATTGTATGTTCACGCTCATATTTTGTGTAAGAATCACATAGAATGAAGTCCAATTCCCCAACATCATGCAGGATTGCCCTCTTGGTGGCCCACGACAGCCTGTTCACTCTCACATGTGTCCCCTGCTCCCTGGAGGTATGTCAACTGGATTTTCTTTAGTTTTATCTGTTATATAGTTATGGTGTTTTCAGTACTATATGCACTGGGTATATTCTCTGACTTTCCAAATGCTAAAGTGACTCTGATTGGAAATCTCTTTTTTATACCTACAGAGAAAACGGGATTTCCATTCTAGAATCCACATGAGTCCAGCTACCTCCCAGACGCTTTCCTCATTCTCTTTGTGTCCTTAGCAGCATGAGCTGACCTTCTGTGTGTCTTGCAGCATCCCGGACATCCTTCCGTCCATGGCTTAGAGTTACCCATCACCATATTTACTAAGCACTTTTTGTGTCATGCATTTCTCTCCTCAATGTATTTAATTTAGTTTTATGTAATTGTAACTTGGGTTTGTGTTATTATCCCTATCACACTACATATCTGAAATTGTGTTTTGAGAGGGGAAACTATTTTCTCGTAGTTAAATACACATTTTTTAAAATAGATCCAAGCTTAGGTAACCCTGCCGTTGGGTTCTGAAATTCACAAAATATAATAATTGACATTTTTACATAAGCTCCTATTATTCATAAAATAGACTTGAAAATTATAGTTTTCTATACTTCCTATAATTCAAAGTCCTTTCTTAATTGCAAGATTCTAAGGATTTGTTTGCAGCTTCTGTCGTGCCTTACTGTATATGCTCATTAGCACATGCATACATGCACACACATGTGTGCACATATACCACCGTCTATCATGACACCACTATCATGACAATGAATTTCAGAGGCAGCCTTAAGTTGGGAAGCAATTTTAATTTGAAGCCCGAAGTCCATGAACAGGCGAGAGAACAGGGGGAAGGAGGCAGATGCTGTTGACACACCTTTTCTTGAATGAGAGCCACAAATGCCTTTGGAAACTACCTCCTACTGCTACTTCCCTGGGAGCAGGATGTACTTGAGCCTCAGTTCCATCTTACTTCAAAGTCAAGATCAACTTTTCAGACTTTTGCATACACCTTAACCATCTGGGCAAGCCAATTAAAATGCAGATTTCTGATAAAGAATGCCTGGAATAGGGCCCAGGCATTTGTCTTTCCAAAGAAGCCCTCTCAAGAGTTTAGGTGTGGGCACCCTGAATGTATGCACTAACTGGAGCTAGGTAGTGACTACCTCCATGACAGCTGCTCCCCCATCTCTCTGTCTCTCTCTCTGTCTCTGTCTCTGTCTCTGTCTGTGTGTGTGTGTGTGTGTGTGTGTGTGTGTGTGTGTGTAAGAGAGAAAGAGAGAGAGAGAGAGAGAGAGAGAGAGAGAGAGAGAGAGAGAGAGTAAAAGTGTTGATCTGTGAGTGTTCATATTTGTGAATATAGGGGTGTGTGGGGGGGGGAGTGTTTATATGTGTTGTCACATGACAACTTAGGCTATCATCAGTCCTCACCTGCTACCTTTTTAGTTAGAGTCTCTTTGCTGTTAATGCTCTGTGTGCCAGGCCAGCTGGCCTGAAAGCTGGAGATTCTCCCACCTCTGCCTCCCATGGCCCTCTGCAGTAACACTACCTAGACCACAGGTGCACACTGCAGTGCCTGGCACTCATGATTCTGGGGGATGAATCCTGGTTGTCATAGCTTCCCAGCAATTGTTCTACCCACTAAGAGATCTTCTAGTCCGGGGGTGTTTCCAGGGGACAGTTTTTCTGGTCACTGTCCGTACCCTGGTAAAGAACTTCAGGTGCACCTTAGACAATGTGGTTTCCGTGGGCTACTCTCCTGGCTTCATACGTCGTGTTTTCTCAACATCCTCCACTTGTTAATCTTTCAAAAATAATAATTGCATATGCATAAGCTATTAAATTACAATTCAGTCAGATTTCTCCCCTTGTTCGTGTATTTAGAAGCTTTGGCAGTGGATAGGAAGATAGCCTCCGGATTCTCAGGTTCGCTTGGCTCTCCTTTAGGCGTCTGCAGCTGCTTGTTCTAAGGATGGAGCGATGAAAAAGAAGCTCCTCTTGGCTTTTGTTGGAAATTTTATTCTACAGCACTAGTAAACCGTTGATGAGGAATCGCAAGTAAGCTTCTAGAACTGAAATCTACGTGTCTGTTCTGACTTCATTAATATCAGTTTCTCTCAGTTTATTGTAATAACCTCGAAGCCTTTGCTGGTGTCGCTTCTCTGCTCAATATTAAGCAGCTCTTGTTAAAATGTACTTGCTGGGACTTGCTTCATGGTTGACCTAGTTGATCGGCATTTCCTTGTTGCAAGTGTTGGCCTTTTTTTTTTTAAATCAAGGTTTGTATATGGAGAGTAGCCTTTTAAAATGCAAAGAATGCAGATAGAGGAGCCAAAGATTGCTGTTGATTTCTAGTTTTTCCTCTGGGGGCATTTATTCAACACACATGCAGAAAAAGAAAACCATTTTGCTTGATACTGACTAGACTGCAATGCCTGGGTATCTTTTACTTCCTGAGGGCCCTGAGTGTTTCCCACAGAGCAGAAAACCATTCATATATCTCCCTGTTTACCTGATGAGGAAGTCTTTATATATTATTAACATGATGATCTCACTAGAAACAGAGAAATATCATCTGGTTTTCATAGTAAAAATAAACAATTTAGTATAAAGCAATAAATAAAGAAAAATTTTTCAAAATTCCCATCTAAAATAATGGAAACTAGAAGCTGATAGAAAAGTACATTGAAAATTATAAAGTAAAATGAAATATTTCAGATGAAATTCTATGCCGAGCTCAACTATGAAAATGAGTTTAAAATAAACATATTTTCAGACATGAAAGGTCTCAGTATTTTATCTATCAAGAATCCATTCTTAAGAAGTCCTAAAGTTTATGGAAGAGAGAAAGATGCATGGATCAAGAGTCAAGAGTTCAATACCATAGAAAGTCAGAGAGTACTAGAATTAGTGATGCAGAAGGTGACTATAGCCAGGTGCAGTGCTGGCTCCCTAGGGCAGGGAGCAGGTCTCCTATAGGTTTCTTCCAAATCACACACCTAATGAGATGCTTGGTACCCACTAAAGCAGGAGACACTGAGACAAGTGAGACCTGGTGTTATCTTTGTGAGAATTATATAGTCAAGCAATCCAAAGAAGGAAGCAAAAGAGAGCAAGGCTAATAAAATGCATAATTTTAAAAATGTCATAGTTTAGACCTACTGTCTCACCATCAACAGTGCCCCTATCACCAAAGCAAGGAGTAGAGATACAGTGGAACCTAACTGTGCTGGAAAGCAAGGAGGCTGATTGCAAATGCTGAGATCTTGCTCTAGCAAAGCAAATTGCCGCAATTTCCTGAGTGGGTAGTTTATAGGTTTGTTGTTGTTGTCTTTTATGTTTTTGGTTGTTGTTTTTTCTTTTCTATATCTGAAAATTGTGTATGAAAAACACAAGATAAACATTTTGTTTTTATTGAATCATATGTAGGATACATTTTTAAATTATTTTTAAAAATGTTTTTTTTTCCTGAGGACACCAGGAGAACATTACCTACAGAATCAACTAAGTAGGGCTCATAGGGACTGACAGAGACAGAAGCAGCAATCAGGGAGCCTACACTGGTCTGTGCTAGGTCCTCTGCATACATGCTGTGGCTGTTCAGCTTGAGGTTTTTGTGGGATTCCTAACAGTGGGACTGGGGTATCTCTGACTCTTTTGCCTGGTCTTGGGACCCTTTTTCTCCTACCGTATTGTCTTTCTTCAGCCTCGGTATGAGGGTTTTGGCCTAGACTTATTGCTTCTTGTTATGCTGCATTCAGTTGAAATGCCTGAGAGGCTGGCTCTTTTCTGAAGGGAATTGGAGGAGCAGTGGATCTGGGGGAGAGGGAGGCAGCAAACAAATAAACAAGAGGGAGAGGAGGCTGTGGTAAGCATGTAGTGTATGAGAGAAGAACAAAGGAGAAGGAGGAGGAAGAGGACGAGGAGGAGGAGGAGGAGGAATAGTAGGAGGAGGAGGAGGAGGAGAAGGAGAAAGAGTAGGAGGAGGAATAGGAAGAGGAGGAGGAGGAAGAGGAGCAGGAGCAGGAGCAGGAGGAGGAGCAGGAGCAGGAGGAGGAGGAGGAGCAGGAGCAGGAGGAAAATTGTTATATGAAAGTTGCTCAATAGTTTTATACATGTAGACAATGAATGCTCTCCTGCCACTCTCATGCACCTCTTACTCCCTCCCTCTTCTTCCAAATAGTCTACTTAAGTGTCTTTAGTGTGACAGACCCACTGAGTTTAATTTGTTACTTGTGTGAGCACGGATGGAAGTTATTTATTGGAGCATGGGTGGCTGGACCACTGAAGAAAATGTCATCCTCAAATAACGAGAGGTCTAGGGAAGGATGATAGCAGACATACATCCTTAATTCCAGCACTCCAGAGGGAGAGGCAATATAGGTGCATGTCTGTGAGTTCAAGGCCAGCCTGGTTTACAGTGCAAATTCCAGCCAGGACTACATAGAAACACTATGTCTCAGAACAACAATTACAAACTGTGCTTCTACTGAGAGGAGAAAGACATTCTGAAAGCAAAGCAATAGTTACTAGAGATATGATTATCCTTGTGGAATAATCCAACGTGTTCTATATTAATTGAATTGTTTGTATGAACACACATAACCATTCTGCTAACAAGTTTTTCTATAATTGGAAGAAGTTGGCCTTTGTGATCAAGACCTGACTTAGCCCCTTACCTCACGTCTATTCAGACATAACACTCACTGATATTTGTATATACATACACATCACATATGTGCAGACATAACAATGAACATGTATACATAAAACACACACCATGCACAGACATAGACCACACCCCCCCATTCATATGTGTCTCATCCTTGTCTACTTCTACTATGTGCCAAGTTGTAAACTTGCACACATCACACATTCACTGAGGAAATATGTTTAAGACCCCAGTCTAGAAAGAGAGCCACTGCCAACTGCCAGTATTGGAATTGTGATCCACTGCATACTTGAGCCCAGAACAAACTAGGTGACCTGCACAGATACCGAATTAACACTGAATGCCCAAGCATAGGTCTAGAATGAGATGACGTCCATCATCACTCACACTTCTGTCTCTTAGGTGCACCCCTCACTTTGTATGGTGATCTGTATGCGTTTTAACATACAAATTATTATTTTTTACAAATGCACAGTTCTATTAGATACCACATCTTCTTGTAATTATGGGTTCCAAGGCCATTGCTATTAACACCTCAGGTTAAAATTTTAGAAGACAGTTTGTGGAAGAATAGGATTCTTTCCAACTGTAAAATAGCCTTTCTGAAATTTGTATTTAATGTAAGTATTTCCTGTCTAAATGATGTCAACACACAGGTGCGTGCATGTGCCCACATGAAAGAGAAAGACAGGGAGACAGAGAGAGACATAGAAAGAAAGAGACAGACAGAGACTGAGATTGAGACTAAAATAACAATAGAGAGAGACAACTTATTCTCTTCCAAATTAAGGGCTATGGCCATTTTGTGTCTTTTGCCATCTCTTTCTGTCCTTTACCCTGCAGGTAAGGGATTAAAAATCAGGATTTTGTGCATGATAGTCAATTGCCCTACCGCTGAGCTATATTCCCAGCCCAGACTCCCACCTTATTTAGCGGTTACATTACCGATAAGCTCTGCTGATCTTATTTCTATTTTAGAAAATAACTTCTAAATCATATTGGTTTTGCATAATGTTAATGTGTTCAAATATGACATACAAGATTTTCTTTGTCCAGTTACCAATTGTCTACTTCCTTAACCTATTTTTTTTTTTTGGCATATTTACAGCTGAAATTTACTATCCATTCCTTGTCTAGGCATGTTATAATTCCTTGCTTAGAATTTTTTCAAAGGACTAAAGCTAGGTTTCTGAGTTGAGATCCCTGAAATTTACAATTTGAGGTTGTAGATGTAGCTAGTGTCAGAGTGTTTATCTACTAGTATTGTGTGGGAGACTGTGGTTTAAATTTCTAAACTCCTAAGGAAAATTACAACTCATCTGTAAAGTTAGTTAAATAGTTTATGATTGTCTATACCATTTTCTTTCTTTCTATAATTTATAATAAACCAAAAGGGAAAGCCTCATGAAACATAAAGGAACTTCCTATGTGTTTGATACATATGTGTTATTATATGCTGTTTTAATTCAAGAAAGTATACATATCTTGGGAAAAGGTTGTTGTAAAACTTTGGTTAATAAAGAGATATTGATTTTTTTTTTTTTTTTTTTTTTTGGACTGACGTCAGGAAGGTTTTTTATCTTACAGCTTGTAGTCTATCACCTGGGGAAGTCAGGGCAGAAAATCAAGGCAGCAACCCTAAGTAGGAACTGAAGCACAGATCTTAGAGGAATGTCACTTGCTGGCTTGTTCCCTGTGGCTTTCTCAGCTAGTTTTCTTATAATACTCAAGACTACCAGCCCAGGAGTGGCACCACCCACAGTGAGGTGGGCCCTGACCCATCAATGATCAGTCAAGAAAATGCTTACAGGCTTGCCCATGGGCCAATCATATGTAAGGCATATTTCTCAGTTGAGATTCCCTCTTCTCCAATAACTGTATTTTGTTCAAGTTGATATAAAGACTGGCAGAAGTGATCCTTTGTCAACTTGACACATGAACACATAATTATTCAACTTTAACCGTTCCTTTCATATTTATTCCCTAATATCTCATATTAGAATCAATGTCTCAGTATGAAACACATCCCAACCTTTAAAATTCCCACAGATTTTCCAAATTCAACCACTTAAGAATTTAGCATCTTTAAAACACCCAGTCTCTTTCAAAGTTCATTTTTTCTAAAATATCTAATCTCTCTAAAGTTTTTTAAAGTCTCTATGAAATATTCAAGCCCTTAAAATTCCATAATCTCTGCAAAATCTTAATTTCAAAAGTTTCTCTAAAATATTCCAAGTCTTGCAACTATCGGTTCCTGTAAAATAAAAAGTCAAGTTAAACTTTTTTTTTATTCCAAAAAGGAAGAACAAGGGCACAGACATAAAATGAGCAGCAGCAACAACAACAAAACAACAACACAATGAGAATAATTCAGTGTTTAATGTCTGCGATTAACTCATGATCTTCTGAGCTCCAAGATCTTGGCCAGTTGCATATCTTTGGCTCTGCCAACTACAGCCCACTCAGCTTGTTAAGAAGGTACCAGTTGTCTGTGCTTCATACATGTTGTTGTTCTTGGTGGTCATCTCATGATGCCATAATCTACAAAATGCTGGGGACTCAGCAACTGGACCGCCCTTTACTAATAGCATCTCCTTGGATCTCTTCAGCAACTTTAGCCCTGTCACATGGTGCCAAATTTTTATTTCTCTCTATGACTTCTTCACACTTGAGCTTCCATGGCAACAAAAGCCACACCTTCACTAGGTCTCTTCTGAAGCTGAGCTACTCTACATGACCCCTTCATGTCTTCAAAACCAGGACAACATGAAGAGACTTAAATATTACCAAGTTCAGCTGCCATCACAAGATACAGTTTTGGCTTCTTAGGTCCCGAGTTTCTGTGCACTGACCCTGAGGAAATACTTTCTCTAAATATTTTGCTTCAATTTTGCCTCTTGTGCAGTTGATGATGCTATTGGCCACAGCTGACCAGGACCACAGATTCTTAGCTCAAAATATTGAACAGCTGGAGATTATTTAGGACTTTCAAATTACCCCCCGAAATTTCACAAGCCAGGCCTCCATCGTCTGCCCTACTCTGAGCATTAACCTGCCATTCCCCACAAATGCTCATTACACTCTGAACACTCAGTGGCTTTTCCTCAATTCTTGAAGGTCTTTCCACAATGGTCCCTGTACTGGCTGGTTTTGTATCAACTTGACACAAGCTGGAGTTATCACACAGAAAGGAGTTTCAATTGAGAAAATGCCTCCATGAGATCCAGCAGTAAGGCATTTTCTCAATTAATGATCAAGGGGGGAGGGCCCCTTGTGGGTGGGACCATCTGTGGGATGGTAGTCTTGGGGTCTATAAGAAAGCCAGCTGAGCAAGCCAGGTGAAGCAAAACAGTAAGTAACATCCTTCCAAGGCCTCTGCATCAGCTACTGCTTCCTGACCTGCTTGAGTTCCATTCCTGACTTCCTCTGGTGATGAACAGCAACATGGAAATGTAAGCTTAATAAACCCTTTCCTCCCCCTCTTGCAGCTTGGTCATGATGTTTTGTACAGGAATAGAAACCCTGACTAAGACACCCCCCAAATGTGGAGGTCTTCTTGATCTTCTTGGCCTCTTCCTCTCCTCCTCGTCCTACTTGTCCTCATCCTCGTCCTTGAGATTGAGAGTAGTGACCATATAGTTACCTTTATCAAAAGACTTTACCATCTTTAACATTTAATTATATTCATTATAGAGTGTACACCCATATATTAGTGGAGAGTTCTCAATGATAGCCTTTGAAGAGATTCTTGTAAGTGAAGTTAGGCCTCAAAATCAGTATGTTAACACATATATTGGGGTGGGAAGGCATAAAACATAAAGCTCCATCACTGGACTGTTGGAACAAATATTTAAGTTTTATCTTAAATGTGAGTGAATCATCTGTTCCCACTTGCCATGGCAGAAGAACCCAATCACACAGAATGAAACGTTATCTGCTCAATAACTGATGCCTGCTTCAGGGAAAAGAGGTGTCACACTTTTTATTATCTTAGTATAATGATGGAGGTCCCCATGACAAAGGGAGATTAACAAGAGAATAGAATACAAATTAATTTATTTTATGTGACATGGCAGCCTTGGTAAGAAAATCAAACCTGAAGAAGCATGTAGAAATGTGTATAATTGTGTATTTATGTGTGTTTGCATGTGTATACGCACATTTATGTGCAGGTATGAATGCACACGTGGGTGTGGCCATGCAGATGTCAAAGGATGAGCTTAGCGTTCCTCCTCATTCATTATCCACTTTAATGAAACAAGGCACCCTATGGAGCCTGGAGCTCACCCATCTGCCTGCTCAAGCTGACCAGCCTGCTCTGGAAATAGGCTGTCTCATTTGCATGGTGGAATGACAGAAGGGTCACCATTTTCACTTGGCTCTTATATGTAGGGATTACAACTGTGATCCTCACAGTTGTATAGAAAGCTTTTTGTCCCTTAAGCCATCTCTCCAGCCCCAATATGCATATAGGTATGTTGTTGTTTTCCTAGACTCATCCAAGTGGCTCCTCATGAGAATGGATAGAGATGAATGATCTGACCATAAGCTTGAGGGAAGAAGCAATATTTAGTTACTCATACTCCTCTTTGTGTCTTTGCTTCTGTAGAAGTAAGCAAGTTCCCACTCTCTGTGAATAAAAAGGGAACTCGGTGAATTATGACTTCATGATTGACAATATGGAAAAAAGAAGAGAGGTGGCAAGAGAGAGACCTTCCTGCCTATACTATTATTCAGATTCTAAGATGCCATGTTACAGAATAGTGTACCCTGAGCCAATTGCCACCATACTTTCTCTGACTTTCTGTAGTGGGAGTGAAAGGTATCACTTATAAATTGAACAAAAACACCCAGTCTTGCTAAGACTTCACTGCTCCTGATCAACTGGGGCATCATGAAGTCCTAGACACTTATATAGAAGCCATTCATAAACAAGTATAGTGAGTAGTGAAGGAGCGGAAGATTCTACCCAAAGAACAAAGACTTGGTCAAAATGATCAAGAATCTTTTATTTAGAACTGAAGTGGGTCAATAAATGCATGACACATAGAAGAAATGTGACTATAGCTGATACAAAATCATCAGAGTCAGAGACATGATACACGAGGTAGGGAAACAACACAGAGCCCTGATTTAGGGATCCTTTACACAGTTTCAGGAAAATTGTAATAAAGGTGAATTGTGCATGCCCACTGCCCAGTTGTCTGCATTTTTGACATTGTCATTCTTGAGCCTGCAGGTGTGCTTTCAGCCCAGGATACATTCTGGGCCCCTGGGTTTGCTAAGATTATACATTTTTCCACCCTGGCAAATGTATTGAGATGCAAGGACAAGTCAAGCAGGTAGTTGTCATGCGAGTCCTCTTAGTTAAGGTTCTCCTTCACCTGCTGATTTTCTGGGGTTTATCTTCCCCAAAGTAAATATATATAATTATATAAAAATATAATTAAATTCAACAGTTTAAAACCTTTCCTCCATTTTATATCCAATTCTGGAGGCTGTATATAAATAAGCAGTGTGAATGCCCTAAAAGGCAATACATTCAAAATAAAAGAACAAATAATGCCAAGAGGAAGGCAAACACAAAATTTGCTGTGATAAATGGCACTCCAGATGTCGTTGGAAACTAAGATGATTCAGCTCCTAAGCTCCTCCCAGCCTCTGTCTGCAGGAGCAGGGTGGCCGAGTAAGCTACATTTTCCTCCTGACTACAGTGGTGTTTTCAGGGAAGACTTGCAAAACCATACTTATCTTTCATTTCCAACCAAAATCTATGTCCAACTCTAAGTTGGGTGTTTTCAAAGGAGGTTTTACTAAGCGGAGTATCTTGCAGAACATGAAACCCTTGAGTTCTAAGCATTAGTTGAGGATGTGAGGTATAATTTTCCTTTCACCCATTGCACCTGTTCTTATTATTTATTTTCTGCTTCTCTGTTGTAGAAGAAAAAGTATTTCCATTGTGCCCATGGTTCTTCTGTGTGCATTCCTGAATGCAATAAAATGCTGTAGCTTTTTCTTTCTTCTCTCTCTCTCTCTCTCTCTCTCTCTCTCTCTCTCTCTCTCTCTCTCTCTCTCTCTCTGTGTGTGTGTGTGTGTGTGTGTGTGTGTGTTGTGGTCGTGGTGGTGGTGGTGGTGGTGGTGGTGGTGGTGGTGGTGGTGGTGGTGGTCAGACGTCAACATTGGGTATCTGACTCAGCTGTTCTTTTTCTTATTTTTTGACACAGGGTCTATCACTTAATCTGAAACTTACCAATTCAGCATAGACTGGCTGACCAGAAATGTGAGGACTTTCTTGTTACTTACGCTATGCTGGGATGCTGACTACAGACATATGCTGCTATGTTCGTGTATTTAACATGTGGTTTAGTTCTGAACTCAGGTTCTCATACTTGCATAGCAAACATTTTAACACATGAGGCATCTTCCCAACCCAATAATTATAGATGCTTTTGCTACTCATTATCGTTTTTAATTTTTTCCTGCTAACATTATTACATTAAAATACTCGATTTGAAAGATCTAATTTTCAACTGAGGAAACTTGAAGGGCTGAGAAGCACCTAAAGAAATGCTCAACATCCTTCGTCATCAGGGAAATGCAAATCAAAGCAACTCTGAGATTCCACCTCACACCAGTCAGAATGGCCAAGATCAAAAACTCAGGTGACAGCAGATGCTGGCGAGGATGTGGAGAAAGAGGAACACTCCTCCATTGTTGGTGGGACTGCAAGCTGGTACAACCACTCTGGAAATCAGTTTGGCGGACCCTCAGAAAAATGGACATAATACTACCTGAAGACCCAGCTATTTCCCTCCACTCTTAATGGTGCCAACTTTTCAATGATCGTCTAAATGGTTTGGCAACCTGAGAGGACATTGTGACTATATTTCTTTTTGCTCTGACAAGCCTGAGTCACAGGATGGAAGTTCTGATTATATATCCTTATACCAAGAAGTAAGGGTGGGTGGGGGAGTACCCTCGTGGAGGTAGGGGGAGGAGCAGTGGGATGGGGGGTTTTCAGAGAGGCAACCAGGAAGGATGATAACATTTGAAATGTAAATAAATAAAATAAACAATAAAAAATTAAAAAAAAAAAAAAGAAGAAGTAAGACTGCTTTGGAAAACTTTTGATAATACCAACCCAAGAACATTTCTTCCCTATTCATCACTATTGATCATTTTATTTCCTGGTGAGAATTCTTTCAGTCATTCAGAGATTCCAAGAGCAGAACACAACTTTGAAATCTCAGGGATTCTGTAAATCTTTCAGATAGAAACAGGAGATGAAATGAGCCAGGAACCAAGCACCAACCTTCAGGGTTTGCTCTTGGAAAAAGCAAATATTTTCTGTCTTTTTGTTTGTTTCCCTTCTAACCTCTCTTCTTCTCTCTAATCTGATGATATTGAATAGACTCTGATAATTCCTCTTCCATAAATTCATATATGATTAAAACAATGGATCTTAACACACCAAATACTCCAATCTAGCTAAGAGAGCTATTAAAATATGCATCCATATGCGTGTAATAGCCACACACATGTGCATACGCATATGTACATACTTATTTATAAACACAGGCATTGATACCTTCATGCCTCCCTCCGTTTCATAAAACATGGAGACTGTTATCTATATATCGGTCTCTTTACATATACTTATTTATATATAGAGGTATCCATTTCTCTCTCTCTCTCTCTCTCTCTCTCTATATATATATATATATATATATATATATATATAGAGAGAGAGAGAGAGAGAGAGAGAGAGAGAGACTATTATATATATAACTATTTTTTTTCAATATCTCTATCTTCCTGGCTGATTAGCTATGTAAGAAAAGGGATGGCAGTGGAAATGCATGTTTCCCATACCATAGCAAAAGTGTGTTAAAACTTCCTTTCCTATGTTTATTCAGCTCTGGATTCTACTTGCAAGAAAGCACCTGTTATTTATCCATCCATCCTGCCAATCTATCAACCCTTAGTGCCTGGCATGCTCTGTTCGATATGACAGTTCAGCACCGATGAACAAGAAGTCTCTGATCTGCTGGAACTTGGATTAGAGGAGAAAAAGGCAGAAGCAAAGGAAACCTCTAGTGTCAGAAGAGGGGTGATGCTATAACTAGAGAAAATGGGTTGTAACATCTGTTCTGAAGGGTGCATTCAATTACATCAGCAAATACCTCTAAGAAGATGGTACATAAGTTGAGACCTGGATAGTATGTCAGTGCCACTCTGTACATGTATACAGTGAAGGCCTTTAAGGAAGAGACAATGCATCATGCAAGTGTCCAAAAATAAACAAATAAAACCAAAAATAAAAAACCAATAAGAAGGGGTTGTTTCAGAAACAGGAACAAGTAAACAAGTCCAGTATGAATTGTATGTGTGAATATTATGATATAAAAGAAATTCCAGGGTGGTTGTTGACATTCCTATGTCATGGTAAGTAGAGGCACTTAACAGGATATCAGAAGAGATGGGTTAAAGGTCCTCACGGCTCATTCAACAAAAGATTACACACACACACACACACACACACACACACACACACATACACACACACACACACACACACACACACACACACACACGAAGAAAACTGTAAAAGGGATAAGAAAAAAGTAAACAAATGACCAAGAATATGTACTAAGCTAATGTGCTAGATCAATGATGATAGATGGTGTAAAAGTAGAAAATATGGAAAGAAGACTTGAGATGAGTTTTGAACGCACATTGCTTTCAACTTAGAATCTTTCCCTTGGATAACTTTAGAAATTGTGACCATTTCTGTGAGTGGGAAAACTGGAAGAAGAAATAGACTTCTGTTTGGATTATGATATGTAGGTTTAAAATTCTCAGAGACACTTAAACAGAGTCAGGCCTAGGAAGAACGGAGCCTGGGGAAGATGTGAAACCAGAGACTGTTATAGAAGAGAACACACTGGGTACAGAAAGAACATATTTCGTTAGAACAAAAGCCATCAATCAAAGCTCACACCTATCATCATGCTCAAGGGTGAAAATAAATAACCTATTTCTCTAAAAATTTGGAATCAAACAAAGGTGACCTCTCTGGCTACTTCTACTCTACATAGCGTTGGATGTTCTTACCGCAGAGATAAGATGAGAAATGGCAAATGAAAGGCCTAGAAATGGAAAGAGGGAAAGTGATGTTGTCAGTGTTTGCTGATGGCATAATCTCTAGGAAATCCTAGCAAATATATCAGAAAGTTGCTAATTGTGATCGATAAAATAAGGAAAAGTTCAGTATATAAAGTTTTTCACAACACCCTGAGATCAGCAGCATTTCTCTACACTAATAATGAACTTTCTAAAGAAGAAGCACCAAAAATAATCCTTGAGCGTGGAGAGACGACTCAGTGGTTAATAGTGCTTGCTGCTCCTCTAGAGGATCTGGGCTCAGTACCAGGACCTACATCAGGAAACTCACAGCCACCTGTATCTCCAGCTCAGTGGGAAATGGGAAATGCATTTGTGTGTGCAACTTCACACAGGGAGGGAGGGAGAGAGAGAGAGAGAGAGAGAGAAAGAGAGAGAGAGATACTATCTAGCCTTAAAACCTTGTGGAAACTTTAATGGAATTTACAAAGATAGTAAGTCACCCAGATAAGAGATAAATGCTTCCATGTTGTCTCTCTAAATTATATTATAAAAGCAAATGGCAGAACAATAGAATGATGAGATGACCATCTGGGTATGAAAATATTAGAGCTTTTGAGTTCTGTCGCACAGTGTGTAATAAATGCACCAAGTGTTTTATACTTTATGCTTCAATGTTGTATTTCTTTTTTTTTTTTTTTTTTTTTTTGGTTTTTTGAGACAGGGTTTCTCTGTGTAGCCCTGGCTGTCCTGGAACTCACTCTGTAGACCAGGCTGGCCTCGAACTCAGAAATCCACCTGCCTCTGCCTTCCAAGTGCTGGGATTAAAGGCGTGCGCCACCACTGCCCAGCCAATGTTGTGTTTCTTACATGTTCTCATCATGGGAGATGCCAAATGTTTAAGGCGATGAATGTGCTGCTAGCTTGGGTTTGCTCGTTACACCTGTACCGTAATATCATTTGATGTCCCATAAGTCTATACCACTAACTTAATCAATAGAAATAAAGCCAGAATGCTTTATGAAACATGATGTATTTTTTTCTGGCACTAGGTTTTTCTGGCCAATGCTCTCCTAAAAAGTCCATTAGACGATTGTTGAAAATTTGAACCCCCATTGAAAAACACATTTAGTTGTGAAAATAACTCTGTGTCTTACATTTGTTTATGTTATTTGTGTGTAAAGAGGTGCAGACATGCCACAGCATACCTATTGAGGTCAATTTGCAAAAATTCATTCTTTCCTTTCACCATGTGGGTACAGAGACTGAAGTCTTAAGCAAGTGCTATGAAGTTAACTCACAGACTTAGTTTGGGGTTTTGAAGGGTTTTTTTTGAAGGAAATTTAGTGTAAAGGCAGCCGATAGCTCCTAGAATTTGTATTTGTAATAGTTCTGTTCAGAGAGGAAGGGGTTTCTCGGTCCTTTCTCTGCCACACAAAATTAACACCTAAGCTCACTCTCCTACTCTTAAGAAAATAATTGTGATTGCATCATACAACTGGAAAAGTTGGCCATTATGGAGTCCTTAAATGGTTTTTCCACAGCCTGTGCCCACAGGATGGAAACATGGACAAGGCCAGCTAAGTACAAACAGAAACCTTTCAAAGACTCACAGATGGTGAATCTCTCCTCCCCACGCTCATAAGATTTCTAATGCTGAATACAGGAAATCTTTCCCATATCTGACTTCCCTCTCTCTCTCTCTTTCATGTTTAATTAATCCCCTTTGTCTTACCCTAAATGAAGGAATTATCTTGCCACTTTTACATATAATTAAAGATACTGGAGAAAACCTTATTACCTTGGATTCAACTAATTCACAAATAATTGTGAATTCAACAAGGCTGGGGAAAACACAAATAATGAGATAAGCAAATGAATTGAGTCAAGAGGATGGCAGGTGGATAACTCAGCCTGCTGAGGTCAATTGAGCCAAGCTTCTTAGAAGCTTCCTTTGTACAGCTGCGCTGAGGAACTGCAACAAGTTCTCTGACTGGACCAACGCCTTCCACCGTTCCCTGCCAACATAGAGTGAGCTTGTTTGGAAAGCCTTGGAGACCAGTACCCAGAACACCCCCTTTTGCAGGATTGTTTCACTTGCTCTATGGCCCCTTAGCATGGCCTCTCAGATCCTCTAACTCCGCTCTCCAGGTTCGCTTCTCCACAGAGCAAGTGCAGAATATTTCAGGGTGTTATTTTTTTTAAATTAAGATGTTCATTAGGAGTTGTAGGTGAAATGGCCCCAGAGGGCTTATAGTGTGAACACTCAGTCCTCAGATGACAGTGCTCTATTAGAAGGGACTAGAAATATTAGAACACAGGCCTTATCTGGAGAGACATAGGCCACTGGGGATGGAAAATCTTGATAATAACCAGATTTTGCTTCTGGGCCAGGATCTGCAGAAAGCTGGTCAGAAAGACCAGCCCATGCAAGAAACTGCAGCTATACATTTCTGCTACCAAGGACCAATTCATTCTCACCTCCATGCCTACCCACCCTGGTGGTCTGAAGCCTCTGAAATTATGGGCCAAAAAAGCCCTTCTTCTGTTGGGTTGCTTCTGCCCAGTACTCTGTCATAGCAATTGTAACAAATCCTTCTATGGTGCAAGCGGGGCCCTGGCATCTCTTTCTGAATGTGGCCTGAAGGGTGGGGACTCAGAACTGTTTCATTAGTTAGGTTGCTAGGACTCATCCAATGATCGTTTCTTCTCGTTACAGCTAATCTGCATCTTATCCGTTTCCCCCATTCATTTAGTCTTGTTCATTGATTGCCACTTTAGGCTAGGACCTGAGGATACACTACATGTGTAGTTCTTTTAATTTGATTTTTAAACAATTTCAATAGTGCTTATCACTTGTAGACACATTACAAAGTGTGACTCATTTAATTACACTCCCTGTTGAACTCCCATGGTGATAGAGCACACAGCTTATAAAAACAGAGACCCAGAAAAACATCTTTTAGGAAAACTGGATCCGGTTTGAAAAACTGTCTGAGTTCACACCTGAGTGGGTCTTGAACGATAAGGAGGAGGGTGCTAAGTGAATAACTGGGGTTATTACAAAGTCAGATGTACGGGTCTGTGAAGCCACTGACCGTGTCGATGGGCTCACGAAGGAAGCTCAAACTCCTAGATCAAATGTTCATTTTAGTTGATCGAAGAAAGCGGTGTGGACTGGGGAAAGGAGCACTGTCAGCAAGTATTCAGCTAATGCTATAGTAAAAGAAAAATAATAAACTAAACTAAGTGTGTAGCAGAGAGCTAAAAGATAAAAATTCCATCTGAGGCAAGTCTGGCAGAATAAACCTGAAATTTCAGCCATTCTAGAGGCTGACTCTCGAAGAGGGTCAGCAGGAAAGTTCAAGGGTGGCTTAGGCAGGTGTACCTGTACACAGTGTGCCCATTCACAGCATACACATACACAAAAAGAAAGTCACAGTAAACAATACAATTTTACTCACCTATTTATTTCATGTGACAACTGTCTCATTAGATTGTAAGCTTTGTGTTTGGGAAAAGAATGCTTGTTCATGCCAGTGACACATACACAATGTGACATATTGCAGATATTCAATAAATACTTGCTGACTGAATAAGTGAGGGATTAAAATGTCACAGTCAGGAAGACCTTTAAGTGGATATCCATCTCATCAAAGGGTCATGGATATGCTACCTTTTGTGAGTGCTTTTACGCTTAATCCTGAGAGTTTTCTCTTGGTGGATACATCCAGGACCATCTTGAAAAAAACATGGAGTGTTCAGAAAATCGTTCCATTGAGCACAGGAGCTGGTACCAAGATTGACAGGTCTTGCTCTTTGGAAATGGAGATATTAAAACATCTTCCCACCCATGTGCATTTCTTGCAGTTCCCTGCTGTCAGGATAGAGCAGGTCTAAAATGAAACTAAAACCTTTGTTGTAGCCAGGTGTGAAGATCTCCTTTTGCTAGGATCAAAAGAGTAAGATTAAGTAACCAAATGCTATTCATTACCATGTAACTAAGGCTAGAAAGAAAAAGCAATGCGGTTTGCTCAGTGTGTGGTTTTATTATACACATGGCAAATGCCAGTCAGAGTTTTCTGACAGTAGCTACAATAATCTCTTGCCTCCCAAATATGCACAGCCTCCTGAAATTTCCTCAAGTTTTGATCAAAGAATGGCTTCTAGTCTTCCTCTTCCTTATAGAAAGGCCCACTAAACCACAACTGATCCTTAAGGATCTTACTTTTAGGCTGAGAAGAAGGCTAGCTGAGCATTCTAACCTGAGCAGCACACACAGCAGGGAGCCCTGACCCACCCACAGACTTGGGAGCCATTGTGAGAGAAGACTAAGGTCACTGTGGAGTTCTTCTCTAGGTATCCAAAACAAAATACCATAGGTGGGGCGTATTCAACAACTGAAACATATTGTGTCAGCACTCTGGAGACCAGTAATCCATGATTAAGGGATCTGAGGTACCTCTCCTTGGGATGTAGATGGTTGCTTTCTTCCTCTGTCTTCCTGGCTGATCCCTCTGTGTATACCCATGACTTTTTCTTAACAAGGAAATTCGTGACTAGCTCTGAGCCCACCCTGATTATCATATTATAGACCCATCACCTCTTGAAGGTCCTGTCTGTAATATGATTATATCCTCAGTTACTAGAAAGCAGGACTTCAAAATACAGATTTGAGATGACTCAGTTTAGCCAATGAAAGTCTAGCTGAGGTCACAGTCAACAACCAGCACAAGCTGTAGCCCAAGAACCAGTAGGCCAGATGCCTTCAAATGACTTCTGGCCATAGCACCACCTCACCTAGAACAAGACACCAAGAGCAGAGACAAATTGTCACTCTGCCTGTGTGAGCTGCTGAGCCACAAGATCAATGGAGGGTGTTCCTAGCACTGAGCTCTGATTGACAAGATGGCTTATTCTTTGGCAATATCAATTGCAATGAACATCTCTGATGGATACAGGAGTGAGGACTCCCCAAATTTTGTCACTCAGTTCTTACCTGTATAATGTGCACACCTCAAGGTGAAGAAGTTGAGGCATACATCATTAAGGAAACTACCCAAAGACAAATAGTAGCTAAGTGGTGATACAGATTTGAACCCAGTATGTAATGTCCAAGTCTGTCCTAAAGTAAAGTCAGTCTATCTGATACCCAGAGAGAAAATCTCATAATCACTCCAGACCAGGTTAGGACTGCTATCATTGTCACAGGTCCTTGGCCTACATGTCTACACAACTCAGATGACACCTAGTACAGTATTTCCAAGGAGGCATGGCACACAGCAATAGTACCTACTCAGCCTCAGGGATGGCCACAGGAGCAAGGCCTGGGAACCAACATGGCTTCAGATAACTTCACACTTGGAGTTTTTCCTAGCTGTACATCTGGTGCAGCCTTCAAGCCCTGGAATGCAGACTTCTCAGGGACACATATGTAAATAGGTACAGGAAGGACTCATTCTGCAAAGTTGCAGAGAGCCTCCCTGTGGTCCCATAAGCCGATTTCCCTCCAGGTGGCCTATCAACAAGGGCTATCATTCAGAAG
The DNA here is from genome assembly GCA_028551405.1 of Uromys caudimaculatus. Classification (NCBI taxonomy): domain Eukaryota; kingdom Metazoa; phylum Chordata; class Mammalia; order Rodentia; family Muridae; genus Uromys; species Uromys caudimaculatus. Next base: position 44,679,487 of record CM052714.1, read on the forward strand.
CAGATGACATCAGGCCCACAGGACTTCTTTGCAGGTTTGCATTCTCCCGGAGAATAGGCAGAAAATCCTGTTCAGGAGATTGTATTTTAACTGGGTTTGCCTGCTAGTTCTTTTCTAGTTTTGAAAGGGAGAGAGAGAGAGAGAGAGAGAGAGAGAGAGAGAGAGAGAGAGAGATGGATGAAAGCCTGAATCCCCTTTCTCAGTTTAAAGAGCATCTGGAGGACAGGAAGACACACTACTTTCATTCTTGTACTTCCTCTTGGGCAAAGAAACACATCTTATTTTTCATCAACTGCTATAGCAAAAGTGGAGCAGGGGCAGAAGCATTAGAATGTGCTGTACTTTCCCCTCAAGTCCTTCAGTAGTAAGAGGAGCAATAGTCATGTGGCGGCTGTCTTGGCTTTAATGGCTCCTTAGAGGATTTCTTTATTCTCTCTAGGTGCATTGTGACTCTCCTTTCCCTGAGCAGACCCCAAGTGTCTGCATCCCAGCACTTCCTACCTGGAACCTGCATTGCATAGGCACTGAAGAACTCCCCATCCATCCTGAACTTCTGGTTATCAGAGCATCAAATCTAAGTTTGACCTACATTACAGGGCAAGTCAGTCACGAGCACACACTGGACCAGAACAAATTGATTTTTCTGGTGTTATTGATGTCAAGGGAGGCACATCTTGATGATTAATAATTTATCCCACAGATAAAAGCTTTTGTTGTCTTTGCCACACTTGGGAACTCAAGGTTTTATTGCCTCGGGTTCTAGCAGTAATAGGGGACCTGCTCACACTTAGGACTTGGACAAAACCCAACAACAGAAGATTTCTGTTAGCCTTGCCCTCTCCAGACCCTCTCAGAGGAGCAGTTGAGGCAGTGGCTGGGCTGTGTTATAAATCAGGATGGAGGAAAACTTGACTTTTCTTTCCCTCAGAATTTTTCCACTTTGTCCATACTAAGGACTTGTTTTTGGCATGCATACCATGGGGGATTAAAGGATATCTTTTGGGTCTCATTGCAAACGAATGACTAAAAGATTCAAACATGAAATGAGATATTTCCCTAAGTCACCATGGAAACCCAGCCAATTGTACGTCTCATGGTGTGTGGCAGATATTTTATAGAAGATCTTCTGTGAGAAGGGGGAAGAGTCAATGGGCACATGAGTAAATAGTGTCATTTGTATCTGACAACTGCAGTCTGTGAAACTGGTAAACGTCTGAGACATTGATTCTGAATAATGGGAAGAAAATGGAGGCTTTCTCTTTGTATCTCTCTCTCTCTCTCTCTCTCTCTCTCTCTCTCTCTCTCTCTCTCTCTGTGTGTGTGTGTGGGGGGTATTCAGAGCCGGTTCTGGCCATATAACCCAGGCTAGTCTTGGAGTCTAAATGTTTCTTTCCTCAGTCTCCCAATCCTGCGATTACAGGTGTGTCTTACCACATCTATATTTTTCTTATCAAATTATCCATCAGTTTCGCTCAGTTTTGCTTCCACTGCCACCCCCCTTACAGGAGTTTCTACTGAATGATCAAGTAAACTAGATCTTGGGTTGTTTTTCTGGAAAGTGTATAAGTAGAGGATTGGGCACACACTGGCATATCTCAGCTTGGGGCAGAGGCAAGCACTGAGAGAATGCTGTGCAATCTAGTCCTCATTCTTGAGCAGGCTTTGTTTCAGAAAGACAAACAACCACTGTTACAGAAGGGTGCCCCTTGCGTGTCCTCTAGGAGAAACTCTAGAATAGATGCAGAACAGAGATGGTTTTACATGAGGAAATTCTTATTTGTATAGATGGGGGCTGGAGAACGTCTGGTCTGCCTGTAAATCACACAGCTCACAGTAAAATAAACTGTTTTGCATTTAGATAACACGGGACAGAGGGCAGGATACTCTGCAAACCTGCACCTCTGAGCACATCCTATAATCGGAAAATGGGGCCAACACTGACACCGTGGAAGGCAGAGAGCAGCCAGGGCCTGAGACGTGTTATACAATTGCAGGTACCATGCCGGAGGCTGCACGGCAGTGATGGGAAGCCAGGATTGATTTTAAGTAATCTGATTCTCAGGCCACAGGTCATTGTCAAACTGAAGCCTTGAAAAATAGTATATTGATTTTCTGAGTCCAAAAAAAAGAGTTATGTCACTGTAGAATTAAATAGATAGTCACATGGTTATAATAACCCCAAAGATGGAAATATCAAACGTGCATGTAGTCTTCCCCGCCCCCAATTCCTGCTTTTCCTGCTGTCAGAAGAAACACCTATCATTGCTATATTACAAAGTTTTGCAGAGACATATTTGTGAAGAGCACAGTTTCAGACCTGAAGTTTTAAGAGGTCATTATTAGCAGTCATCATAAAGTTCCAGTCAGAACTCTATCCAGGTCCCATCCAGGCTTTCATATCATTTAATGATCTGAACTTGGACAGATGATTTAAACTTCTATGCTTAGGTTTTCCGCTTCCATCTCTTAAGTTGAAATGATAAGAAGTGTTTCACAAAACACTCAAAGTGAGGATCAAAACTTTTGAGGCTAAGAATCACACAGCTGGCAAGCAGGTGTGCTGCGCACCTGCTGCTGCTGTCGTCGTTATTTAAAGGATGAGAACACTAAGAAGAGTTGCCAGCCAGGACTGGTGGTGCTGGCCTATCATCTCAGCTATTGGGCAGCAGAGACAGGAGGATGCCAATTTCAAGGCCCCTGTGGAAAAAGAGAGTTCAAGGCCAGTCTGGGCAACTTAATGAGATCTTTTCACAAACCTTTGGAAAAGTATGAAGAAAATAGAAAGACGGAGACATTCGATTCATCTTCAGATTCCATCTGGTCTATATTGTACAGAGGCCCAATGTCTTATGATGAGGAGCGGACTGTTGCCAACCTGAACTGAAGCGACATGGTGCACTGCGATGACCTTTGCCTAGTCTTTCTAATCTTTCTCATAACAGCTATAGTGAGGGAGAAAGGCAGGTTGAGATGCCAGATTCCCACCCCACAGCCCCACGGACTCCTCAGCTCACCCAGTCGAAGACCGGTCTCCAAACTCCCTATGGGCTATATCATTTTGACATTGCAAGCTTTCCTCCTACTGATCCCATTTCCTTCTCAGCTCCTATGATGCTGCATTTTGCAATGGCTTTGTCTGCCTAGAAAGTACTTTCCAGGTGTCCATGTAATATAATCATCTGTGCCTCTCTCATACATTCTTTGTCATTAATTTGATTTTTATATTGTTCCATAGTATCATCTAACTTTGTGTGTGTGTGTGTGTGTGTGTGTGTGTGTGTGTGTGCGTGCGCATGTGCATGCACAAGCAAGCCTGTGTATGTGCGTGGCTGCACCTACCATGGTTCACATGTAGCAATCAAAGGGAAATTTGGTAGTTGGATCTTGACATTTCCTTCCACCTTTATGCATGTCTCAGGCTCCTGGGCTACAAAGGACATCACTGCCTAGGTGTGACTTCATAGTCTCTGTATTTTGAGTATGTTCCCTTCCTGCTCTTTTCCTTTCTGTCTGCCCCATAAAATAGCGACAGTGGTGACTAACAATCAGAATGGCAGAGAGATCTACTGTAAATAATGAAAATTATAAAAGTCTCCAAAGCATGACAAGTGTTATATAAATATTACCTGTTTCTCTCACTCTTTAATTAGTGGAGTCACAGGGAGACAGTGTGGCCAGGCTTCTGAAATGCCACCTTGTGAATCTCTTCACGACTTTTCTATATTCCTATATCTTTTCTCACTATCGCTCGCCATAATTTATCCAATGTTCATATGTCATGGTTGGGATGTGTGGGAATAGGGAACAGGTGATATGAAGTGGAAAACAGAAAAATTGAAAGTACCTTCTACTAAGTACAATGTAGGGAAGTAAATACCAGAGAAGGCACAAGAGAAAAATTACACCAAGGTTGCTCAATAAAGGCTCAAAGGATCCGATTATTTTAAATGAACCTAAAATATTAAATGCATATAGAAAGCCACTTGGGTTGACAATATTCCCCACAACAATAGACTAAGAAAACCCCAGACTTAGGCACAAGAAGCTTCCTTTTGAATGGTTAGACAACACCCTTCAGGTAACTCCCAGAGTCCTTCAAGTCTCATTTAACTGGAAATTTCTTTTAAAACTTTAATGTAGATCTTTCTTCTCCTTTTCTCTTGATCAAGAAGTTACTGATCTGTTCCTAACTAAAATAATACAGCTGTTTAACATATGAAATTGAAAAAATATAGAAGAAAAAGATGATGCCAGTTAACTTGATGAATGGGGTGAATATATATATATATATGATACAAGTTATTTAAAAGCATAAGAAATAGAATAGCCTCTATATGAAAGATGACTCTGTAATTTAACTACTGTTTCATGAGGCCATGTTGATTTTTGATGTCCTTGCTGCCACTGGGGGCCATACTGGCCTGAGTAACCTTCAAGGCCACCTGAGGCTATGGTGATATTTTGCCCATGCTGCTGCCAAGAGGGCTCTGGATGGTCATGGTCTATGCTACAGCCTGAGGCCATGTTGATGTCCAAGGACCATACTGCTGCCAGGGCTGTTTGATATGAGTGTCCTGCAGTACCACCTGAGACCAAGTTGATGTCTGTAGTCAGGGCTGTCTCTGTGAGCCTGGTCTTGGTCTGTGGTCCTACAGCAATTGGGGGCCATGTTCATGGTCTATGCTTGTATTGGCTGGTTTTGTGTCATCTTGACACAAGCTGGAGTTATCAAAGAGAAAGGAGCTTCAGTTGAGAAAATGCCTCCATGAGATCCAGCTGTAAGGCATTTTCTCAATTAGTAATCAAGGGTGGGAGGGCCCATTGTGTGTGGTGCCATCCCTCGGCTAGTAGTCTTGGGTTCTATAAGAAAGCAAGCTGAGCAAGCCAGGTGAAGCAATCCAGTAAGCAGCAACCCATTCATGGCCTCTGCATCAGCTCCTGCTTCCTGACCTGCTTAGTTCCAGTCCTGACTTCCTCTGGTGATGAACAGCAATGTGGAAGTGTAAGCGGAATAAACTCTTTCCTCCCCAACTTGATTCTTGGTCATGATGTTTTTGCAAGAATAGAAACTCTGACTAAGACAAATTAGTATCAACATAGTGAGGTATTCCTGTGACAACATGACCATGCTTTGGGAAGGACTATGGAAAAACTTTGGAACTTTGGGTTAGAAGATCCATTTGATGTTAAGAGCTCTGTGGGATGTTGTATAGGAGCTTGGAAGATAATGTTAAGAACAGTGCAGAAAATGGAGGCCTGGCCATTGTTATGAAGAGTCAGCTGTGATTAACAAGATACCAGAACTACTAAAACAAAAACTTTGCATTACTGGGAATATTAATGCTGGTTAGCTGGAGCTAAGAAATTAATGGTGATTAAGAAGAGACCAGCATCATTGAGGTGATATCTTCTGGGAAGTGTTTTCTGAGAGCACAGAGGCTGTGTTCCAGAGGTCATCAAGGCTGTACCTTGTGCTGTGACTGAACTTGGTAATGTGTAAGAGTCACCCAGGTGGTAATGGTTTTGAAGGCATGAAGGGATCATGAAGAGCAACTGAGGCTGGGTACTGTGAGAGGCTGTGGAAAGCCATTGGTAAAGGTGCAGCCTCAGTTGCAATTGATGGCCCAGGACTGAAGGGGTCATGCAAAGGAGTTGAGGCTTGGTACCATGAAGAGAGTCTATGAGAGGCTATTGGTGAAGCCTAGTTATAGCAGAAGACAGCAGTGTTTCGGAGATGCCAGTACCATGAGATGACCACCAAGAATAGCAGCAGCAGTGGAGTAAAGGCATCTGGAGCCTAGAAGACAAGGTGTGTGCTACAAAGGGCAGAGTTGGAGAAGTGACTCAAGCCCTTGAAGGAATCCAGAAGATTGTGAGTGGATCCCAGACATTGGACGGTTGAGTTTGATTTTGGTTCTGATTGTGCCCTGATATTTTTCCCTCTTAAAGGAAGAAAGTATTTTAGTGGATCCAACAGTTAAGAGACTTTGAATTTTTAGAAGACTTTAAATTTTAAGAGATTGGATGTTTTAAAGGGATTGAAATTTTAATATGTAAGAATCTTCAAAGACTGTGGGACTTTTAAAGTTATTTAGATATTGGGGATGAATAAGAAAGTAAGGGTTGAGGCTTAATAGTGATGTATTTGTGTGTCAAGTTGACAAGGGGTCAATTGTACTGGCTGGTTTTGTGTCAACTTGACACAAGCTGGAGTTATCACAGAGAAAGGAGCTTCAGTTGAGATTCAGCTGTAAGGCATTTTCTCAATTAGTGATCAAGGGGGGAGGGCCCCTTGTGGGTGGTACCATCTGTGGGCTAGTAGTCTTGGGTTCTATAAGAAAGCAAGCTAAGCAAGCCAGGGGAAGCAAGCCAGTAAGAAACATCCCTCCATGGCCTCTGCATCAGCTCCTGCTTCCTGATCTGCTTAGTTCCAGTCCTGACTTCCTTTGGCGATGAACAGCAATGTGGAAGTGTAAGCTGAATAAACCCTGTCCTCCCCAACTTGCTTCTTGGTCATGATGTTTGTGCAGGAATAGAAACCTTGACTAAGACAATGCTGTAGCCAGAAACCAAGTGAAAGCCATAATCCCTGCTCCTCCTGACTATAAAGAGCAAGAAATCCTCTTTATCAGTGATATTTATGACTGCAGATGCACCAGTGAGGAAAAGGAACATGGAAGGCTTCTCTGACAACCTGTACATACCCCCAACTGAAAAGTAACATCCTAAAGAGAAAGCCATCAAAGAGAACTCTTTTTTGTAATTTAATTTTTAATTTTTTTACTTATTCACTTTATATCCTGCTCATTGCCCCCTCCCGGTCACCCCTTCCTACAATCCTTATCTCCTCCCCCTCCCCCTCTCCTCTGAGCAGTTGGAGGCCGCTCTGGGTATCCCCTCACCCTGGCACTTCAAGTTTCTTCCAGGCTAGGTGCTTCTTCTCTCACTAAGGCCTTTTTAAAAAATGTAATAAGGATGCTGCAATGTAGCTCTCCACAACTGATGCCTTCCAGTGTGGGGTTTAAGAGAGAAAAGACTCAGTTCTATTTAAGGGGCAGCAACTGAGAGTCTGACTATGTTCTGGTGATTGATGTATATATCAATCACCAGAACATAGTCAGACTCTCTCTCTCTCTATATATATATATATATACACATACACATACACATATACATATACATATATAAAATCACAAAATGGCAAAATGGACTTGGTTTTGTTGTTATTGGTTTGGTTTAGTTTTTTTTGTTGTTGTTGTTGTTGTTGTTGTTGCTGTTTTGATGGAAAGGTCACACGGGCTGGGACCCGGCAGACATGGAAAGACTTAGATGTAAGTGTAATGGGACATATGGTGTGAAATTCCAAAAGAATCAATAATAATATTGTATTGAATTAAAATAAACTATTCCATAATGAAGAGTCTAGGACCAGATGATTTTCTTGGTGAGAAATAATTTCAAAGATACAATATCAATCTACACTTTAGACATTATTTCAAAAAGTTAATAAATTCTTAGATTACTCACCAACTCACTTAATGAGTCTAGAATTCTCTTAATATAATGAGCAGATAAACACAGAAGAAAGAGGAAAAAAAGCAGGAAAACCAGAGACCAACATTCTACTTAACATAACTGAAAATCTCTTCATCAAACATTTGTGAAACAAATGCATCAACCTGTCCAAAGGACAATATGAGTTAATATGTTCAAAAGACAATACAATTTTGTCTATCAGTCAAAACATCAATCAATGCGATTCTCACTATTGACAGAATGAAAGTCAAGCATCCCATGGTTAGCTTAATAGAGACAAAAAGGGATCTGACAGCATTTAATATTTATGATTAATATAAGAAACAGGCTAAGAATAGAATGTCTTCAATATGATAAAGAATATCCAAGTAAAATCTACAGCTAATATCTTATTTATTTTGTAGTATTAGATTGGATTGCTTCCTTATACTATCCAGCACAAAGCAAAGCAAAATTCTTTTTATCCTACAAGTCAGTGTTCCATGGAAAGCTTAGCCTGTGTGAAGAGAGAAGCTAAGAAGCTGGAAAGGGTGCACATGCACGAAAGGACTTGTGACTGCATATAGTCAGATAATATAGCAGTCAGTTCTGCAATTCTAACTCTGAAAAGTGTCCTCAAACAATGTTACAATGTCACAGGACAAATTAATACTTGACAATTAAGAGAACTTATATATACCAGTAACAAATAACCGAATCAAATTTCTCTTAGTGCTATCAACAATAAAATCCAGAAGAATTAAAATTTCAAAGATACATTCAACAAAACCCTATAAGATCCACAGACTGACAACTACAACATATTACTTGAGGAAACTGAAGATTACTTAACTAAATGAAGGATTACACTAGGATTTTGGACTAGAAAACTCAGGGCTCTATGAATGGCATCCTACTCAGCACAAAGCCAAATAACATTTCTTGTAGAAATGTATAGAAATAACTTGAAATTCATGAGGGAACAAAAGATTTGTTATTCATTAAAAACAAACAAAACTGAACAGGGGAGTTTCCTCATCCTGACCGTCTATTAGACTTAATATAAAGCTATAATTGAGACTGTGGGCCACTAATGTAAAGACAGATTTCATTAATAAACCAATGTAGAACAATTGCAAGTAGACATACTTGTGTAGCTAATTGATCTTTGAAAGAAAGACTAAATTCATTTAATGAAGAAAACTTATCTTTTTAACAGAGCTTGTGTTCAAACAACTGGAGAGTCAAATCTAACAACAACAACAAAAAAAGGCTCCATACATTTCTCTTTGTGTTTTATACAAAACACAAAGCCTAAGTAATCAAGCTAATGTCTGTAAATATTAATACCACAGATGTGAGGAATCTGAGATGAATCAGCCTAGTTGAATCATAAGGTAAGATTTTATGATAGGATATAAACAAAGAAACCATAAAATGAAAACACTGGTAAATTGAACATTTTCAAAATATAATGCTTTTATGTTTTATAATACCCAGGGGTCCTCACCTGCTCAGAGGAGAAGGGGGGATGGGCAAAGGATTGTGGGAGGGAATGACTGGGAAGAGGACAGAGAATGGGATGTAGACTGAATACGTAAAACAATTTTAATTAATTAATTTTAAAATACAAATGAGAGCACAGTGACAGATGTGGAGAAGTATTTAATAATACATTTATCTAATTTTTAGAAAAAAACAAAAATGAGTAACTATCCCTAAAAAAACTAAGGATAAGCAATATGTTCTGCACTCTTAGTCATGAGGCAGATGCAAATCAAAAACACAGTGGGACTCCACTGCTCATATATTAGCCCAGCTATATTAACAGCATAAAAAAATAGAATGCAAGAAAGATAGAAGGAAAGAGGGAAAGGGAAGAGAAGGGAGGGAGGGGAAGAGAGGAAGAAAAGGGAAAGGAAAAAAGGAGAGAGGGAAAGGAAGGATGGTTGTATGATCCCAAGTGCAAGTGAGGACGTGGAGCAGCCTACAGAGCCACTTCGGAAAGTTTGGCAGATTCTTCTAAAACTTTAAACACTGTATTAATCATCTGCTTACCGAAATGCAAAGTCCTCCCACTGCAAACAGCTCATGGATGCATGAACAACTTCTGACACCTGTATGTTGGAATGGTACTTATTAAAGTGAGATGAGAAAAGTAACAAACCACTAAGGATATAAAGTAACAGGAGAAAGTCCAAAACGTGTTGCTAAGTGAAGGAAGTGAGATACAAAGGATCGTACAGGAGGATTGATTTATTTACATCAAATTCTAGCTCAGGTTGTTCTCTCTTAATCTGGAGAAAGCAGAGGTGGCTGTGTGGCACTAGCAAGGGACAGGATGCACAACAGAGAGCCACAGGGTAGCTCAAGGGCTGATGGGAGTTCTGTATAGTGACTGAAGCATATACCTAACACGAGATTTCACTATAAAGATTTCGCTATACTTTAACCATACACAAATATAGTTATTTTTAAATGTCTGGGGCAGGACTAATAATTGTTGGAGGCAACTGATAATACTCAGCCTCATAGCAGGTACGCTGGTATTTTTAGGTATGTTAAACCACTGAGTCTCTCAACATAACCAGAGGGAGATGTCATTGTTTTCATGTTCCAGAAGAGTAAATTGTGGCTCAGTGAGGTCATAGTCTTTTCCGGATCACTGAATCAGGACACAGCAGAATGGAGAATTAATTTCCTTGATTCTAATTTCAGAATTCCCCAGAACAGGGTAGGGATGAAGTCTGAAGAATCATGGATGGATAACCTAGTAAGAGATTAACCTACTAGACATTAGATGCCACCCCCAGGTTTCTGTAAGAGCAATTTTGCATACATGTGTATATATACATGTGTACATGTATACAGGAGTGTACATTGTATGTATTCATTCGAGACAGGGTATCATGTAGCCCAGGATAGCCTTGCTTTCTGATCTTCATGCCTCCACTTGCAAAATTTTTTCTAGACAAACCTAGATACTGCTTGAGTCCTGCTGTTGGTTGTTTCTAGTCAAGTGGCAAAGATGAATGGGTGAATGTGGAAGACGATTCTGGAAAGAGGATCACTTTATTGAAATTGTGCCAGTAAGGAGCATAACTGTAAGAGTCTGTATAGAATTCAAGTACAAGATGCAAGCAAGAAACTGACAATTCTTATCAAAGTT
>CM052714.1:44699756-44718190 GCA_028551405.1 Uromys caudimaculatus
ATACACATGGAAACTGAACAATGCTCTACTCAATGACAACTTAGTCATGGAAGAAATAATGAAAGAAATTAAAGACTTCCTAGAATTTAATGAAAATGAAAGTACAACATACTCAAACCTATGGGACACAATGAAAGCAGTGTTAAGAGGAAAACCCATAGCTCTGAATGACTCTAAAAAGAAACTGGAGAGAGCATATATTAGCAGCTTAACAGCACACCTGAAAACTAGAACAAAAAGAAGCTAATACACCCAAGAGGAGTAGAAGGCAGGAAATAATCAAATTAAGGGCTGAAATCAACCAAAGAGAAACAAAAAGAACTATACAAAGAATCAACAAAATCAGGAGCTGGTTCTTCGAGAAAATCAACAAGATAGATAAACTTTTAGCCAGACTAACCAGAGGGCACAGAGGCAGTATCCAAATTAACAAAATTAGAAATGAAAAGGGAGGTGTAACAACAGATTCTGAGGAAATTCAAAAAATCATCAGATCCTACTACAAAAGCCTATACTCAACAAAACTGCAAAATCTGGATGAAATGGACAATTTTCTAGACAGATACCAAATGCCAAGTTAAGTCAGGATCAGATAAACCATCTAAACCGTCCCATAATGTCTAAATAGAAGCAGTCATTAAGAGTCTCCCAACCAAAAAAGCCCAGGACCAGATGGAATCAGTGCAGAATTCTATCAGATCTTCAAAGAAGACCTAATACCAATACTCTTCAATCTACTCCACAAAATAGAAACAGAAGGAACACTACCCAATTCCTTCTATGAGGGAACAGTAACACTGATACCAAAACCTCACAAAGATCCAACAAAGAAAGAAAACTTCAGACCAATTTCCCTTATGAATATTCATGCAAAAATACTCAATAAAATTCTCGCAAACTGAATCCAAGAACACATCAAAACGATCATTCACCGTAATCAAGTAGGCTTCATCCCAGGGATGCAGGGATGGTTCAAACCCGGAAATCCATCAATGTAATCCACTACATAAACAAACTCAAAGGAAAAAAAAAACACATGGTCATTTCAATAGATGCTAAAAAATCATTTGACAAAATTCAACATCCCTTCATGATAAAAGTCTTGGGAAGATCAGGAATTCAAGGCCCACACCTAAACATAGTAAAAGTAATATACAGCAAACCAATAGCCAACATCAAACTAAATGGAGAGAAACTTGAAGCATTCCCACTAAAATCAGGTACTAGACAAGGCTGCCCTCTCTCTCCCTATCTATTCAATATAGTACTTGAAGTTCTAGCTAGAACAATTAGACAACAAAAGGAAATCAAAGCGATACAAATTGGAAAGAAAGAAATCAAAATATCACTCTTTGCAGATGATATTATCATATACTTAAGTGACCCGAAAACCTCCACCAGAGAACTGCTGCAGCTGATAAACAACTTCAGCAAAGTGACCAGATACAAAATTAACTCAAACAAACCAGTAGCCTTCCTATACTCAAAGGAAAAACAGGCTGAGAAAGAAATTAGGGACGAGCTCGACCCCAGTGCACTGGTCCCCCAAATAAACCTCGTGTGATTGCAGAAAAAAAAAAAAAGAAACAAAGAAATTAGGGAAATGACACCCTTCACAGTTGTCACAAACAGTATAAAGTATCTTGGTGTGACTCTAAACAAACAAGTGAAAGATCTGTATGACAAGAATTTCAAGTCTCTGAAGAAAGAAATCGACGAAGACCTCAGAAAATGGAAAGATCTCCCATGCTCATGGATTGGCATGATTAATATAGTAAAAATGGCCATCCTGCCAAAAGCAATCTACAGATTGCAATGCAATCCCCATCAAAATTCCAACTCAATTCTTCATAGACTTAGAAAGAACAATTCTCAAATCCATTTGGAATAACAAAAAACCCAGGATAGCAAAAACTATTCTCAACAACAAAAGAACTTCTGGGGAATCAGCATCCCTGACCTAAAGCTGTACTACAGAGCAGTAGTGATAAAAAACTACATGGAATTGGTACAGCGACAGGCAGGTAGATGAATGGAATAGAATTGAAGACCCAGAAATGCACCCACACACTTACTGTCACTTGATCTTTGACAAAGAAGCTAAAATCATCCAGTGGAAAAAATACAGCATTTTCAACAAATGGTGCTGCTTCAACTGGCAGTCAACATGTAGAAGAAGGCAAATTGATCCATTCTTATCTCCCTGTACAAAGCTCAAGTCCAAGTGGATCAAGAACTTCCACATAAAACCAGATACACTGAATCTAATAGAAGAGAAAGTGGGGAGAAGTCTTGAACACATGGGCACAGGGGAAAAGTTCCTGAACAGAATATCAATGGCTTATGCTCAAAGATCAAGAATCAATAAATGGGACATCATGAAATTGCAAAGCTTCTGTAAGACAAAGGACACTGTCAATAGGACAAAATGGCAACCAACAGATTGGGAAAAGATCTTTACCAATTCTATGTCCGATAGAGGACTAATATCCAATATATACAAAGAACTGAAGAAGTTAGACTCCCAAGAACCAAATAACCCTATCAAAAAATGGGGAAGAGTGCTAAACAGAGAATTCTCAACTGAGGAAACTTGTAGGGCTGAGAAGCACCTAAAGAAATGTTCAACATCCTTAGTCATCAGGGAAATGCAAATCAAAACAACTCTGAGATTCCACCTCACACCAGTCAGAATGGCTAAGATCAAAAACTCAGGTGACAGCAGATGCTGTCAAGGATGTGGAGAAAGAGGAATACTCCTCCATTGCTGGTGGGATTGCAAGCTAGTACAACCACTCTGAAAATCAGTTTGGTGGACCCTCAGAAAAATGGACATTACTACCGGAGGACCCAGCTATACCATTCCTGGGAATATACCTAGAAGATGCTCCAACATGTGATAAAGACACATGCTCCACTATGTTCATAGCAGCCATATTTATAATAGCCGGAAGCTGGAAACAACCCAGATGTCCCTCAACAGAGGAATGGATAACGAAAATGTTGTACATTTACACAATGGAATACTACTCAGCTATTAAAAACAATGACTTCATGAAATTCTCAGGCAAATGGATGGAACTTGAAAATATCATCCTGAGTCAGGTAACTCAGTCACAAAATAATGAACATGGTATATACTCACTGATAAGTGGATATTAGCCCAAAAGTTCGGAATTCCCAAGATTCACTTCACAGCAACCGTTAGACTGAGCGTGAGGTCCCAGATGGAGGAGTTGGAGAAGGGACTGAAGGAGCTGAGGGAGTTTGCAGCTCCAGGAGGGAGCAACAGTGTCAACTGGCCTGACACCCCCCCCCCCACTGGTGCTCCCGGAGACTGGATCACCAACCAAAGAATACACATGGAGGGACCCATGGTTAGGGCCACATATGTGGCAGAAGAGGGCCTTGTTTGCCATCAGGGGGAGCAGAGACCCTTGGGCCTGAGGGTGTTAGATGCCCCAGTATAAAGGAATACCACAGAGGGAAGATGGGAATGGGTGGCTGGGTGGGTGGGGGAATACCCTCATAGAGGCAGGGGGAGGTGGGAGGGGATAGGAGATTTTCTAAGGGGAGACCTGGAAAGGGGGAAACATTTGAAATGTAAATAAAGTATCAAATAATAAATTTTAAAAAAGAGCATTACATGATTGTGAATATAGTACATCTACCCCTAAAATAATCAAGTATTTATAAGGATTCAGGGCTGTAAAATACAATTGGTATTTATAACAATCAGATAGCTATTATCTGTGCAGTTAATCATAACTTATCAATATAACAGTATCTCATATAACAAACTTTTTAAAACCTTCTCTTCAAAACAATAGCATTGATTTATTTTTTTGAGGGAGGTTGAGGTGACAAGGGGCATGCATGTGCCACAACACCTGCGTAGAGGTCAGAGGACAATTTTCCAAACTCTTCTTCCACTGTGTAGGTTCCAGGTATGCAACCCAGTTTGTCAGTTTTGATATAAAATGCCTTAACTAACTGGGCCACCCTGTAGGCCCTATGACCTCTTTTGTAGATTTTTGTTCTACTGTTAAAAGCTGTTAGCATTAAATTTTATAATTTTCTATGCTATATAGTTTTTCTTTGCTTCATTCTCAGTAATAGAGGTTTATGTTATATAAATGCTTTTAAACGAGTCTGATTTGGGCATTCATGCTTTGTAGATTTAATGCCACAAAAGTGCATTAGCACAATGTTGACAAGGGTGTGAGCAGACTGCAGGTCACTTCCTCCACAAGTGGAGAGGTTATGTCTCTTTGTTTGTGCACAAAATAGTAGGTGTTCAAAAAAATTCAATTTTTCAAGGCCTTTCCTCTAGTGACAATGCTGTATGTGGTATGGACCTATCTTGCTTTGAGATGGATCACCCCAGAACCTTTCATGTCACAGATTTCAAAGTATTAAGCTGAACACCCAGGCAGGCACATGACACATGAACTGGATCTCACACATAGTATGGACCATGTGTGTGAGTTCAAATACTTTATTTCAAAAAAGTACGTTTCTCAGAACCAGGATGATAGATTGGCTCTACATCAAATTCTATTCGTTACCGAATTTATAAATAAGTGGAATATGGGGTAAAGCTATGTCTGGGAAACATATGTAAAAATCTGCTCACCCCAAATACAGAACCAACAAAACACCAAGGTAAATATCCCACCAACTTCTACCATGATGGACCGAAGAGTTTTCCTGGGGTTATTTTCAGGGAATGTGGGTAAGAAATTGCCGGAGCAGAAATCACTCAGGGGCGACGGGGTCAGCAAAAGCATGGATGACAACTCAGGAAATGCAAAAAGCAGTGCAACTCTTGAAGAAGTTACAGTTGTCTTTGCCAAGCATCTCAGTCAGTCTGAGCCTCTTATGTGCAGCTCAAAGCTGAGAGCATCTCTCAGTAGTCCCTACTGCTTATATATGTTTGGGGAGGGAGGTCCCGAGTGTATGTGATTGGTTTCTGAGGCTTCCTGAGCTTAAGGAGCTTCCTGGTGGATGGGAGGTTTCTTCACTTCTCTTTAAAACATACTGAGCCGTAAGTAAATGCCCGGCATGGTGGAATGGACAAACTCGGAGGCAATAGCTACACACCAGTAATAATCTATGATTAGCCATTCTGTCAAGGGAGAGAGCATCAGCAAGATTAACATATGAAAGAAGCCATTCTGCAGAGGACTAGAAATTGTTCCCCACCTGGCTACAAGCAACAAGAGGATGTGGGAGAAAAGGCCATATATAGAAATGTCAAAGAAGGCTAGTGCTCTGTAAATGACTCTCCAGGGCCCTGAGACTCCTGGCCCAGTGCTTCTGAGCATGTGCTTCTCTTCAGTTCCCTAGCCCATTCTCGTCCTCAGAGCGTCTTCTGTTTCTTAATGAGCTGTCTTTGTTTCTATTACTATCTACATGTGTTCCTCATGCACTTCCTCCATCGTGGGATAAAGAGCCTGGAAATATCAGTGGATGTCCCATGGACTCAGAACAATGCCCATAACAATTCCATGACTCGTCATATACATTCATTGTAATTATAGTGGGGACAATGTGAAACTATAAAAGATTTTATCATTGCAACCCCATCTGTGCAGTTAGGACAAAATTAAAGAAATCCTGAAATTTTTTTTCACAATAATCTGAGTCATCTGACTTCTATGATTAAGTGACAGCTCCATTTCTCTTCTCCAGCCCACACTGCTAGAGTAGAAATTTGAGATGGGTAGGAAGTGTTAGTAGTGCAACAATTCAATTCTGGAAACTCTTGGGACCATAGAGTTTAGAAATCATTCGGCAGCTCCTAGGAAGTAATCACACCTCCTGGGTGATGACCACAGCTTTCAATGGGCTTGTCTGGAATTCTGGGTCAATTCTGAAGCCTATTCCACTGCCATCATCAATGGCACCTTTGTTATACCATGGTGCAGCCTGTGTTAACATGTTGAAGCCATGATAATGGCCAAGTATCAACTATCTTGCAACCTGCCTGCTTCCTGGCTTGATATCCTGAATTGGAACTCTAATTTGTGTGAATGTTTCTCTCTCTCTCTCTCTCTCTCTCTCTCTCTCTCTCTCTCTCTCTCTCTCTTTCATCTTTTTGTGCTTTTTTGAGGCAGGGTCTCATGTAACCTCAATGACTTGCCTCAATGACCTTGATTTCCCGATCTCCCGGCTTCTACCTCCCAAATCCTGGGATCACATATATATGCAACTGGGTCTAATTTTATGTGGTCTGGCCATCAAACTCAGGACTTCATGCATGCTAGGCAAGCATTCTACCAACTGAGGTATATAGATAGCCCCTAGATAAAGCTTTCTATGCAGTCCTGAAGGTCCCAGATTCCCACAGAACAGCTTCACTATCCATGTCCATCAGCGTGATATAACGACTGAAGATATAAAAGATAGGAAAGATACACAAAGCTACACTCATTTTTACTGCCTGTCTTTTTTCTAATTGTAAAATCCATCACAAAACTTTTCTATGATAAACACAACCGATTCTGCAGATTTTAGCATGAGCAGGCTAAAGTGTTTATGTTATTTCCTGGACTCCTGATGAAACCACAGGCCCACTGACCCGCCCCCCTTTCCAGGGAAATGCCATTAAGGATGAGAAAGAGGCTGCAAGCTGCAGGCTTCTGTTAATTGCTGTCCTCTGATTTTATGCCTTCTCCACTTTAGAATGACAAGGAGCAGGAAAATCACAAGGTGGTTTCCATTTGCATCCATAGAGAAAGGGTCTAAATGTGTGGAAAAATTTAGGAAAACTGTAATTAGGGAGGCATCGCCTTGCAAAGAAAGGAAGAGTCTCAACAGTGGTAAAACTGTCAAGCGTGTTGGCTCTACACTGAAACACGCTTTTGTGTTTTAATGACTTGGTCTGTAATTAAGAGATTGGGGTGTCAGCTGAGGCTGTTGTATTTTGCAAGCACAGTTTTCCTCTTATCCAAACCATAGTCGCTGCCATATATAAATAAAGTACAAAGCAGATAGTCACATTAGGACTAACAGTGATGGAGGTAAGAAAGTAACAGATCAAGACACTGGTGACTTCTTCCCACTTAACACTGTACCTCTTTCCTTTTCCTTCCTCTTCCCTGTCTGTTGTCATTGGAACTGAGTGCCATAGCTCACAGTGTTATCTATAGTCATCTGGCAGGCAGAAGTAGCCCCACATACCTGGGCTAAGGTTTGTCTCAGGCTATCCTTGGATAGAAGAATCGCATCAACAAAGCTGGTGATGCTTCCTGCTAGTGCTCTCATTTGGAAAAGGGACATGGAGAATGCAGAATGAAAGGCAAACCTTAGAGCAAGCATAAAACACTGACAAGCAGAATAGGAGATCCAGAAGCCCTACAGGGTCTCAGCGAAGGTGGGGGCTGCCGACTTCCTGAGAGCCTGCAGGGCTGGCATGCCGAGACTTATTGATCCTCTGCAATCTGTCTCTGGCTGGTGGTAATGGTCTGCATATTAACATGCAGCCTCAAGAGAGGCAGCCCACAGACTGGACAGCAGGAGTTTAGTCCACGAACCCCTGAAAGCAAGTCTTACTGTCTCAGTAAGATAAAGAACACTACACTGAGTTCAATATTACTGACCAAGGATTTTATTACTGACCAAGCCCACAACTATACAGTGTTATCTACTGGTCAAACTGGATATTCCATTCCACTAGCAAATAAAAGGAAAAATAGTTTGCATTTTCTTTTGGGGAAAAGTAGATTGTTATTTCAAATTGGTATCTTGCTTATCTTGAAATACTCAAATAATAGAAAAAGAAATGAAAGTAACTTCCTTTAATTTATAGAAGAGATTTTCTATTATGGTTCATAACATACATTAAAAAAATAGGTTTCTATTCAGTAACTTTTAACTGTTGAATGTAATTGGCAGGGCTGGCAGCTGATTATATGGTTCAACAGAAAAAACTCACTAATCCATGTAGCAAATGTTTACCTTATAGACACAAATCACTCTACTGTAAACATTAATGGCTTGTTTACAGTCTGAGTCCTATAGTTAAATATGCATTTGGGAGCAATGACTTTTTCCATAGAAACTTAAAATATTCTTAGCAGGAGATTATCTGACAAGAAGGTCAGACTTAACCAGATTTTCTTCTGACAACTGTAGGCTTAGCATTTCATATTTGTAAATTGGAAATAAAAACAAGTTCCTTGAGGCAAGCTCATGAAAATTCAATCTAATCTATTGTTTTAAACCATACCATTCCTCCAAGAAATGACTAATTAGGGATAATGTCAGAGCAAGGCTCTGATGCTTAGGCCACAAATTATTCTAGATAAATCTGAGAGAAAAGACCATAGGGTAAAGGTTAAAAGCATGGGGGAGGGAGGGAGAGAGAGGGTAAGGCTGAGGAACTGCTGTGAGCTCAAGGCTAGCCTGGGTTACTAGTGAATTCCAGACTATCCTAGGTGTGGGCAGTGCAGAATGATAGATGAGATGACAGAAGTTGGAGCTCCAGGGGAGAGGTGAGGGCAGGACAAAAACAAGCCAGAGACACAAGTCCTGGTAAGATGCTGCAGGAACAAAGCATAGGACTCCTGTGGCCTGTGGCTAAGCCTGCATCCCTATGCACTGAAGATGGAGACTGAATGCAACATAGAGACACAAAGTGAAGAAATGATTGTGAGGGGGACCGGAGATAGGAGAAGGTCAGCACCAAGGACAGAGGTTGAAGAGTGGGCGGGGAATGAAAATGGATACCTTGGGAGCAAGCCTTGACCTTCTTCAACACAGCTGTAGCCCTGGCAGGAGACTCCCTGTTTGATTAGACAGCTCACTTTTGTGTAGTGTGTTGTCTTCAGTCATAGAGAAGCCCCTCCTCCCACCTGAACTATGGCTTATTTGTTGGTATCTTTGTGTGTCTGTACATTGGAGTAATGGGGAAGTCAGGATGTGCAAAGACATGGCTCAAATGATGAAACACTGAATTTGCAAATAGGAACATTTTGTTGCTGTCATAAACGCCAGGACCAGAAGCAACTTGGAGGAGGCAAGGGGCTATTTCATCTTCCAACTCCCAGGTCACACTCTATCCTCTAGGGAAGTCAGGGCAGGAACTTAGACTGTGAACCTAGAGGCAGGAATTGAAGCAGGGACCATGGAAGAACACTGCTTATTGGCTTTTTTTCTCCATACTTCTTTTCAGCTTAGTCTCTTACACAGGAAGGGCTCGCATGCCCAGAATGGCACTGCTTCTCCCATCTCAATCACTTCTCACGAAAGTGTTCCACAGACATACCACAGGCTAATCTCATGGAGGCAAATTTGCAATTGAGATTCCATTTTCCCAAAAGACTCTGGTTTGTGTCAAGTTAACAAAACTAACCAACCCAAAAGAAGCTAGGTATGGGAGCTTCTATCTGTGATCTCAGAGCAGGGGAAGCAGACATAGGCATATTATTCGGGTCTACCAGCCAGTCAGTCTAGTTTCACTGGGGAATTTCAGGCCCATAAAAGACCCTGTCTCAAAGTAGGTGGGTAGGCTTTGTGAGGATGAATCCCAGGCTTGTCCTCTGGCTTCCATACACATGTGTACATACACACACAGTCACACAAACACATGCATCCTCACACACATGCATAAAAAGTAATTACCAGAATATAAACAGCTTTTAGGAAAAGATCATTATTCAGAAAGATTAATTTTAAAAAATTAAAGAACAGTTTTTTAAAAAGGTACAACCTTAGTGATACCTAACTACTATTAATTTGAGTGTTTATTACGGTTGATAGAGACTAGGATGGAGCAACCCACATTGCCAGGTGAAGGGGCACATGCTTTTAATCCCAGCACTCAGGAGGTAGAGGCAGGAGGATCTCTATGAGTTCAAGGCTAGCCAGGTCTACAAAGTGAGTTCCAGGCCAGCCATGGATACACAGGGAGACTTTGTCTCAAGAAACCTAAAGTGTGTTTTAAAACAACAACCATAATTGTTACAAATTAGATCATGCATTGTGGTTTCTGTGCATTGGACCCCAGTTTGCACTGAGCACAGAAAGCTTACTGTGGCTGTGGGTGTCATAGTGAATGAATAGTGCATGCATTTATGAATCTGTGTAGGTGTATTGACTGAAGTGGGGGCAAACTTTAAAATTTAGGGGGTGTAGTTTTAATTTTATTATATTTAATCTCAACCTAACTTTGATGGTTAATTTCAATTGTCAACTTTATAAAACCTATAATCACATAGGATACTATCCTTTGTACATGACTATGAGGGATTTCCTTGACAGGTTCACTAAAATGAGAAGACCCACCCATTGTGTGTGGGGAAGGATGCTGGACTGCATAAAATAAGACTGGAGCAGGCCTTCACTCTTCCCTACTTCTGAATGCCAATAGGAAGCTAGAAGTTGCTTCAAAGTCTTACTTCCTTGATTTCCTACGGTGATGAGCTATACCTCCAACGATGAGCTAAAATAAATCCTTCCCTCCTTAAGTTGTCTTTGAGGGAGGGCTATTTTGTCCCAGTGATGAGAAAACTAAGACACTATCCAACATTAAGGAAGTCATTCCCAGTCTTTGTTCTGTTCTCTCAGTTGTCCATTGTGGTGAGCTGGGGGTTTCTGAGGACTTGCAGGCTTTGTTAAAGTGGAGTGGTAGAGACCTCAGGAAGAACCACTAAGAATGACTAAGCTCCTGTCCTAATCAGGATGGCCCCTGTGTATGTTTACACAGGATGCTCTACAGCTTCTTTTTAAAAAGAGTTTTAATGATAAAAAGGAAACATCAGAAATGGTTTGGTTTTAAGCCATTGTTCCAATAGGTCTCTCATTGAGGCAGTATTCTAGCATTTAGTTCCATTTTAAGATAATTTTAGGAAAGGTTTTTAACAAGCTGGTGTATTTTATCTACATATTCCATTAAACTGATCACACTATCAGAGACAAGCATGGAAAAAGGCCAAACCAAGTTTATTTGAGGGTTGAATGCTAAATTATTTAAATGAGATTCATTTTGCTGTCTTCCGATACACACTGCAGAAGTTAATCAGACTCTTAAGAAATACCGATAATCTGAAAGAATCTACTCTGGGCTGAAAATCTCTGAGCCACAGAAGAAAAATTAATGATGCACGCACACACATTTTCATAACTACACTTTAACATTAAATTAAACTGACATTTAAAATAGTGCGTTGAATATAATTCCATGCATGTAAAAATATTCTATCCACTTGAGCTCTCGCTATTATGGATAAAATCCATTCAAAAGAAATATTTGAATAGATTGAAGATAGAAAACAAAGAGTAAGAGAGAGAGTTATTTTTAAAAGTGATTAAAAAAAAAAAAAAGGAAAGGAAGGAAAGTTTCAAAATATCTGAATATAAAGGTTTCTTTCTATACCCAACTGTGAATTTGGCCACTGGTGTCAAGTAACTTAACATCTCTTATCATGGCCCTTGACAAACAAATTCATCACCATCTTACAAGACTTTTCAATTTCCTTTATAAATCTGAACAGTGTGCCCATAGTAGCTCCATCAGTAGAAAACATATATTCATAGAATATACACTTGCACTGTGTACACCAGTGGAGATGAACCAGAACTGGGTTCTGATATATGGAGATGGGGGAGGTTAATGTCCTGAGAGAAGACACGTCCTATTTCTACACAAAGTTTGTAACTGTCTCTAAATATGTGATTTATGGTTGTTCTAGATTACTTTCTGATGCACAGATAAAACACAAAATCAGCCCAGAAGAAGGAAGGGTTTAGCTTCAGCTTCCATGTTATCATCCATCCCTGAGGGAAGGCGAGACTAGAGCTCAAGACAGGAATCTGGAAGTTGTAAGCAGGTCTAGTGAGCCAGGACCATGGAGAAATGCTGCTTATGGCTCTCTCCTAGGCTTGTGGTCAGCTAACTTTCCTTTACGGCTCAGGTCCACCTGCCCAGGGATGCTACTGCTCACACAGGGCTGGGTCCTTTATCAACTAGCAATCAAGAAAATGGTTCATAGACATGGCAGGCCAATAAGATGGAGGCATTTCCTCAATTGGGGTTCTCTAGTTTCAGGTATTATCAAGTTACCAGCCAAACTTAGCCATTGCAATGGTATTGTGCACTAGGGAAAAAATACATACATACATACATACATACATACATACATACATACATACATACATACGTGAAATTTTTACTTGTCTACATATATTTAAAATTTTTATTTAAATTAAAATATAATTGCATCATTCCCTTGGCCTTTCGTTGCTCAAACCCCTCCCATGCCCCCTTTCTCGCACTCTCTGTCAAATTCATGTGCTTTCTAAAATTGTTGTTACAATGATAAGCAAATGCAGAAAATGCTTTAAAGGTTTACTTAGTAAGATTTTTCATTGTATTTTCAATACCAATTCCTTCAGCCTTTGCTACTGTAATTGGCTCCGTCATGCTCTGGAATATGGCAGGCAGCCCACTAGTGCATGTGTGCTATGCAGTTACCACCTTTGTGTGTCTTGAACTTGCTGTTCTTGGGCTTTTCCCTTGCTAACATGTAGATACTGCGGTATTTTAAATTTTCTACTCATCTTTATGACCACTCTAGCTGAAAATATATCACAAATGACACATACAATAATTGAAATTAGCTTTTCCATAATACTTGCAAGGGAAAGGTCACTCACTAAGAATCAACATTTACTCCAAAATTGTAGGGATGGGCTCATAAGGTCTTTGTTGCTTTGCTGTTTTAGTGTCAACTCCCTTCTGACAGCGAGAACTGGTTCTTCTTCACTCTTGCTCTTTGTTCTTTAAATGTGATCAATTCCAACTTCTTTTCCTAATGTTTGATAACACCCAAGGAGCAATACCCTAGGTTATCTTCTGACCTCCTTTTGCACACATATACACCAGCATCTACACCACACCCATGTATGTACATGCACACACATGAGGGAGTACACATACACAGACAAAGAATATGGGCATTTTGTGCTGGGGATCCTGAGGCATACAGGAAAGTCTATCGTGATTCAGGAGGCTTAAGGGCAAGACGACCCTTTCTCGGAAGATACTGTGATTTTAATGACTATATGCTACTGTGAAGTCAGATGCTCTGGCCAGTTAAACACTATGGCTCAATCATTTGAGCTGGGATTTTTTTTTTTTCAGATTCTTCAAGTGTTTAGTATAATTCACCATCTTGTCAATTAGAATGACATTGCAGGAAAACTCAAACTCACTCCTTAGAGTGGGAAATGGGGGTAGGAGAAATAAAGGGCAAATTGAGTAAAGGTCAGATTTGGAAGCATTTTCTGGAGTGCTGTCATCAGTCTAGCATACATCAGAAGTCATCTACATGCAAACTCAATTTCTATGTGACGTAGTCCTTAAGGCAAGCCACAGACCTGTTTTTCAAGCTATGGCTTCTTGAAGTCACAAGCATGCTATTGGAAGTGCCGCAAAAAGGAAAGTAACTATGATGAAAGAGGTGCTGTCATTGTGGGTACGCACTGGACAGTTTATCGTTGTGTTAACACTTGCATGGATAGACCTTGTGTCAGTCGTCCGTCCATTACTGTGGGAAAGTACCAGGGATAAACAAATCGAAGGAGGAAATGTTCCTTTCGGCTCATGATTGTAGAGTTTTCTGTTCATGGTTACCTGATGATGTTGCTTCTGGGCCTGGGATGAGGCAGAATTTATGGTATGGAGCATGTGATAATGCGAATCAGCTAATAGAATGGCAGACAGGGAAGCAGAAGTTCAATGTGAAAGTAGAAGAGGAGTCAGAGAGGAAGAGGGAGAAAGAGAAGGGGGGAGGGGGAGGACAGAAATGGAAGTGAAAGCCAGAGAATAAATTGTGATGGAGGAGCAGAAGGCAAGAAGTAAGATATGTATGTCTAGGGGACAGCCCATTAGCATTCCTTTAGCAAGGGCACATCTAGTTTTTCCACCACCTGCAAAGAATACCATCAGATGTTTAATCCATCAACAAATTAAACCACTGGTAATGTCACAGCTCTCAGAATCTAATTATCTTCCCCCAAGGCTACCTCTGAGTATTATTACATTAAAGACCAAGCACACAAGGTAGGGACATTTCAAACCCAAACAGTTCCATGCTTTTAGTCATGTTGGCTAAAAGTCCCCCAAATAGAGTTCTTTTTTCTTTTTTTTTTTTTTTGAATACCAGCTCACAGTGAATTCTAAAAAATGTTGGCTAGGAGACTGAGCAGTTGCATCTGTAATAATTTCAAAATATTTTAGTTATGAATATATAATTGGTTTATTATTTAAGTGGGTGGTAAGACATCTAGAGTTATTTCCATAACAAATAAGAATTATGACAGCAAAATATTTTTTTTTATTGTTCTAGCTTCTGGTATTTGCTACTTAATTGGCAAGTAACTAGGATTTTTAACAGATCCACAAACATCAAACACTATTTTTAAAACAAATGTAGCTATATAGATGAATACTTCCAACAATATATGACTAGATATTGACATTAGAAAATATGCTATTTTATAAAGGAGTTTTAGGAAAATTAAGTATTTCCTCTCAATGTACAATGTTGTGGTCACTCCTTCTCTCTAGACAAATGCAACATTATTCTCAAAACTCAGAGAACATCAACTGCACTTTCAATGTTGTCTCCCTATACTCCTTTTACAGTATCAGGACCATAATTTCCTCTGTACTTTGTGACTGTATTTTGTTTACATGTATTCATCATCATTTAGAGAGAGTTTTCCGAGAGGGCAAAGGTTGCTTCTGCTATTTTAGGGTGTCTAGCTTTTAAATTTATACTCATATACGGTTTACAGTCAGTATTTGTGGGATGAATGGACACTGAAATACTAGGGGCAGTGAGAAATGCTTTGCAGCCAGTAACTTGAGGAAAGCCCATTGGAATTTAATTTTGTTGACATCGTTCTGTTAACAGTAAGTGTGGAATAGATGGTGTCTGTATTGAGGTCCTAGAGTGCCTTGTCAAGCATCTCATTTTGCCATGTGGTTAGGATATTACTGAACAAATGGGACTCTAGTAAAAATTTATGTACTTACAAAACAGAAATAGTTGCCTACTGTTCTGAAGGTAGTCTTGTTCCCATTTATATTACTATTCTCTTCTAAATGCATTTGTTGCACAAATCATCTCAAATTTTAGTTCATCCTCTATAATACACATACACACATGCAAGCACACATGCACATTCACAGACATACACACAAACACTCACAATCATACATGCATGGATGCACACAAACACACATACACATACACACACACACTGAGAGAGAAAGAGAGAGATTATGTGATTGTGATTAATGGTTAATCTTCATTGTCAGAAATTATAATCATCTTGTGAAAACATCTGTATGTGGGACTGTGAGGGAATTTCCAGAGAGAATTACCTGAGGAGAGAAGAGGCATCTTGAGTGCCTGTGGCACCACCATTGCTAGAGTTCTGGACTTAACAAAAGGGAGAAAAGGAAGAATAAGTTGAGCATCAGTATTCATTTCTCTGTTTTCCCAACTGTACATATAGTAGGATCAACCACTCACATTTCTACTACCATGTCTTCCCCGCCATAATGGACTGTGCCTTCAAACTGTGAGCCAAGTATTTTGTCATAGCAACAAGGAAAACAACTTATACAGCTAATATAGCTGACAGTGACACTTCAAACCAAAAAGGATGATAATTGCATCTCACGTGTTGGTTTAAAAACCTGAAATCTGAACCCATGAAATAAGCAACTGATGAATCTGTCCCCTGCACTGAATTTTTATTTGCTTCTGGTAATTATTCATAGCTAAGCAGTTCTTTGGGGTTTTCAGAACAGTCAGAGTTATTCTTTGGATTCTCATAAATTTTTGAGGTGTTTGGTCAGGTGATTATTTTTCTCATTCAATTCTGGCAATAAATGAGCTTGTGCTTAAAGAAGTTTACAGATAGAATTAGGGCTAAAATCCAATCTTCAGGCCCTAATGCATTTTCACTCCCTCTATGCGTTATTACTCTTAGTAATGTAAAAGAGTTGTAAGATAAACTACAAAATTGCCTTCTCTGGGGCTGTGGAGATGGCGTACTTAGTAGGAGCTATGTAAGCATGATGACCTGTGTTCAAATTCCCTGAACCCATATTTTTTAAAAAAGAAGCTAAGAATGACCTTGAACATGCCTGTGACTCCAGCACTGTGAGGGACAGTGAAAGAAATCACAGGAAAAGAACTATCAGCTGCCAGTCTAGCTGAAGGTTCAATGAGGACCCGAGTATCAAGGGAGTAAGGGAGAACATAAGAGTAGGACAGTCAACATCTTCCTGATATATTTACACATGCACATGAGAAAGTTTACAAGCATGCATATATGCTCTTACCACACACATATATTACGTGTATGAGTGCACGTGCACACACACATATCACATGCACACACATACCAACAAAACTACTACATATGTATAAAAACACAGTCATGTGTTTGTAACTAGACCAATAAATAAATACATATAAATTATCCTTGGGTTAGAAGCCTATTAAATTCTTAAAACTAAAACTTAAATGCAGAACATGCATGATTTCAAAGCAACCAGAAATTATTTATTGCATTGTTAATGATAATAAACAAAGTAACTCCCTTATTGAGAAAATGCTCAAAATCTTTTTAATCAAAGTTTTTGGTGGAAATAAGAGCTAAAACTTGTGCTATGGCATAAAGACAAAACTCATGTTGGCCAAGAATGTGTTTTCATCATTTATAATTTCTCCTGACTTTAATGTGAAATGAGCAATGAATGCTCTTGCATTGTGGAAGGAGCTCCCACTTGAAATATTTCAACACCATCTGCCTGCATAGTACAGCAGCATGGACCATGTGACCTATGAGATACAATAAACCTTAGTACACCATATAATTTGCTTTGGTTAGAGCACTTGATTCAAATGAATTCTCAAGAAATCCAAGGCCTTTTAGGTGGATATCATTTTAGAAGGATAAAGGGAGGTATATTTTGGGATTGCAAATAGGGTATTCTGGGCTATTTGCATCATCTTTTGCATAAACATCTCTCCTCTTCCTAGACTATTATGTGAAACAAGGTGAGACTGTTGTCTATATTCACCGCAAGATTTTCTTTATCCAAACATGACTGTTTGAATGAATAGACAACACACAGGACAGTGAATATTATACCCTCAAGTCTTCCTTACAAAGCCCTTGATAAATTTTTATTCGCTGAATTTCTTACCTTGTGGTTAACATCAATTTCACCATGGTAATCTACAATGTATGTTTCTTAAATGTGCTGAATTCAAGTCAAGAGCTATTTAGGTGTTCTCATTTAGTTAATATTGAAACAACACCAGTGGGATAGGACAATCTATAGATAGACATGAACATTCTTACTGTCTTCTTCTATCAAGACTGGAACTTTTCTAAGTTTTCTAAAATCATCAATCAGCTAGCTGCGACATACATCTTCTGAGAGCACAGAACTCAAGATTTTGGGAGCTGTATTGTCTTTTTGGTAGAACAAATGTTTCTACACAGGATCAAATACTGAAAGCACCAAGGACAAGCAACTTATATTCTTTAGTGAATGAAAATGGCTATTTTTGCTTTCTGCTGAGACAGGTGATATCTATTGTCTTGCAAGAATAGGAAGAGATAGAGGGTGGGAAATGGCTTGGAGGGAGGGGGTAAGCATGATTACTGTACAAGCATACAATCCTGAGTCCAGGTTTCAGGCATCCATGTAAAAATCAGGCACAGCCACAGACCCTTGCAAAGCTAGAACTGGGAAGAGATGGAGATGTCTGAGACAGGGTGAACACTGTGGCTTGCTGAACAACCAACCTACCTGGAAAACTGGCCTCTCCAGGTTCAATAATAGACTGTCTCAATGGGTTAAGGTGCAAAGTAATATATTTGAAGACCTCCTCTGCTTTCTTCACACAGTAGAGACACAAATACTCATGCTATATACTCATACTCACACACCCACACTTGCAACTGGACCTGCACTTGCACAGACACATATACATACATTCATAAAGCACACACATACACAGAGGGAGGAAGAGAGAGAGAGAGAGAGAGAGAATAAAAGTAGGCACAAATTATTTAGATCAACTTGCTGTCTTACTATTCTGGTCACCAGAGTTGAAGATGTACAATTTCAGAATTTATCAGAAATGCATTCATTTTCCTGTGAACTAAAATATTTTATCTGTAATAAAAACAGCTAAGTGATTTTCAAGAGAAGTTGTAGACAATCAAAGGAGCAGTCTCAAAGCTTTTCATTACTCAGTCTTTTTTTTAATTAATTAATTTATTTATTTTTGATACTTTATTTACATTTCCAATGTTTCCCCTTTTCTAGGTCTCCTCTTTGGAAACCCCCTATCCCCTCCCCCTCCCCGCCTCTATGAGGGAATTCCTCCTCC
>CM052714.1:44718290-44730445 GCA_028551405.1 Uromys caudimaculatus
CCTCAGCTCCTTCAGTCCTTTCTCCAACTCCTCCATCTGGGACCTCACTCTCAGTCCAGCGGTTACTGTAAAGTGAAACTTGGGCATTCTGAACTTTTGGGCTAATATCCACTTATTAGTGAGTATATACCATGTTCGTTCTTTTGTGACTGAGTTACCTCGCTCAGGATGATATTTTCAAGTTCCATCCATTTGCCTGCAAATTTCATTAAGTCATTGTTTTTAATAGCTGTCACTCAGTCTTAAAACATTCAAATAACTGCTCTAATGCTGAGTTACCCTATGCTAACCCAGCCTAATGGATGTTTGAAGAAGTTTTCTGTTTAGGGCTATGTTCCTCTTTCTGAAACTCTGATTTGGAGAATCAAAATTACATGTGGAAATAATG
Organism: Uromys caudimaculatus; assembly: GCA_028551405.1. Classification (NCBI taxonomy): domain Eukaryota; kingdom Metazoa; phylum Chordata; class Mammalia; order Rodentia; family Muridae; genus Uromys; species Uromys caudimaculatus. The sequence goes on from CM052714.1 coordinate 44,718,679, forward strand.
TTTTACACAGAGGTTATTTTCAGTGATGAAGAGACAGAGAACACATGAGGGGTGAGCGAAGGAAATGTGACTAACTCGGTCATTTAGTCAGCTTGGCTGCAAAAAAGATTAAAACCTGTTTTAGAAGGCATTTAGGAGCCAGAATCTCCCAAGAGAGAGCTTTCAATGTTTTCTTTAAACTGAAAATAAATATTCACAAGAAGCAAGGGTGATAGTAAATGTCACAGCAACCTTTGTCTTTAAGGGAGCTGCAAACCAAGCCAGGGACACTAATAATTCTCTCAAATGATGAATAAAAAGAACTTTGAGTCTCATTTAAAAATCAACTTCCTGTAAAATAGAAAGTTTGGCTCCAAAGAGGCTCAGATGGATTAGAAAATGCTAAGTTATCCACAAGTGATGGAACTAAAGGAATGTGACCGACACTATAAATAGAAGAACATTTCTCAGTGGGGGGGGGCATTACTGGGGCTATTGGATGTAATTTTGTGAGTTTTGCTTCTTAAAATAATCCACTACAATCAGTTGATCCATTTCCATGGGAAGTTTGAATAGCTACAAATCTGATTGCCTGTGTGACCTTATAAACATACTTAAAAAACATATCACATTTCCCGAATAATCATTTTATTATTAGAGCCATAGTATCTAAAGGTACTTGTGTGACTTTAGCTGCATGGGTTAGGAGTCAAAGCTTTCCTTTTAATAACAGTTTCAACATAATTGATATATGGAAAGCCTATTAAATATGAAGCGTAGAGCTCCCACAATTCTCCGATTTAATTATCTCCTTTTAACATTCTGCAAGTGTCTCTTTTAGATGTTGTGTCAATTCCATGCAGTGAGGGACTGAAGGTACAAAAGACCTAACATCTGAAACAGCTGTGGCTTCTGAGGCTTATCTGTGGCTCCTTGGGAGACTTATCTCTTTGCTATAGAAACTATACAACTTGTTTTTTTGCTTTTTTGTTTTTTACTGGACAATTGATGGTTACAATAGATGGTTACATCTACTGTATACATTAGGGCTGTGCTTTCATTTGTCTGCATGGCAGCTGCTTATCCACAGGTGCCAAAGCTGTTTCCTACTGTCCAGCCTTCTTCGGTTTCAATGCTTGTCAAATACAGCCCTTCAGACTACAGTCATAACAAGCTATGGCCACTGATTTCTTTTCCCATTTAACAGAAATGATGCTAGCAGGACTCCCAGATGAACAGACTCTGTGGTCCATGAAATCAGCACACTACGCCTCAGACTCAGTTGGACTTGGCAGATTGATGGCTAGTTGTGGATACCTTGGCTTTGGGTCAGAGATCTTTGTACAGAATTCATTTAATATTTTGCCCAGTGGCCACTGAAGCTTTTTGCATCAGAAAACTCAATCATAAAATGGCAGGTGAATAGGTTTCTTAGAGCTATGGCAGCTTCCTCTCTCTGAACATAGTACAGAAAATAAAAGACACAAGGCAGTTGCCAATAACAGAACCCATACTCACCTATTCCGTTGGTTGGTTGTGCTTTTTGGACAGGATTGACTTGTGCTGTTGCCTTTTTACTCCCTTGCTTTCTTGTCTTTGTTTTCAAACATATGCCCCTCCCTCCACACACAAAACAAACAAACAAACCAAAAGATTGGTCTTGTTTCTTAGGAGTTAATCAGAAACTCAACTAGGTCTGAACAGGGTAGCCATATCAAAACATTGAAATCACTTCCTAGAAGAATTTGCCCTAGAATATCTTATGAGGATACCACAGTTCTTATGAAATTTGGGTGGGTCGGTGGTGCTTGAAGTAGTTTCTTGGTCACAATACCTACAAAGCTTTATAAAAATAATCAATGGATCAGATGCATCAACACAATGAACTATCTTCACTTTTAACATTGCTTGAAAAGAATTAGGCCATTCACTCAGCAAGCCTTCCCGGAGGGTTAAGGCAGTGGAAGTATTTTCTTTTCTTCTCTCCTTTTCTCTAGTTTTTACTGTTTTGCTTTTATGTAGATGTGTTTATTGATATCTTATGTATTTGACTGTTTGATTGCATGTATGTATGTGCACCAAGCATATGCCTGCAGAAGTCAGAATAGCACATCAGATGCCCTGGAAGTAGAGTCATGGATGATTGTTAGCTATTATGTAGGTACTGGGAATTGAACCCAGGTACTCCGAGAGAGAGGCAAGAGCTCTTAACTGCTGAGTCATTGATGACCCAGGCCCTATTTTTTTATTCTTTTAAAATGTATGTATTTCAGTGTGTACAAATGAGTGTTCTGCATGTGAAAGCACACACACACACACACACACACACACACACACACACACACACGCATTATATATATATAATATATACACACATATTATATATATATATAAACATATATATATATATATGTTTATACATATACATGTGGATGCTAGTATTTGAACTCAGGCATGATTCTTAAGATGCTATCCACTTTAATTTTGTAGAAACCAATTCTTCACCTACTTGGAACTCACCAAGCAAGCCAGTAGACTGGTCCCTGAGTCCCAGATATTTACCTGTCTCTGCTATCCTAGCACTGAGATTTCAAAGGCACATCCAGCTATTCTACACGAGTATCTGTATGTCAGGTCCTTTTACTTGCATGGCAAGCATTTTTACTGAGTTATCTCCCCAGGCCCTAAAGTATGTATTCATGAGATGCTGATAATATAAGAAGAAATTGGAGAACAACTAATTACAGATATTTTTAACACAAATTTTCTCATAATTATACCCAGTAGTCTTTGAAATAAGTAAAATGAATATGTAAAAACAGATAAGGAAATAGAAACTCAGAGAACAATAATCTCTAAGGTCATTCAACTGACATTTGTATGAAACAATGTTCAAGAACAGGCCCTGTGTATATTCAAATGCTTGCTTTTTTTGTTATATTAACTTGTCTCAAACACAAAAAAACTATGAAATATTTGTGTTTTAAATATATAACTGTTTGTAGCTGTCAGTATTCATTAGAGAAGGTTTCCGTGTTTTGCTTTGTTTTGTTTTGTTTTGTTTTGTTTTGTTTTGTGTAGTGGATGGTGGCTAATGCAGAAACTGGTCAAAATGTGAAGAATAAAGGTCTGAGGAGTATTCTACCACAGATGGGGGCATCTATAAGACATTCTTTTCTTTGTGGTGCTCAGGGATTATCAAGAAGATGGGTAGATCTATTTAAGACCTAGAGATCAGGAAAGACAAGAAGAAAGCACTGTTTTCTAGCCATGACAGTATGTGTGCACTCATGACCTCACAGAAGATATGATTGTCTACACAAGACCTATACAAGATCAAACTAAACCGTAGAATAGAGGGGAGTGGGTATGGGTGGATCTTGGAAGAGCCCGGAGAAGACAAATGAAAATATGGCTAGCGCTCTCTGTTACTGTGAACTGAATTTGTCTCCCAGGCTATAAGAAAGTTCCAGGGTGACATTATATATCATTTATTGTATAGTCATATAGTTCTTCTCATGTGAATATAGAAGTTCAAGTGGGCAGATCAAATCATATTTATAACTCCTCCAATTATCTCCTATACCTACTTTTCCCTTGGATTGGACAAGCCATAGAGACAAATGCTAAGTTGATCTACTAGAAAGTACATATGTGTACTCTCTCTCTAGCAAGCTGAGCTATAAATGTGTCTGATCTTATTGCAGAAGAAGTGATACATAGAAGGAATAACTCTCTACAAACCTTCTTGTAAGTAGGATGTGACCAGAGTAGAAAAGTTGTAGAAGTGGTAATCAGAGGAGAGTTGATACTAATATTGGGCTGTGTTATTACAAATAAAACTTAGAGGACAGATTTTCTAGCAATTTATGAAGATGTCAGTCCGTATCCTGGCAGAAAATAAAGTACTGATGACACAGAAGGAGAATTAATTGACTAGGTTAATAAAGACAATATGGACAGCACCATAGCAAGTACTGAAAGAGCTGAAAGAGAACAGCAAAGGACAAAAATCAAGCATGAGTCCTTTCATCCTTCGGCCAGCTGTGTGCTTTGCAGATACGTTTGCCAGTAGTAGCTGGCCTGGCAGGGTGCTTAAGGCCTGAAGTTCACCCACAGGCTCAGATTTAGATGTATGATCTCGAGTCTATGGTTCTATTTTGGGAAATGTATAAAGTAGGGCCTAAATGGAAGAAATAAGTCTTTGGAAGTAGGCCTAGGAGATATACTGATCATGGCTACTTTTGTTGTCTTGACTTCCTCTCTACCACAATGGCCATTCACTGATGGTCACTTCAATAGGAAAGAAGATTTATATATGCCAGAAAAGAAAAGCATATCTGAGCATCAAGACATCATCCATAGAATGGCATAGAAAGCCACTAACCTCCAGGCCATTCTAGAAGTAGGCTGGGATACAGTATTCCCCAAAGTCATTACTTTAGGCTTGTGGATGCGTGCTATAAACGTCCATCTGTAAGCCAGATTCATGTTTTCCCTCCTCTGGAAACATTCTTTTTTTTTATGAGGTGATGGGAGATAAGAAGCAAAGATACAGTAGTAGGTTTCATGGCAGGCTGAACTAAGTCACAGAAAAAGTCAGTCTTCAGATAATTTTCTTGTGAGCTACATACTATTCAGACACGGACTCTCTCTCACTTATCCAATTTCCACTTCATAATAAAATGTGCTCTGCATATTCAAAGGAAGCTTTATGGTTCAGTAGGTTAGATAAACCCTAGTTTATAAAGTTGTATCACATATTTACTCTCATCCCATAGTCAAACATTCAGTCTGCCCCTGAGCCTGGGATCTAGCAAGAATGACTTTTCTGATGTAAAATGCTATCATTAGCAGCTGTCCTGCTGTTATTCTTTGAATCTAAAATTTTCCTCACAGACATTGTTTTAGATGCATAGTTTCCAGTTGATGTGTCTATTTTAGGAAGTTCTGGAAGCTTCGTCAGATACAGCCTACTGAATAAGTAGACCACAGAAGTCAGGTCCCTTGGGTACACTATCCATGGTCACTTCCTATCACTACTTCCTGTGGTATAATGTGAAAAGCTGTCTCCTAACACCACAGTGCTATGCTGAAGGATATGATTTCAAGAAACTGTGGTCAGAACAGTCAGAACTTGGGAGCCAAGATAAATCCTTCCTTCCTTAAGTCACTTATGTTAGCCATCTTGCTCATAGTAACCCAACAGAGACTAATCTTTGTTAAAATCTTTAGGATAGTTCCTTATTCTTCACTTGAAGCTTTCCCGAGTTTGGAAAACTCATCTGCAGCTCAGTAACAATGAGCCAACGTGGGTAACACAGTCCAAATAGAGAGGCAGTTTTACCATATCTTGCTTTTAAGTAAGCCTTCTCTTGCTCCACAATTCTCTCAAAGCTGATAACTGGTAAGGTATCTGGAGAGTAGATCAGAATAGCAAAATCTAGTGTTATACTACAATCATGAGATTTTTGAGAAACAAACCCATCTTAGTGGCCTCTTACTTTCAAGGACTCTCCCTAGTATTTCCAGACATCATCATCTTTAGGAGCTTTCCCAAAAGAATGGATACCTCTGTGCTCCCTTTGTCTTGGCTATTAAGATTCTCATAACACTCTCAGGTCTGTGTAACAGAAGAGTTTTAGGGCAACAATCTAGCATGGTATTCTGTAAGATATCTAAGCAGTCACATCTTCCCAGACTCTATTGTTTTATGAGCCAGAAGCACAGTGTAATCCTGTGATAAGGTAGTGGGGTTGACTGCTTCCCTAGAAGAAGGTAAGTTCTGTCTGATTATCTTTATTGATGAGCATCACAAAGACAGCTTTACTCAATCAATGGGTGCATGGTGCATATCAGCAGCCAGAGGCAATGTTGATTTATTCCAAGGAAGAAACCACATCTGGTATAGCAGCTGTGATTGTTATCACTGCTGATTAAGTTTGTGCTAATCCAAGTCTGTCTGTAAAATCCATCTGGCTTCTTTATCAGACAAAAAGCAAGTTAAATGAAGGTGCGACAGGAATCTCCATGTCTGCACCTTGAAGTCTTAATAGAGGCACTCAACCCTGCAACCCCCAGACAATTTCACTTATGATGTGAGGGAAAAGAAACTTGCAGAAGTTTCAATTTGGGTCCTTTCTACCAGAACAGGCTTGTTTACAGAGCACAAAAACCCATGAGGAGACTGTTGTTAACTAATTGTTAAATGTATGTACGGCCTCCAATACTTTAGAACCAAGACCACAATCTCATTGGAGCCAGTGTAAAAAAAAATTCCTACTGTGGGTTGGGAATGCAGCTCTGTGGTACAATACCTGCCTAGCATGTATGAGACCCTGAGTACAATTCTCCATATCTCATAAACTGGACAAAGTAGCACACATTTATGTCGGTATTTGGGAGAGAGAGGCAAGAGAATCATAGCCCTTTAAGTCAAGATTTTCTCTGGTGCACATCCAGCATAAGACCATTTTATGTTACATGGGACCTTGTCTCAAAAACTAATTATTTAATTTACACTTTTAGTATAATTTTTACCTCTGCTTTATGATCTCTCTGGGTAGCAAACTATAATATTATTTTGTATCTGATGTATGAGACCTGAGACCCTTAGAAAAGGAGGATTTTGTCCATTCTTCAATGTACAGATGTGTTAATAAGATGTTTATTGCTCCCCCTAGCAATGCAGTGAAGATAGCTAATTGACAATACTTTTTCCTGAGCTATGAAAACTTTAAAGGAAGGCTAATTCTGGGTGCAACACAGTAAAAACAAGGAAATCCAACATTCCATCTGTGACTGCTTGCATTTAAGATTCTCTGAGATACTCAGAGGAAATATATAATTAACACTTGTATATATAAGCCTATGTCATAACCCCCAAACAAAGAGGCATCATCAGTTAAAAGGTGAGTCCTTCAACTTGGGAATGGAACAAGTCAGAGAAGACTACTCAGGGTGATCCAAGAAAGTTAAAAATTGGGGGTAGGAGAGATGCCTCATGAGGACATACTATGTGGTACTTTCAGTGGATCTGGGTTCAATTCCTAGCACCCATATTGGGCTGCTCAATACTGTCTATAACTTCAGTTCACCAAGAGCCATCATCCTTTACTGGCCTCTGCATATGGTGTGAATATATACAAGCAAGCATTAACACATTTCACGTGAAATAAAAATAATTTTTTAAAAGAAGAAAACATGACTAACATAGAGATGCTGGTGGGGGGATGTGTTTATGAAGCAGGAAATTGCATTGCTGGACATGCAAGTGAAAAATAAAGATTAAAAAACAACCCCTTTCATTTGGTGACATGGAGATAACCTTTGCAAAAATCTATTTGCATGGGGCATTTGAGGACAGAAGTCAGACTTAGAACTTTCTGAGTGTAACAAACCAGGGCATATACTACGATAAGTTTCCCCTTCAAAAGCCAAGCAATATTTTGAGATTATTTTATGCGTGTTTCATTTTGATTCCTCCACTGTCACATTAGTATGATATTTATCTCAGTAGTGGTTTGCTACTGCCTAGCCACCTGCAGTCCTTTGCTTAGCTTGCTCCCGCGGAAGTTATCCTTAAACCCAGTCAACAGAACCCCAAGAGATGTAGAGAAGAGTTAAGCTTCCCAAGTGATTTATTTTTCTTGAGTGCTCCTGTAATGATAAAATAGAAGGAGCAGGGAGGCAGTTGTGAGGTCCTTAGCGTGCTAACAAGGATGCTTTGTCATTAACTGGGCGGCATCTATCTCAAAAACACCAAATCAGCCTCGAATTTTTCACACTACACATCACAGCTTTTAATTCTTCACACTAACCAGGGCCAGAAATTCAGACATTTGCATATTTTGCAATGGTAGCTTTCCTCGGCACATATTTTATTTCTGAAATATTCATCCGTATTTTTCTCTTTCCTCCTCTGCGTTTGTGCAACCGCGTATCGCAAAACCTGTTGGCTTTTTACATGGCTGTTCATAGTTGAGTTACATTTAGGCATGGAATCAATATATTCAATGCCTTTGGAAGTACAAGTATTCCAAAATGAGAGACTAGAACAAACTTGCAGCACAGCAGCAGAAAGATAAATGTATATGTAGAGATACGATATTTGCTTGCAAAGTACATTAATGTCTGGAGCAGGGAAAGTTTGGGTATGTATTAAAGAAAACTTGAACTGTCCATAGTTCTTTGATCACATTAAATCTAAAATGATATCAATGCCAAGAAAAGATGATACTGACTGACGGCACCAAGATTACATTAAAATTATTTGCTACAGGATGCTTCCAAATGAATATGATAAAGAGATTCATTTCCATGCATTCAGCCATGTGCTAGTTTCTTTTCTAGTTGGGGTGACAAAATACCTGACAGGAAGCCACTTGGGGAAGGGTATGTTTGTGCCCAGAATTTGAGGATGGGTACAGTCTATCAGAGCATGCAAGACATGATAGTGAAAGCCACTTGAGCTACGCAGGAAAAGGAGGCAAGCTGGTCACACTACATCTGAGATCAGACAGCAATGCGAGATGAACACTGGTGCTAAACTCACTTTCTGCTTTTATACCCCTTCTATAAGGCTAAGTCCCAAGCCCACAGAATGGTGTCCAACCATGATCAAGGTAGCTCTCACCTCCTATGATGGTTAATCCTTATTCTCAACTTCATTGGAATTTGAGTCACCATATAGACACCTCTCACTGTGTATGAGGAATTTTTTGGTTAGAAAAATTGATGTGGAAGACCCACCCTAAATGTCATCAGCACATATGCTATGGGCAGGAGCCCTGGACTACAGATAAAGGAGATATTTACCTGAGCACCAGTATTCATTGCTTTCTACTTCTTAGTACAGATGCCATGTGACCAGGTGCCTCCCTGGTAGAATGCATCCCTTAACCTACAAGTGAAAGCAAAGCCTTTTACCTTTATTTTTTGTCAGGTATTTGGTCTCAGGGAAGATGATTCTCACAGTCACAACACTGCACACTAGATAACAGCATTAGGAAAGGATCACTTGTCAGCCAGGGGAATTGAAATATCACAGACTCTCTGGAAATTCATGACCTTGATGGGTAGCATCTTCAGGAACTGGCTGACCATGAATTTTACACAGAGGAACTCAATGTGAGACCATTACTACTTCACTCTTAGCCCCCTCAACCTGTCCAACTCCAAACTTCATGTTTTCAGTAACCTCCTAAGTATACTTAGGACTGCTCATATATCCTTAAGTGTCAGGAAACCTATCAGCAGCCACATGCTCAGAAAAGCCTGATTATACCTCTTGCATCAACTATTAATTATCAGTAGCAGCTCAGAAAGGGGCAGGGCTCAGAGAATCTATTTCATTTATGCAATAGTCTTCGGAGGTTTAATCTTGTGCGCATCTTATTCAGGAACCGGAGTGGCTGCAGGTTTATGATTCCAGTAGCCATGTTATGCTAGAAGACAGCATTCTTCCCCATCCTGTAGCTCTTCTTGTTTTTTCTACCTTGTCATCTAATGTGTTCCCTGAGATGCAATGAAGCTGGTAAGCTGCTCTAGATGACCTATTTATGAATGAGCTCTGGGTCTTGTATTTTTAGTATTGTGACCAGTTATGTATTTCTCTGCTGTTTTGTTGTTGTTGTTGTTGTTGTTTTGTTTTTTTTTTTTTTTCTGTCTACTCCAAAATTAGTCATATCTGGCCAGGGATGAGAGCGGCCCAAGTCCATGGGTATATTTTCTTCTATTTTCTTCTTTAAACTAGCACATCGTTGATATTCTCAAAACTGTTTTTATAGTGTTTTCTGACCTTAAAAGTCTTCCCAGCTTTGTATAAACATGATCTTTTCCAATTCAAGTTCTCCTTTAAGAACATAATAATTAATTCTAAAGGATGAGTAGACGCAGGGAGACAGCAACATAAATATTGACACAAACAATATGTAACTTGGCCAACTGCCTGCATTTCTTTCTCAAGGTGAGCATGGAGGTGTCAGACTAAGAAAACCAAACAAAGCCAGACACACAGAGATGATAGCGCTATGGGGGAAACACAATTATTTTTCACAGTAAAGGAGCTGTTACTTGGGTAGAGAGGAGAAAAGGTGACAAGTGATAAAGTGTCAATAACTATCCCCACCCTGAGGACGGAGTAGACGAGGAGGAGGATGACTTACCAGTAGTTGCCTGTGTGAATAGTTTTAAATTTTATTTTAATAGTTTTAAGATGCACTAAACTAGCATGATTTTCTAAGAAGAAAACTATCTTAAAATCCATGCATTTCATTCAATTTGAACAATACTACAAATAATTTATGAAAAGGGAATCCAACTACAGCAAACCTCCTAAACTAACTAAGGCTTGAAACCATGCAATGTCACTCACCCCTAGGATGGCTAAGCTCATAGGGAACAAGCACCGAGCCAACCATGACACACTGGCATGCCTGTATTGCAAGAAGTTTTTGCAATTATGCAAACTATGTAACTATGGCGTCGTTGCTGGTGTAGTCTGGTTCCCCTTTCTGACCTTGAGGATGGTGAAGCTTTCACCATGGATAGACAGTAAGCTGGGGACTTAGCATAGTGGTCAAGTGTTTGCCTAATATTTGCAGCACCCTATGTTCAACCTCCTGGCACTAAGGAATAAAAGATTGATAACTGATACAGAGTCAGTCAAGAATAACAATCAGATACCACACCATAGTTCAGCTTTAGCCACTATGCTATATTGTTGCCTTTAAGCCAATGGAAAATTTTCATCTGCAATTATTTAATGGAAATATTTAACAAAATTTCAAGCCAAAAAAATTTCAGGAAATGAGAAAAACTAAAATGTTAAAAGCTAACACAAACTATTCCATTTCATTGCCTTAGCAATTTCAGCTTAGAAATGAAATACAAACGAACACAGATACATTCTGTTCTTTAAATATGAGCTACTCTTTGCATATTACATTGCAAATTTCAGAGGCAATGGAGATTTTTGAGGGTTTTCTAAGACCAGTCTGCTGAGGAAATAGTGAGGAAATAGAAATAAATAACTGTCCTTTACTGTGTTTACACTATACTGCCTTCTCTTGTGTCAGCCTATTAAATACTTTATTAATCTTTTTCACAATCTAAAGCACAAATTATTTGCTAAAATATTAAAAGAAAAATCTCTACTTTCTGCCAGTGCTCATGATACAAGGATCTCATTCTTTTTCCTTGATTTGAGTCATCTTTCAAATGACTTAAGCTGTGTTCTCTTAATAATATTAGATATAGACATTAAATAAATTAGCAATTGCGAAATTTTAGCATACTGTAAGATTTAGTTTGGGAGATAATGTATGCAGAACATCAATAATAAGATTGCACTGGTGGCCTAAAAGCAGCACTTTCTTCTCACAGGATTGGAAAGGAGTCGACAGGACAGCAATGAAATCTAATGCCCTGCCTGATAACAGGAGCTCTGGGCTTTTCCAGATTTGTACTGTGTGTGACTACAATGATATCACTGGTGCTCTCCACAGAGCCATCGTCTGGAAATCAGTGTGGCGGACCCTCAGAAAAATGGGCATAGTACTACCTGAGGACCCAGCTATACCTCTCCTGGGCATATACCCAGAAGATGCTCCAACATGTAATAAAGACACATGCTCCACTATGTTCATAGCAGCCTTATTTATAATAGCCAGAAGCTGGAAACAACCCAGATGTCCCTCATCAGAGGAATGGATACAGAAAATGTGGTACATCTACACAATGGAGTACTACTCAGCTATTAAAAACAATGACTTAATGAAATTCACAG
>CM052714.1:44730545-44755545 GCA_028551405.1 Uromys caudimaculatus
GGAGGAGTTGGAGAAGGGACTGAAGGAGCTGAGGGAGTTTGCAGCCCCATGGAGGGAGCAACAGTGTCAACTGGCCTGAAACCCCTCCCCCCGGTCCTCCTGGAGGCTGGACCACCAACCAAAGAATACACATGGAGGGACTCATGGCTCGAACCACATATGTGGCAGAGGAGGGCCTTGTTGGCCATCGGGGGGAGGAAAGGCCCTTGGGCCTGAGGGTGTTAGAGGCCCCAGTAAAGGGGAATGTCAAGGCGGGAATATGGGAGTGGGTGGGCGGGTGGGTGGGAGGTGGAATTCCCTCATAGAGGCGGGGAGGGGGAGGGGATAGGGGGTTTCCAAAGAGGAGACCTAGAAAGGGGGAAACATTGGAAATGTAAATAAAGTATCAAAAAATAAAAATAAAATAAAATAAAATAAAATAAAATAAAATAAAGAAAGAAATGGAAGGGTGTACCTAAGGGCATGTGGCAAAGGGGTCAGTAAGCCTTGCTAGGAGATGGCTGAATAATGATATAAAGACCTGTAACTCCATTTGGTCCCAGAGGTTCTGTGGTTAGTTAAGATATGGTGCCACAGTGCACATGGATCACTGCATGGTAAATATTCATCCTTAAAGTGCACACACAAATATTCTAATGTTCCAATTCCACTGGAAGAGTTGCTTCACAGGATAATTACATGAATTCTGAGTAGTGCTTAAGTGAATTATAGGATGCCTAGCCCATGTTCTCAGAGAACTAATGTGTTCCCTTGACTCTTAAGTCCACCCTGAAATCTCTTGGTGTGTCCTGTAATTCCAAAGCAAATGAGACCACAAGAGGGACAAAACTATATTTTGTTCCCTGGTGATACACAGATTAGTCATCTTTCATGAAATAGTACCTGAAATTCAAAATATATAGAGGCTTTCTGAAACTTCAAGGAAATGCACTCTCTCTCTCTGATTTGAAGTTACCCCAATTTACATCATCTTCCCCAAATAGATTACTCAAAGGAGCCAGGCTGTCACTCATAGTATATGAAGTAGGATTGGATGAGTTGTGATGTGACTCTAAGTCTCAGTATGTAGAGACCAAGACCTGTCACCTGGCTTAGCTTCTGCCCCAGGAGATCCCACTCTTATTGTCCCTTATGTCTTGATCTTTCTCCCCCATTTCTATTTCTATCTCTGTCTATCTCTCTCTGTCTCTCTGACTCTGCCTTTCTCTGTGGCTCTGTCTCTCCATCTCTCTGTCTTTCTGTGTCTCTCTCTGTCTCTCTGACTCTGCCTCTATCTGTCTCTGTACCTGTCTTTCTCTCTCTCTCTCCCCCCCCTCCATTTCTGAGAATTAAATATAAGCCCTCACAGATGCCACTGAGTGACATTTCCAGTCCTTTTTATCAATTTATAAAATATTTTATTGGCATATATTTATTATACATACAATTATATTTCATAAGGACATTTTAGACTTGTATCTAATATCATATAGACATAGTTATATATATATCTATGTATATATGTCTATATAATACAAATTTTTGGTACTATGAAAGAGAAAAATGTGATATTTATCTTTTAAGTCATTCTTAAATTGCTTAATGAGATTCTCTCCCATTGTACCAATTTTCCTTCAAATGGCACAAGTTCTTTCTCGTTTATGACTAGATGAAGTTCTTTTGAGACACGTACCATATTTTCTTTATCCAGTCATTTATAGATAGATGCCTAGGTTGCTTCCATCACTCAGCCATTGAGAAGGTGCTGTAACAAGCATCTGTGTGCAAGTGTCTTTGCAATGTGATTGTTGTGTTTGCTGGTTCTAGACAGGATCTTACTACATTGCTCAAACTGGCTTTAAAACCGTGCAGATGGTCCTTTGGCCTGAAGTAGTGTGCCTACAAGACTTACTCTGTCTAAGAATTTTTTCCTTATCCTTTTCTTTAGGCCTACTGGGATTTTGCCACTACTTGAATGCTTTAAGTAATTGTGCCCAAGTTGGACATGCATATCACCAATACACTCTGCACTAACATCATAGTCTAATTCAGCATTTTCTAAACTGAAATATACTGAATCAATGGTAAAGCTAATCTAAACTAGTTACATCAGTTATCCACAGGCCTTCTGTTTCTCCCCCCCCCCCCCATGTGACTGTGTGTGGTGAACATATTGTGATGGAAGCCCATGTATAGGGAGCAGGTATCTTTGTCTATCACCTTCAGTCTTATTCCTATTCCCTTGAGACAGTGTCTTCCAGCAAGCACCAGTAATAACTTTTCCATCCCCACGGGAGCACACATTAGCCATGCCTTGCTTTTGAATTCAGGTTTTACTGTTTGAGAACCCACTGAGCCATCTCCCTTCACTAAATTAGGCTTGAATGTGACATAAAAGTAATTCTAAAGAGTGAAGAGAGTTTTGCTCTTTTCTTACAGAGCCTTTGTCTGTATTTTAAACTGAGGTTATAACATTTTATCCTCTGAATCTTGTACGAGTCTGTGCTTTCCCACCATGAATGCTATACCTCTCTGGAAGGGAGGACCTTATTTCCAGGTGTTCTTAGCTTCATTATCACTCTAAAGCTTAAATTATTAATGCCTCATCTGGAATCACATTTATGAAGGAAGAGTGAAATGGTATCTTGTGACGTCTATGTATATGGAAATTTCAATATCTTGGCACTATCTATGGACCATCTGTCTTCTTCCCTAATAAAACATTTCTTATAAGCTACATGTACATAGCCACCTTCCATTGTAAACTTGCCTTTTAATTTAATCTGAGCTCCTTGGTCAAATGTCTTCTGTCTAGCCTTTTCCCTCTGTGGAGCCTGACTTATATCTGCCACTCAGAGAGAATTTTCAGAGGCTAGAGATGGATAAAGTGATTGAACATTTACGACCTGCACTCTGAAATACTAAGAAATTGGTTTCATGAGTTGGAGAAAGCATCATAAAAATTAATATTGACAGTGGAAATTTCCCTCAATTTGTACTATTTGCCAACTCATTTGTTATTGCAGTGAAGCTCTTTGTAAGACATAGCAATGTTTATTTGTCATTTTTAATGGCTTGGGGGAGGGGGTATTTCTTTCTCAGCTCATTGTTTTGACTTCCAACTGAGCACTTTAGAATTTCTTAAATTCAGTCATGATCTTCAGTGTAAAGGTGCCTGGGTTTTGTTATAGACCCTGTTACTTTGCAGATTGTTTTCATGAGGACTTTCTTTTTTAACACCGACCCATGCTTTTCCTTAATATTATTGCTTTACCTTCCTTTCACTTAATACATGATTTGTTGGAGGTGAGTTTATCAAGGCAACCACAAGTGATACAAAAACTTGAGAAACAGGACTTAAGAATGGGGTTTGGTTGAAGTTACACACAAAATATTAGTGGGAAATATTGTACTAGAAAACATAAAATTGCTTTGCTTTTTTAGCTAAGTTCTATAAATCATAAGACAAAAATAAAAACAAAAAGTCAGATTCTATTAAATAGATTTATAATTTGAATACTTTATGACATGTTAATTACTGTGGAGTTGTTAATGTCCTGAATAGAAAAGATTTCCCCTGCCATCCTTGTTTCTCCATTATTGTAAGATAGCCCTGTCACCACTTTTCTTCCCCAGGTCCTGAGTCTGTTACCCAGCACCCTTTGATTACATTCTACCTAGTTTTTTGTTTTTGTTTTTGCTTTTTAATTGAGATGGGATTTTACAATGTTGCCCAGGCAAACCAAAGTTACTGTGTAGGTACGGTGGCTTCAATAAAATGACCTCAGCAGATTCTTATGTCTGAATATGAACATCTGAATCCGAGCAGCTGGGAGAACTGATTGGAAAGGGTTAGGATGTGCCACTTTCATGGAGGAGGCATGTCACTCAGGGAGGACTTCAAGGTTACACAAGACTCACACCCTTGCCGTTGTGCTGCTTTCTGCTCTCTGCTTGTGGATCAAGATGTGAGCTCTCAGAAGCTATTCCAGGCACCTGTCACCATGTCTTTTCTCCACAATCATAAACTCAAACTCAGTGGAAGCATAAACCTAATTAAACTCTTTCTTTTATAAGTTGATCGTGATATCTTAACACAGCAATACAAAAGGAACTAATGCAGTAACTCAGAATGGCTTGGGTTACCCAATATTCATTCTCCTTTATCCAGTTGAGTGCTGGGAATAAAAAAGTGTGCCTCCACACCCGGTTCATTTTGCCTTTTTATATCTATCTATCTATCTATCTATCTATCTATCTATCTATCTATCTATCATCTATCTATTCATCCATCCATCCATGTATCCATCCATCCATCCATCTTGCATTGCTGGACCATGCAAATGTTAGGTAAGTATTCTACCACTGAGCTACATCACTTGACTCTATTAATTAAGTTCTTTTGAGATTCTTTTCTACTTTTACATTCAAATCCGATAAGAAACACTTCTTGCCTCATGCCACAGACATCCCTCACATTCTGTCAGCGCTTCGATAATCAATATCTTGGTATTTCTAGATCTTTCATTGATATGTTGTTACCTTAATATGTATAATTTTATGTATGTGTGCTAATTTTGCATGGACCATAAAAATCACAGCCATACCTATAGAGATAGGTGCCCTTAGAAAAGGAACTATGTAAACGAATCTTATTGCTTGTGAAAATATTTAACTGAGTGGGGGTTTTGCTTTAAATGTTCTCTTCCAGGAGATGGAGAACTTCCTTGAGTTCAGAATCCTGTATCAAGGTCAGCTGTCTGAAAATCATTCCCGCTTTTCCTTTAACTCTCATTACCCCTCCCCCTCATCCACACTTTTTAGTTCAGGAAGAATCCTAATGTGAATCTGTTGTTTCTAATACACTGTGGTTGGTTTGTCTGGGTTTTTTTTTTTTTTTTTTTTTTTTTTTTTTTTTTGAACATAAAATAAAATGCAACCTTTGGAAGGCTATTCATCTGTCTCCAGAAAAGGTCATGGGAAGAATGCCATAGAATTTTCTAATGGTTCATCCATCACAAATGCAGCTTTCCATTGATTCCTCCTGAATTGTCAATTTCCAAACAGTCTCGGGGATCAGCCTCATTCTTTGAGAAGAAACTCTTGATAAGGAAAGGGAATAAGTGATAAATGATTTTTTTTTTCTGGTGTTTTCCTTTGGGAATGACAGCTTGCGCTGAGCCTCCAGCAAAAGGTTCCTTCCAGGAACTACCTGTGTAAAAGACTTTGGGAGAATAACAATGATGTAAACCTGGCAATAGCAGTTTAAGAAAAAAGTCACCACTTAAATGTTTGAGTCACATTAATGGTTTGCCAAAAAAGAAACTAATAAGCTGACTTAAAGTACATGGTCTAACACATTGATTTAATGATATATATTTTAAAGTAAATAAAAATACTAAATGAAAATAAAGCTATCTGGGTCCATGAGGAAATCAACTGGAGTATTTATCAGAAAATATCATTTGAAACACAACCAGCACTGAGAGGAATGAGATCCAGTTTTAAAACGTGACAAAAAAAATTAACTACCTGCATTATTTTATGTGCAGTGCTATGGAACATTTTTTTTAAGTGATCAAACTGGAAAAGGTATATTCTGTCTTTTTTACTATACGCGGCTATCAGCATAGGGGTGAATGTTGCTAGGTGTCTGTTCAAGGTTAGTAGTTCTGTATTCAAAATCTAATTATTTTTTACTGTCCTTTATGACTATGGGCAAAACAAATGTCAGTTCCTATCTCACATGTCCCACAAACAATAAACAAGGATAAACGAGGAAAGACGGCAGGCTCTGCAATGGGAATCGGAATGATACTAGTCTGGCTCCCACAAAGCCCTGCGTCTAGATGTAGTGAGACGATAATGATGAAAGTGAGATCTGCAGAGCAGACTTCAGGAGCAAGAGGGAGAATTTAATGAGGATACATTCCACATGCATGCAGAAAGGACATCTGTATGTGCACATATACCCAATACATGCATGTTCAATGTGCAGCCCTCAGATAGACATACATGCAAATACATGCATAGACAAATGTAAGCACAAGAAACATGCCTACACACACAAACTTGTAACACATATACTCACAAACACAGTAATGTACATGTGTATGAATAGACATGTACAGTGCAGCATATAAGTGGGCTTCAGGTATGCACATGTGCAACACACATTCATACAAACACACACATTTACCTGGGCATACCATGGGCACATATGTACAGCTTTCATGTCTCAGGCCTAACCACAGGTTTGTATATGCATGGACACAGAACATTTTCACACAACATGCATGGGTTTATGATATTCCAGATTTATTCATATACATATATACATATATAATATCATATATATATTATATATATATATATATATATATATATATATATATATATAGAGAGAGAGAGAGAGAGAGAGAGGGTTGATTGAGGATTAAAAATGTCTCCAAATGAGTTATTAGTGACTTTCAAGAATGGGAAATGAGAGGAACTTTTTTGTCTGTTGTGATTTATGATTACGCTATTCCTAAAATTCTGACATTAAATGTTTAGCACAATGATGATCATGGGGTTTCATCCTCTTACCTGAAGAAGAGTCCTAGAGACTTAAGGTTTTCTAGGAAAAAAAAAGAAGAAATGAGTTGGGAAAATGTTAAAGGTTATGCCTTATTAGGCAGCAATGTTAGCAGCAATTTGAGTCAGTTCTGGTTTTGTGGTGGTGGTAGTTGTTGTTGTTGTTGTTGTTGTTGTTGTTGTTGTTGTATTAGGATATTTAACCTTAAAACTACAAAGTTGAAGAGATATTCTCTCCCAATATCACTAATACAGTAGCAACCTAAATTTTCTGGATAGAACCAGAGTGGATGTGAGGTCCATCGGGAGGGGACCCCAATCCCTACGGGGAATCTACCACTGATGTTTCGACCAATGATCAACCAGTAAACTGCCTTCCAAAGATACAAGGTTATATCTGTTGACTTCAGCAGTTTTCAGCCTCAGGCGGAGAACCTCTTTTGATAGTAGGTGATGGTCAAAGCTCATAAGTAGCCACGGTACAGATTTTGCTGTATTGGGCGATGCGTGAGTGTGTAATGGAGGTGAACGTATTCACAGTGCAGTGGATACAAAGAAGTTTTCAACTTTCAAAATTATTTCAATAAATACAAAACTATCATCCTACAGAGACTGTGAACTGCTTCCAGATAGTGTGTTCCATACTAAGAGTCACCTATGTCTTTCTATGCCGTTTACTCCTCTTATATGTGTGTTCCCCTTTCAGTTCTTAGCATGCTTTAAGGATTAATAAGGCTGTTTGAGTTTTCCTCCCCTGTCTGTCACTCTGTTATTTCTATTTTACCAGCTCATTCTCTCCAGATAACATTTTGTGTTTCCCTTAAACTTTCTATGCCAAGTGAGTTCTGATTAGAAGCTAGGCATTGTGACCCTTCCGTTCTCTAGAGTTTGGTTTTCATAGTACACCTTTAAAGAGCGTTGGCCTTTGCTCCAGCATGCAGTTAAGTTGCTGAAGATCGTCTGAATCTTTGTGAAATTGCTTTTAGTCTGTGGCAGACCAGGTCATCAGTGGGCTGTTTTAGGCCATAGTTCAGGTGTGCCTCAGACACTAACACGTGCTTTGTCTGTTCTGAACAACAGAAATGAAACTCTCCCTGGTCCCATTCTGTGCCCATAATTGTCCAATCTGCTTCTTTATGAAGAGACCTTTTCCCCAACCCCTAATGATCTCAGGAACTCTTCCTTGCTCCTGCTAAAATTATTATTGCTCATGGTAGCTACCTTGGGCTCCTATATGGTTATGAGTCTTCAACAAGAAAAACCCACCTTTGTTTAAGTTTCTCATCTTATCTCTGGTATAAGTCCTTTTACAAGATGACATGTTTGGCTGTTACTTTACAAGAAATGAAAAACAATTTGGAGACGATGGAATGGACGTAACATGAGTCTTGTTAACTTTTCTCTCGACTGTTTCTCCGCTGCATCGGAAACACCAGGATCTTTATTTATGGTTTGGGGAAAGCACTGGGGTTGGGCATAATGTAGTAGGGGAAACTGACTTGGGGATTACTGTCCAATTTTGTTGTGTACTTGAGGCAATGTCCAAGAATAACTTACTTTAAAAAATTCCCCTCTTAGCATAGCGTAGGGAAGCTGCTCCATGCAAGAGTCAGAGGCGGTTTTAGAGCTTAAATTGTTTGGAAGTTTTATCTACTTTGGAATGTCTGTTTTCTAACATCTTTCGTATTTTATACAAAATGGTATTACTGTATTCTTGATGTTTCTGCAGTATAGATTCTTTGTGGCTGTTTTAATAGAAAATGAGGGAGAGACAGAGACAGAGACAGAGAGGCACAGAGAGACACAGAGACACAGAGAGACACAGAGACACAGAGAGACACAGAGAAAGAATCTGTGTTTCTAGAGAGGATTCTTTCACTGACTTCGGTTACACCAGCCAACATTATATAGCAGGCTTTCTCAGATGCAGACATCAGCTTTGCATGACACATCTTCTCAAAAATCACAGAGATATGGAACCACAAGATTCACACTCTAAGATTCTGTGCCAAATGCAGTGATAGTAGCTGACTGGGTGTGTATCTCATGAAAGTGTCATGTTTAGAGGTATAGATCCATACCTGAAGCGAAAACTTCTGGTTTCTTTGGAAAGTCAGTTGTGTCAGATACTGTTTTGCTGAAGCAGACATAGGTGAAGGTACATTTGGCTGAAGCAGACACAGGTGAAAGGATGTTTTGCTAAAGCAAGCACAGGAAAGGACAGATGATAAAGGACTCTGTGCCTTCCTAGAGAGAAACGCACCAAAAAACTTCGGGTGGTGTTCTGGTGGCTTCTTGCTGCTTCCACAGACTTGACCAGATTGTCAGAGTAATGTCAGCTGATACAGACTCATGTGGAGTTTTGCAAAGACAGACTTACATATTGAGGCAAGACCCACAGAAGGACACATGATGTTTGGAAAGAGTATAAATAAGACTCAAGAGACATTGAGAGAAGCTTGCATAGCTGGCTTTGCAATGCTTCTTGGTAGCACATCTTGGTCTTCGCTAATCTTTGGTTCATTGAGAGAGGTACAGCAGAGAATGTCTGGTGTCTCTGCTGGTCCTGGTCACACCCACTGACATATACTGATTTGGCAGAGACCTAGCTGTTTCTGCTAGATCGTGCCACTGCTGCTGATTCATCTTTGCTACCCTGACACTACTGAACTGGACTGCTGATATATTTGTGAAGTATTTGTGAGTAGATCGAGATGCCACTGCTGATTCCTGTGAACTAAATTGCTGATTTCCTGACCACGCAGATTGAATTTGCTCCAAAGAACAATTTCTAAACAGGTCCACTTCCCCCGTATCCTAATAACCTTTCTTTCCCACTACCTCTGGTGTGTGGTGGGCTGGAAGGGAGGTTAAAACGTTTAAGTACCATTATTAAAAATAGAGTTTGAAGCATCAAAGACAACACATACCTGTATACATGACACTCAGTCAACAACACATCTTCAGTTCCACAAATTTCAATCATCTCAAAAATGGTTGCTATCAGGCTTCATGATAACAAAACAACGATGTCCTGTTTACACCAATAGATCATCGTGTTTACCCACCATGCTAGAGAATGAGTCTTACCATGCTCGTGTACTTAAAATTTACAATATTTGCAAGGAAGGAAATACAAAATGCAATGTAATAGATATAAATATACTGAACGTACAGCTTTATTTTAAGACCTAAGATAAACAAAAATAAATATATAGAAGGGTGAACTCTCATTATTCTTTTTCCTCATAATATTTAGCATGTATATTTTAATCAGATATTGAAACAATATATGTTGATTATGAATACTATAATATGTATTACTAATACTATACTAAATGGGTATTTTAATATTTAGATATCCAAATTAAAAATAGTACATGCTTAAAAATCTAAAGAATGCATGTTCTTGAGTGAATACTTTAAGTAGATGGATACTGGATTCACAAAATGAGTAAAGAGGAAGACACAGTCACAGCTTAACCACCATTGATCTTCCCATATTCTGTAGCTCACAGATGGAGCTTCCAACTAGGAAAGGAAGTCAGAGGCTCCTTCAGTTGGTTTTCCAGGATGCAACAATAAGTGATGGCAGAATTTAAAGCTCATCCTGCTGTTTGCAAAATATATCATTACTTCACTTCTCTGTTACCCACATTACAAAAAAAATCAACTCATCTAAGAACAGAAAGACAACTAGGTTTAAAGTTTAGAGAATGGGTTAGAAAACTCCAAACAGCACATCTGTAACTTATTGTTATTTACAGCATCCAATTCTTCTTAATTTCTTTCATTCCATAAAGTTATCCCAGGAGAGATACTATTCCTCACGTGAAGTTGTTTTTAAAATTTTCTATAATTGTAGAAACCAAATGTCGTCCCTAACTAAGAACAAGGCTGAACGCACTACTGAATGGGGAAAGAACATAGGGCGCTGAGAAAGGATGGATTTCACCTGGATGGATGACAGCTGTCTTCCACATGGCCCATGCCTCATGCCTCCAAGTGACAATGCCTACTTTGTTGGGTTTGCCTGTGGCTAGTTGCTACAAAAAGAACGCAAAACAAAACAAAAACTGCCAACCAAACAAACAAGAACATAACCTCAGAGTCTGTCTATGAGGCAGAGCCCAAACACACCCATTCATAGACGGCTAAAGGGAATATGAGAAAACACATGTCTATTACTTCTCATTACATGAAAAGAACTTCCCATGCTGTGCCTATTACGGTGTACATTGCTTTTATTTTTCATGCATCAATTCAGAATGCTCTTGAGATAGGCATTCTTACTCATCAACAGGTAAGGAGATAATGAAACATAAACAGAATAAACCTGAACCAAAACTGTGGAAAGGAATTTTGGTGACTTAGACCAGCATTCGGTTTCCTATTTTTAAGGACATGGGGAATTAACTCTGTGCGTCAGAGCTGCTCAAGTTTTCCTCTATCTGCACAGCTTTATTCATGTCCATATTCTTTTTTCATTTATTCTTCTCCTCCTCCTCCTCCTCCTCCACCTCCTCCTCTTCTTCCTCCTCCTCACCATCCTCCTCCTCCTTCTCTTGCTCCTCTTTCTTCAATTGTTCATGTTCATATGTTTGTGTACATGTGGATATAGGTGTATATATATGCTGGCCTCTGTATATTGTGTATACATGTTTTTATAAATTTGTGTATGTGTATCCGTATTTGTTTCATGGCAGCGAGATTGTGTGTTTTACATGCATGAGTGTGTACTACTTCTCTGTTGCTGTCATGCAGCATCATAACCAAGACAACTTGTAGAAGGAATTGTTTATTTGGGTTTGTGGTTCCAGAAAGAGAGATGGCAGCAGATTGATGGAGCAGGAAGTTGAGAAATCACATCTTCACCCATAATCATGAAGCAGAGTAAACTAGAAGTGGGGATGAGGTTACAGTCTTTCAAAGGCCACGCCTAGTGCCATATTTCCTCCAGCAAGTCTCCACCTTCTAAAGCTTTCACAACCTCCTCAAACAGCATCCCCAACTGGGAACCAAGTGTTCAAGTACCAGTGCCTGTCGGATAGATTTCTCATTCAACCCACCAGAGTATGTCTGTATGTATATGCATGTCATTGCATTTTATGTATATATGTGTATTGATGAGTGAGCTGGTATGTGTGTCTGGGCCTCTGTGTGTTTATATATTTGTGTCTGAATTGTGTGTGTGTTCTATATGTTTGCTTGTATGTATGTATATGTGAGTATGTTTGTGCTTGTATATGTGTTCTTGTACATGTTTGTGTGTGCGTTCACTTCTTCATAGGTGTACATCTGTGTTCCTAATTCCCTAAATCTGGTTACCTCTAATTTCAGGCAGACTGTTGCCTGAGGGATACTTCTTAGACAATGTCACCTTTGAGACAAGCACAAGCAATTCCTAGTTTCAGTACTCTTAAACAAGCAGTGTGTGAAACAAGAAGCATTGTTCTTCCCTCTAGGGACTGACAAACTGTTGAAAAAATTACAAATCTGTTCTTGTTAAGCTGTGCCTGGACAGATTTTGACTCTGTAGAAAGTCAGCCAGCAGACTCTGGACCTGAGCCATCTCACTTCTCCAGAGATAATCTTACAAACCTACATCAAACTCCTTCACATGGCCAGTTCTCAGAACGATCTGTCCTGGCCTAGAATTCCTCCTTTGCACTCAAATTCACCTCAGAAAAGAATTTAGGGCCAGGTGATGGTGTTCAGAAATATAAAGATAAAGGGAGAAAGTTGTCTTTCCACTGCATGGATGCACAGAACCCCAACATACACCTCTGTCCTACAGCTGATCCTTGTATGATACAAACATCACACTTGGGGACATGCTGCCAGCAGAAGTGGCTCTTTTCTGTCATCCACATCTTTCAGACAATGCTCAATCTCCATCATTTTTTCTCCTTCCCTGAATAGAGCATAGGTCTGGCTCCAGCAGGAGTGTACAGAGTTTAAAGGCAGCTGGGCTATGTCAAGACAAATAATATAAGAATCTATGCCAGCAACCCTCAAAGAAAACATCAGTCACCAAGATGTTAAGGTTTGTGGATTTAAACCTAAGTTTTGTTTGTTCATTTGTTTTGCTTATTTGTTTTAAATGGGGTCTCAATTGCATTGCACAAGCTTGCCTTCAATAACCTTCAAACCCCAGCCTCTTGATTAGCTGAGACTATATGAATATACTATCATGCCCAGCTGGAAGAGGAGTGTATTCTGGAAAGGAAATATCTATCAAATTACCTTATCACAGCATTAAGAAGGCTGAGCAGGGGTAATCACAGGTCTGAGGATGACCTGGGCCACATGGTAAATTATTGAATCAAAACCAAAACAAACATGTATGACACTAAATTCATATTCAATAAACATTTCTTATAAATAAAGACATATCAAATAGTATTAATCTAAGTTAGGAACTGTTGCCTTAACATATGACTTAGTATGTGTTGGCCTTTACTTTTCTCATATTTATTTGCTTATGAACATGTTCATATCGTCAATAATGACTAGTAGAATAGATACCAGGGCCTGATGAAAATTATAAGTTGTGAAAACATATTTACCATGGATAACATGGCATGCAGTGGTGTTTTGCCTAAACATATGTCTGTGTAAGAGTATTGGAGTCCCTGAAATTGGAATTACAAACAGTTGGAAGCTGCCTTGTGCATCCTGGGAATTGAACTCAGATCCTCTGGAAGAGTAACCAGTGCTCTTAAGCACTGAGCCATCTCTCCAGTCCCCAGAACAACATAATTTACTATGAAATTGCTGCCCCATGAGTCCTGGGCTGACAAAGGCTGAAAAGCAATAGCATTTACTCAAATTGTGCAAAAGGAATTATCACTCTTCTAGTGGCTTAGGTCTGAAGAAGACAAAGGACTCTGAGTGGAAGAAATCCCCTGAGGCTCAGAGGGAGGTGAAAGCAACCCAAGAAGAGAGGAGAGGTGACAGTGTTTGAGTGTTGTGATGTTAGAGGACCTTATCAGCCACAATAAGGATAATGCCCTCCATTAAAGGGTTATTGAAAGCCATCAGAGCCTCCAATCCCTAGCTCCTGGCCAGGACCTCTGCAAACTCTCAGGAGCCTGTCGCCTGAGTAATAGACTCCCTCCATTCCCTAACTTCTGAGGTACCCACTTGAACTCCCAGGAACTCAGCAGCTGAACAAAGTGGTGCAATCTACCTGGACTGGAGGAAGTTCCCTTTTGCAGTGTGTGATGATTCGAAAAGAGATGCATAACTAGTCAAGATGCTGAGAATGAAGGATAGTTGAGTGCTCATCCCTAAGTTCAACATCTGGAGCAATCCCTCTAAATACCCAGGAACGCCATGAAACAGTGAATAGAAAGACCGTACAAACTGGAGAATGGGCAGGACTGTGACTTCTGGATAGGATACGACAGATGTAATGAAGAACACCAGCATCATGGCTACCTCCCATGAGCTGCACAAAATCACTAGACATGAAAGTAGACAGGAGACTAGTTGGGAAGGAGGAGGTCTATGGGTGTGGGAAGGGGGTAAAGGAGTAATGAGAGATGAATGTGTTTAGAGTATATTACATACACACATGAAATTGTCAAAAATTACAAAGAAAATATTCAAAGAAGAAAAGAAAGAAAACAAGATCCACCAGCTTCCAGAGCCTTTTAAACACCCGAGAGATTTGGATGTTTCAGAGGCACTCCCAGTACTAGTGGGGGAACTGAGGGACTAAAAATGAGTGAAAGGATATGACATGACTCTACCCAGGATATAACAGCAAAAGAGACAGAGCCATGAAAAGGATAAAGTTGGAAGAATAGGCATGGGAGATTAGTGATGGAAAGACCGGGATGGAGAGAGGGGCATGGTGAGTAACTTGGGTGCCCTCCAGATTTTTGGCTTCTAGGGTTGTGCAGGTGCCATCTCGCAACTGTGATGAGCACGTGAGAAGATGGAGTCAACTTTTGTTCTTGCCATGCTGGGGTTGAACCTTCACGTGGCATGGTCAGCTTTAGTACTGCACATACTTCTGTAAGCTCTGTCATGAGACCTTGACATTTACCCCGGTAAGTGCCAAGTGTCCTGTTGATCTTGGAGGTGCCAGGTTAGATGGGATCACCCGAGGAAAAGGGTTTTCTCCCATTTAGAAATGAAGCAGAGAAATGTAGAGCAGTGTAAGAGATCAGAACAGAAGAGGCTACGTGGTGGCAACAGGAAAGGGCAATGTGACTGGAGCAAAGGCGGGGTCTCTAAAGCAAGAAGTGACTCAATAGATTGAATTCTGACAACATGGGATTTCATTGGAAATAAAACATATTGTATTAATATAAGAACGGTGAGTGAAGAGTGAGAATGGGATAGAGTACCTTTCAATGAATACTCCTGGCCTCCTAGTGGGTGGGGGAGGGACAAGTGGAGGACAGGTGAGGAGGGAGAATTTCTGTGTTCTTTGGTGAAACAGCTTTTTATGTGGGAGTAAATACTGATGAAAGGGCAAACTCTTAAGAAAGAAAATTTGAAAACAGAAGAAGATATTTACTGTGTTACTAGGAAGTCTAACTTGAAAGGTGGCTGGGGCACATGTGGATTGAGCTTTAAAAAGGGGTCCTACCTCACCAGAAAGGCAGCAAGCAGAAAAGGTGAAGTGAAACCCAGACCCACAGGCAAGCTCTTAGGACTTCTTAGAGCTCTGCAGGAACAATAGCAGCACACAGGCAGACTGCCTCATGCATTTATTCCTGGTCAGCTGAGCCTATCTCCTTTGACTGCAGTAGACTCCAGACCTTGGAGTTGCAGAGAGAGTCTGTGACTGTTTCTCAATTCACTCAATACTCCTGAACATGCCCCTTCAAGGGAGGCACCATCAAGCTTGGTCTGTTTTCTCAGCTGCCATAGGTCTCAAGTTATATCTCAGAGATATAACATTATGTTACTGAGTAGGTTAGACATAACTTTAGGTAGGTGGGTGAAGTGACGTCAGCATGTTCCTAGGAGGCCCCAGTCATGTATCTGATTGCGGAACTGATGTATCAGTCTCTCTGAGGGGAACCCTGAACTCAGAACAAAGGAAATACCGTCACCACTACTGTTCAACGCTTGCCCCCTAACACATGTTTAAGGTATATTTTCTTTCATAATCCACACAGTGCAAATGAGTATTTAGGGTAGATGAGGACATACTTAGGGACAGGGTAGAGTGAGAATCCAAGAATGAAATGCCATCTGCATCTGGCAGATGACATTTAGCCTAATATACAATCAGAACATTTTCCATAGGTCAGAAAGCTGGTGTGTCAGTTTCACACATTTTCTGCAACACTTTTCCTACTCTCTGATGCCCTCTCTATGGACTTTATTTTCTGACAGCCAGTTCAGCTCCTTACTTTCCTCTTCCTAGAAAGCTTGGCTAACATTCTGTAACTAGAAATGTTGACGTCAATGTTACAGATATCTTTACTTACATGTACAGTGACTCAGCAGCTCTGCTTCTCTAAGCCTCATGTTCAAAGAACTAAATGCAGTAATGTATAGAAAAGGCCACAAATGAAGAAAAACTTAGGGAGCCAGATTTCTTTAGACACAAGAATCTGAGATGCAAGTCAGCAAATGGATAACAAGCAGGAAAAATTTGTAGCATTGGCCAATGTCTGCAGGCCTTTATGTATGTTGCACAGTCTAACTGTAACTTTTATTCTGTGTTTGTCAACAGGACTTTAATTGGTTACTACTAGACCTACCTTATAAGTGAGGAGGCAGAGTATGCAAAATTTATTTAAATTAGGAACCAACTGAGATCAATTGAGAGTTTAAGTCTTGCCTAACTGCTTCCAAATCCTTTGCATTTTCTACTAGGTTTCTTTGATTCCCAATGAACAGAAGAAGAAGAAAAAGAAGAAGAAGGAGGAGGAGGAGGAAGAGGAGGAGGAGGAGGAGGAGGAGGAGGAGGAGGAGGAGGAGGAGGAGGAGAAGGAAGAAGGAAGAAGAGGAAGAGGAGGAGGAGGAGAAGGAGAAGAAGGAAGAAGGAAGAAGGAAGAAGAAGAGGAGGAGGAGGAGGAAGAGGAGGACAGGAGGAGGAGGAAGAGGAGGAGGAGGAGGAGGAGGAGGCATACAGTGAGTTAAGGCAGAGATATCGCTGACTTCTTTGATAGTATCAGATCAAGCAAGAGGTCCAGTTAGAGGAGCACCTGGACTGGAGTGGTCTGGTTTCTCCAGAAGATGAGAAGAGATAATACAAATCAGCCCTCATAATGTTCACAGTATCATATTGATGACAGGACAAGAAACTGGCAGGGAAAACAGTCACTATTGTACAAGGAAAAGATGATATAGAAACCTCCATATAGGGATGGGTATAAGAATGTTAGAAACCTGAACCACCATTTTTCTCTTGTTAGAAAACAGGTCTTTCAAGGTCTGTAGGCATATAAAAGGCCACCTAGAAATGCAAGAAAAACGAGGGACCACTGAGAAGTGTTCCCAACCCTGGTATGCTAACCATAAAAGCTGTAATGACCTCCTACAGACACTTCCTTATAAGCATCTGGGTAATCCTGATTTGCTCCATCATATGTTTGCTTCATATCTCTTCCTTCTAGGATAGGAATACTGGACTTGATAAAGGGACGATGCTGATACCTTGTGTTAGTGTCTAAATACCTATATAAGAAGGCAAGGTGGATACCTACTGCCATGGTAATTGTGTGATAAGAGAGGAGGAAGATGGACATCCTCAAGATGTCTGTACAGATACATGAACTAGTAGAGGAAGAGATACTTTGGGAAGGAAAGATAATAGTAATAATGAGTCGGTGGTGTCTCAAGATCATAGGCAAATCCGTAATGTTAGATTTGTCCCCAAATAGGCATAGACTTGATCCAGATCAGTCTCCAAGTCAAGACATGCAAATAGAAGACCAATATTTATATTTAGAAGAAATAGGAGATTGTAGTTTGGAAATCAAGATTCCAGGCATTAATGGACTGAGATTTAACTTAAAAGCACAATGATAATTAAAATGACTTTCATTTCCACCCCAAAATATTTTACTATTCTGAATGTGATTTAGAAATAAAAACTAAAAACATTGTAATAGATTTTAATTGGTCCAGGACAATGAACACAATTAGAAAGTGAGTGTCTTGAAAGAGATCTATTGGGTTTAGACTACTTTCTAAGCACTGATAGAAATGACAGATTTCCATCCCACCTAAATCTACTTAGAAACTGCATTTATTTATGTTTTTTTCACATTAATCTGCTATTGTAGTCAACTTCCTTGGGACTGTTTCTTACTCAAGGAGTGTATTTGATTCAGTCATAAGATACAGAACGCTAATAGACATTATTAATATGACTTATCATCAGAAGTTACTAGCTTGCAAAATATTTGAATCGTATTACCACATGGTTACCACAGGCAAGTTACAAAATGCCAGGGGCCAACTCTCCAAATGCCTATTACTTACGTAAGTCATTCTGCATGAGTTCTGGACGAGACACTGAGTTCTATTACAGGAAGCAGGGAAAGTTTCATAAGACAAACACTTGCCAGTGTGAGCAGTCCAAATATATAGTTGGCCTTTTCAGCTTCCATACCCAGGACTTTCACATGAAAGACACAAAGACATATGGATGTCCTTATGGATTTAGAGAAGTTGGCCCACATCCCATCATGAGTACAGATATTGTGTGTGTCCCATGCGATGATAGCTTTTAGAATTCCCCAAGATAGACAACTAAGGGTAACAGTTACGTTTGGGATGAGGGCTGAGATGGGAGGGAGGGAGGGTGCTCTTTTACCACATGATAAGACTTGGGAGCAGTCCATGATTGAATTAAGATCATGATGTAAAGATTATGGCCCTCATAGGGAATCATATCACAGGGCAGGGAAGGAAAAGTTCTGTGGTATCTCAATGTATGTAAATCATTTGTGGACCAAAGAAAGATGCCATGATTTATTAAAAAGAGGGGTAACAGTAGGTTAGGGAGGCGGCTCTCTGCATAAAATCCCTGCAGCGCAAGCATGATAAAATGAGTTTAAATCCCCAGCATCCAAGTTAAACAACAAAACAGAAAAAAAACAAAACCCAAAAACAATAAAAGACAAACCCAACTTGGTGTAATACATATGCCTGTAATCACAGAACTGGGACGTGAGGAGGATTTCTGAGGCTCACTCACTGGTAAGTTGGTAAGTCTGGTCTTTTGGTAAGCTTCATGTTCAGTGAACACCCAACATTGGCCTCTGGCTCTCACATCACTCATGCAAATACACACAAACACACACACAAAAGACAATAAAGAATAAAACCATGAGCCTCCAAGACACAAATCAGAAAAAGATTAATTATTATGAGCATGCCTCATGAGAACCTCTATTTTCCTGAAGAATAAAATAAGTCATTATAGTAAAATGCTTTCATTCTGGTACCACTTTGACACTCTGTAGAAGAGAATCAGATTCTGAAATCCCTAATGGGCACTTTGTATATAAGAAAAATTCATCCCTTCAATATTCAACGTATCACTGTCCGAGTATATTTTAAATTTATACTTACTCTTCTTTAAAGAATATGGGTATCTGGATAACAGTACAATTTCAATGCCAAAATAATTGTCTATCCTTCCTCATTGTAAACTGTGTAAGGGGACACTTGATAACATATTTGACCACTGTGGTTTCAAAGATATTCTGCCTCTGGAAGAAATCCCAAGAAACAATAAGCTAAGTCTTTGGTATGCTTCTGTAACCGGGTGATGATGTGTGTCTAATTTAAGGAAAAAGGTTCAGCCCTCCAAGAAAAGTCTATTATAAATTTTAATTCATTGCTTAGTTTCATTTCCTCCTGCTGTGATAAAACATTTTCATGGAAGCACCTTTAAGGAAGACAGGATTTGCTTAGCTCACAGCTCCAGGCTAGAGTCCATCACTGCAGGAAAGTAAAGGTGGCAGAAGCTTGAAAGAGCCGGTCACATCCTCAGTCAAGTTTAGGAGAGAATAGATCCATGCATGCCAGCACTCAGCTGTTTCTTCTTGTACAAAGTTCAAGGAAAGTGACAGCCACATTGGATGGATCTTTTCACTTTAATTAACACAATCAAAACAATACCACCACACACATACATACACGCACGCACGCACACGCACACGCACATGCCCATAAAGCAATCTGAGGTAGACAGTCCTTCACTGAGATTCTCTTTCCAGGTGATTCTAGATTCTTCTGGTAAACTCATGAGGACTGGAGAGGGAGCTCATAGGTACTGGCTTCTCCTCCCAGAACCTGATGTTGATTCCCAGCCTCTTGATTCCCAGCATTCCCAGCTCCCATATAACCTTTTATACCCACCCAGCTGTAGCACCAGTTTCAGAGGGTCTGACACTCTTTTCTGACCTGTGCCAGGACTGATGACAGGCCTTGCAAGAATGAAAAACACACATAAATTTTTATTTTTTTAAACAAGAAAACACAAAGGAGCAATATTGTGGCCAAATGACAACATTAAGATGTTTCTATTGTATAGATAAAAATTAATATTTACTTTGAAATCATACTGCAAAGCTTTACTCCTCTATAGGAAGACAGAAAATAAAATGAGTGAACCAGAAAGCATACATTTTTCTCTTGGCTTTGTAAAAAGCTTTCTTTAAATTTTATATTTCTGTGTGCATTGCATATTCAGCCGTGTGCATATACCCATAAAGATCACAAGAAAGGGTAAGATCCCCTAGAGCTGGAGTCTCAGATAGTTGTGAGCCACCAGACATGGGGCTTAGCAAGAGGACTTGGGTCCCCTGGAAGAGCAGCAAACAAAATAGTGTTTTGACTTTTTGTGTGTTTTGTTGGATTTTTAAAGCCTACTTTTATTATTGTCTCATGTAAGACATATCTAAATCTTACTTTTGGTAAGATGATTAAAAATTAATTATATAACACTAAATGTAAATTGGTGATTAGTTACTAAAGGTTAATATAGAAATTAGGGATTTTTTTTTATTAAAAACAAAGAAATTACAAATTTCTTTACAAATAAAGTAAATAAAATTTTCTAATGCAAGTAGTATGTTTTACAAAACATGCATTGAAAAATAACTTTACTCAAATATTTTGCTAGCTGTAGATCGGTTTTAAAATCACACATTTTTAATCACACACTAATTAGTCCTGAAGCATAAAGTAGAAGTATGTATATATAATTCCCTCTAATAAGAGGCATGAGCCAGGGGACCAGCATGGGACTACAGCAATGACCTATGTTCCTGTGACTAAGTACAGTATTCATTGCCTTAGAACTCATGGGAATTTAATCTCAGACCAATTAAGAGAATGTTTGGCAGTCTCAATTAACCTGATAACCAAGAATCCCCATACAGCATCGAACTCCCTTAAGAATTTTCTAAATGTAGAAAATTCTTACTTTAACAGAAATGATGGAAAAGTGGACAGAAATCTGCATGGATGAAATCATTCTAAGAGAATTTAGCAGGAGCAAACATGATTCATGTACAGGCATTCCAAGCAGGAAGTAGATGAGTTTTCTTACAACTTGTCTTTCTGATATATTATGGATGGCAAAAAATCTGCAATTGGTGAGATCACCTTCCAAATTGGTTGCCAGAGAAGTAAGAAATGAATACATGAGTTGAATAGATAGATGATAGAGATATATAGAAAGATATATAAATAATAGCACATATCAATGAGATATGGTAGAGATAGATAATAGCTGATACAGATTAGAGATGGATATATAGATGATAAAGGATAGATGAGCTAGGTATAAAGACGATGGATACATTCATACATTACAGATAGATTAGACAGATAGACAGATAATAGATATATAGATAGAATTAGATAATAGAAAAATGACAGATAGATGATAAATAGCAATTACTGAGCTAAATAATTGCAAGATAATAGATAGTAGAGGGGAGAGAGAGAGAGAGAAAGAGAGAGAGAGAGAGAGAGAGAGAGAGAGAGAGAGAAAATTGGGTAAGTGATAGATATGTGTCAGATTACTGAAGTCTGTACACTGCCTATGACCTATAATTTAGATGTAGCAATCAGATTCTTTTTTGATATAATCCAGAAGGGGCAACCAATAACTTATTCGTTTATATATTCTTTTAAACTTCATGCCATACCAACAGATATATTTACTCGGGGTGGGATTTTATTTTTTCTAGCAATGACGGCCTAAACTCTAATCATAGGTATTGAATGA
The DNA here is from genome assembly GCA_028551405.1 of Uromys caudimaculatus. NCBI lineage: Eukaryota > Metazoa > Chordata > Mammalia > Rodentia > Muridae > Uromys > Uromys caudimaculatus. The sequence continues at coordinate 44,752,327 of CM052714.1, forward strand.
ATTTCTGTTCCTATCACTAAATACAACCCTAGCCAGATCTCTCAGTGTTCTCTTGGCACTCTTCATCTTAATTACTTTTTTATTGCTGTGATAAAACACCAAGACCAAGGCAAATTATAATAGAAAGCATTAATTTGGGGATTGTGGCTTAAGAGGGTTTGAATCTATGCTGGTGAAGCAAAGGTTGAGAGCTTACTTCTTCATCCACAAACTATAGGCAGAGAGAGGAAAACTGGGGATGGCTCAAGTCTTTTGAAATCTCAAGGCCTATGCACAGTGACATTCCAAGCAGGAAGTGGATGAGTTTTCTTACAACTTGTCTTTCTGATATACTATGGATTCCAAACCATTGTATCAACTAGGAACCAGGTATTCAAATATATGAGCCTATGATGGCATAATCATTCAAATTACCACACTGTATATTTGAACTGATGTAGAATAAACTGATTAAACCAAGAGTCTGGTGGTAGCATTCTTTTTATTGTATGTGTATGTTAGTTACATAAGGAAATATATCTGGAAGAGGCTACTTGAATAGCCCTCACATCTTGACAATCTTGCCTATACTGCACTATTAAAAGTGGTCAGTTCAATTCACTTAAAGCACTCCAACCACCAAGACATAAAATTTAATTGTCCAACTCAAAACCTTAAACATTATGGTCTGAAATATTTCCAGGGGAAAAGTGGGGTTTGAATAAATTCCTATTGAATAAAAGAAAGAATATAATCATTTTAAGTTGTGAATTCTTTTTTATTATTATTTTTATGTTACAACCATGATGCTATTCTGTCGTAGGAAGCAAAAACATTTAATTTTTGTTCATTCTACAATTACCTATTGTACTGGCTAACTTTATGTCAATTTGACACAAACTGGAATCTTCAGAGAGGAGAGAGCTTAGACTGAGAAAATGCCTCATTAAGACATGACCTGATTTATTTATGTTCTTATTTACGTATTTACTTACTTATTTATTTATTTATTTATTTATTTATTTAACTACATCCCAAACACTGTCCTCCATCCTGTTGCCCCACCACTGCCTGCTGTCACAGAGTCCCTTCTCCCATCTCCCCTCCCCTTCTCCTCTGTGAGGATGGAGATCCACTGGGTATACCTGCACAAGGCTGATCAAGTCTCTGCAGGATTAGGTGCACCCTCTCCCACTGAGTTCAGACAAAGCAGCACTGTTGGGGATCAGATTCCACAGTCAGGCTACAATTTAGGGACAGACTCCACTCCAGTTATTGGGGGACCCCCATGGAGACTGAGTTGCCCATCTGCTACATATGTACTGGGGTTCTCATTCTATGTTGCATATGTTCTTTGATTAGTGGCTCAGTCTCTGAGAACTCCCAGGAGTCCAGGTTAGTTGACTATGTTGGTCTTCCTTGTGGAGTTCAATTCTTGCTCCAGCTCTTCCATAAGAGTCCTGACCTCCATTCAATGTTTGGTTGTGGGTTTCTGCATCTGTTCCAATCAGCTGCTGGGTAGAGTCTCTCAGAGGACAGTTATGCTAGGCTCCTGTCTGCAAGCACAATAGAGTATCATTAATAGTGTCAGAGATTAGTGCTTACCCTGGGATGGATGTCAAATTAGGCCAGTTATTGGGTGGCAGTTCCTTCTGTCTCTGCTCCATCTCTGTCCCTGCCTTTCTTTTAGACAGAACAAATTTTGGGTGGATAGGTTTGTGAGTAGGTTGGTATCCTTATCCTTCCACTGGGGGTTCTGCCTGGCTACACGAGGTAGTCTCTTCAAGTACCATGTCCCCACAGTTAAGCATCTCCTCTAAGGCCACCTGCATCAATTACTAGGAGCCTCCTCTACCTCAGGACTCTGAGACTTCTTAGAGATTCCCCCATCCCACCCCACCCCCATTCTCCTGACCCTCTGGCTTTCAGGAACTCTTTCCTGTCTCTCCACACACCATTACCCTTAACCCTCCCATTCCCTCTCCCACACAGAAGGAAGGCCTGGGTCTTCCTTCTTGTTTAGCTTCTTTGGGTCTGTGAAGTGTATCATGGATATCCTGTACTTTATGGCTAATATCCACTTAGTGAGTGCATACTATGCATGTCCTTTTGGATCTGGGTTACCTCACTCAGAATGATATTTTTTAGTTCCATTCATGTGCCTGCAAAAGTCATTTTCTTAATTAGTTATCACTGTGGGATTGCCAAGGCCATTGTGGGTGGTACCATCCTTGGGCTGGTATTCCTGGGTTCTAAGAAAGCAGACTGAGCAAATCATCAGGAGCAAGACAGTAAGCAGCATTCCTTCATGGCCTACACATCAGATACGCCTCTGCTTCCTGCACTTCATGACTACCTGCCTCACTGTTTTTGATGAACTATGATGTGAAACTCTAGCAGAATAAACCCAGTCCTCCCCAACTTGCATTTCGTCATGATATTTCAACCCAGCAATAGTCACCCTAACTAAGACACCTACTCTAAGTAATAGATTTCCTTCTGTTTTTATCAGTCAGCTGATTTAAATGTTTGCATCGAATTGTCTACATGTGACTGGTGTGTGTCAAACCAAAACACCTCAACAAACTTCATCTGAAATCTTTAAGAGTACATTATTAAAGTTGAATGTCAATATTAACTTTTGATAAATTCAGTCACGTTCAAATTAGAATATAGAACATATGGTTTTGGGAAATATTTGATCCATTTGCATAAGACATGAAAGTTTTGGGAAAATGACCATTTTAGTCAGGCAGACTAGATGAGATAAGAAAAAGGGTGGGTATGACCATCTGTTTAGCTTCCTCTTGATTTTATTTAGCACTTAAAACACACACACACACACACACACACACACACACACACACACACACACACACACACACACATACACTCAAAACCAACACACATTAAATTCTAATGGCCTGGCTTCATGCTATAGCTTGATAACCCTGGGTCCTGATTTAGCTCTTGAAAAATAGCATTCAGTGCATATGCTAATATTTGCTGAGGCTCACAAAGGCAAAAAAAAGTGAAATTATAATGAGTGGAGATGCTAGAAGCTTCTGGGTTAGGAGAAACAGTGACATAATTTGCCATTCATAAGCTGCTTAAATAAATGGTTTTGAATGGATAAGTCGCGTTCCCTGGGAAGGATATGTCTCTCTATGAGAACATCAGCATGACATGAAAAGAAAATGAATTAAATCTAAAGCTCTGTTCCAGCATAAAGACTGCTGG
>CM052714.1:44758045-44768068 GCA_028551405.1 Uromys caudimaculatus
CTAAATTAAAAATATCACCTATCGTACATCATATATGCTTGATTTAAATACTGCAGGCCTTCACTACCAGAGTCTCAGAGAAAATAGTACCTTTTTCTTTCTTTATCTATTTCCTCTTTTTTAAGGCAGTGTTTCTCTATGCAGCCCTGAGTGCCTTGGAGCTCACTGTATAAAGCAGGTTGACCTTGAACTCGTGGAACTCCACCTGCTTCTGCTGGGATTAAATGTGTATGGCCACCATGCCCAGAAGTGCCAAATATTTTTTGAATCACATCTTTCACATCCCCTACACAGCTAAATCTGTGTTTCTCATTCCAGTACTCGGTTACATACTGTTTTATTATGCATAATGTATATCTCTAAACAATATATTGTTTTACTCAGGACTACACTGAGAATTGTAAAAATGGAATTCTCCCATTTTTTTCATTTGGTATTATGCTACTGAGACTCATCTGTGTTAATACTTTTGTATTTGAGCAGTTTTACTATTTATATAGTTAACAGCTAAATAAGCCAGAGATTCTTTAGGCTGGTAGGTTAAATGCACTTAGCTTTTCCCTCTTTTTATTATGAATAATGTAGCTATACACATTTGTACACACTCTGGCATGTCTGGGAAGGGTTTATTAATGTTAGAGTGGTATAATATCATGTTTCAATTTCCCTTAAGAGTAATGATAGCCTTTTTCACAATTGTGAGGGTGAGGTGCGTGCATGCGTGTGTGTGTGTGTGTGTGTGTGTGTGTGTGTGTTGCTGGGAACTGAACTAGGGACATTGTGCATGCTATGTGAGGACTGAGCCACTGAGCACCCCTGACTTCTGTTTTCTTGTTACCTTGTAGAACCTAGGTCAATAATTTCAGGGTTTTCATTTACTCTAATAGAAACACTTCACGTGATAAAGTGCTTTAATGCTGCCTCAGTACATCTCACAAATACTGTTGTGTTTTATTTTTCTTATCACTTGGGCAAATAAGTTTCTTCTGTGGTTTCCACTTTAACTTAGGGACATTTAGAAATGTGTTATTTTCTAAATATTTTAGAGGTTTGAAGATAATTTATCACCTTTAATTCTACTTTAATCCCATTATGGTTGGAGACTCTTGGTTTCAAACTTTTTAAATATATTGAGTAATGTTACATACTGTAAATATATAATGTGTTTTGATAAACATACCATAGAATTCAACAGGAAACATGCATTATGTGTTTGAGGATCATACTGTCCTACAACTGCTGTCTTGATTACATTTCTGCTGCTGTGATGAAGCACTATGACCGAGAACGACTTAGAAGGGAAAGGGTTTATTTCAAGTTAAAACTTGCAGATCAAACTTCATCACTGAGAGAAATTAAAACAGAAACTCAAGCAGAAATCTGAAAGAAGAAAGTGAAGCAGTGGCCACTACTTGCTTGCTCTCTGTGGCTTGTTCTGTCTGCTTTCTTACGTAACACAGGAGGACCACCTGTCTGAATCAAGAGCATGCCCAAGAGGCAATCTGGGGGAGCCATTTTCTCAGTTCAAGTTTCTATTCCTAGCCAACTCTGGATCAAGAGAGATAATAGCATTATTTTCATACTCTATACATTACTATTTTTTTCTAGTTTTTCTATACGTTGCTAAAAGAAAAAAAATTAAATCTCCCACTCGTGTTTGTGGGACTCTGTATTTCTTGTTTAAAAAGGTTCATTGTTTTAATTTTTAATTATGTGTGCATGTGGATGTAGGTACCTTCATCTGAGCTTGAGTTACAAGCAGTTGTGAGCCATCTGATATGGGTGCTATGAACTAACTCCAGACCCACTGCAAGAGCAACAAGTGCTTCAGCCACTGAGCCCTCTGTCCAGTCCTATGCTCCTTTTCAGAACACTACCTCCCATCTTCTGGTAGAACTTCAGGCTTTGCTTCTAGCTCCCTAAAAACTTTTGTTTATCCTAACTTTCTGATGAACTGACTCTTCAGTGTGGACTCTTTGATAACAGCTTTCTCTACATTTGTTTTGAATATGGGAACTGCGTCGTTTTTAGGTTGACCATTTAGATAGTCTACTTTCCCTCATCCCTTTACTCTCAGACTATTGAATATACTTACAGTGTATTGCCAATTATGAATATTAAATGGTTGAGTTTCCTGTTTTTTACCATCCAGATATCTGTGCTTTTCAAGTAGAGCATTGATTTCTGTGGCATTTAGTGTAACTGTTGATATTGTTGGGTTCGGACTAACATTTTATTTCTATGTTGTGGGCTGGGAATGGTAGTGCAAGTCTGTAATTGTTGCACTTGAGAGCTGGAAGAAGAGGACTCAAAGTTCAAGAAGATCATTGACTACTTAGCAAGTTTAGGGCCAGCCTGATCTAAATGAGATCCTGTCCTAAAATCAACCAACCAAAGGGAAAAAAAAAAAAACACACACACACACACACAAAGCATTTAAAAATCTCCTCCAGGGCTGGGAGATGGATCTGTCAGTAAAAGTGACTTTGTACAAGTGTGAGGACCTGAGTTCAGATTATTATCAGCACCCAGCTAACCTCTAGGTATTGTAGCATATGCTTGTAAACTCTGTTTGGGGTGATGGAGGTAGGTGGATCCCTGAAACTCTTGGTTTGTCAGCTCACCAGTATCAGGAGGCTTCCAGTACAGTGAGAGACCCCTATATTAATCAATCAAGATGAAGGGCAATTGAGAGAGAAACCTCACATCTGCCTCTAACTCCCACATTTGCACCCACCCTCAGGAATATGCACACACCACCCCTCAACACACACACACACACACACACACACACACACACACACACACACACACACACACACACACAGTCTCCTCCACCAATTAGCTAAAATCAAGTATATATTTATTTTAAATAGTCAAGTGATTTAGCAAATCCCTTTCACTTGTCCCTGAATTTTCCAACTCTGATGCTTTTCCCTTATTCCTGCAGATCCAAGATACTTTCTTCTTTGGGTTGTACAACTTCATTCAGCATTGCTCACGGTAAAGACTGGGCAACAACTAATTCCTTTAATTTGTTTATATTTTTATGACATCATTTTCATTTATACTTCATTTTCAAAGAATGTTGAATTCCTGGCTAGCAAGTATTTGATTTATTCTTATAGTGGCAATTAAAACACCTTTTCCACCATATTTTAGTCTGCATGCTAGATTTGTAAAGAGAAAAATAATACATTATTGCTCCTTTATGTCCACTTTGTTATTTTTTCATCAGGAAAATGCTACTCCAGCAAAAGCCACTATAGGACTCTACAGAGGATGAGCACATATGCTGTATTGAGAAGACGGATGGGGTTGGCTTAAGTGGAGTGAGGGCAGTGAGTGACAGGCACTAGGATGGGACATGCACAGCTCACAGACCAGGCTCTCTGCTCTCAGCCCCCTGCTACGAACCCCCGCCCACTTCACAGGAACAATTTGGTTCCCAACATATCCCCGGGTCTGACATCATCTTTCCTGGGAAGTCTCCCCCCAGTCACTCTACAGCTAGTCACTCCCAACCACATCAGCTGGCTTTTCGATTTTTGTAATTGCTTTGTTCACTTCTAGACAGTGAGCACCATGAGAAAGCAAATATTATTTACCTCCAGATCCTCAGCCTTTTTTTAAGAATGCTTACATATATAGATAGATAATAGATAGACTATTATAGAAGATATAGTTGAAAGTACATATATTTGTAGATACAGGAAAACACAGAGATATTTGACTTTTAAAAGTTACAGTTGAATAAATGAATGATTATACGTAAATAAATCTTCGGTTGTTGATACAGTTAGGTTGAGTTATCATGATACTCTTTATTGTCCTTTCTGTTTCCCCTCCTTTAGTTTAATTAAAAGTTATTGTCTAGATATTCAATGTTGTGCCTGTGTGTGTGTGTGTGTGTGTATACTTGTGAGTGTGTGTGTATGCTGTAAAATTGTTCTGAATTTAGAAATCCTATCTACACTGTTCTTAATGTAGTATTTAGAAAGCATTGCCCCCTTTAAATAATAAAATATAGTTTTCTCAAATGAGTTGAGCTACCTGCCACAGATAACGAAGCAGATATTGCCTGTTTTCAAATCTCTCTCCAAGAGTACATTAAGCAATTTGGGGTGTGCTCTCAGACCATCAGAGTAGCCAATTAGTGGATTTCTGCTTTAGTCTCTGCACCTTTTAATATCTTCTTTGGCTTGAAAGGGCCTAATGTGACATTAAAATATATTTCTAAACAGGCTCAGCCTTTCCAGGATTTGCGCTCTAGAGACAGGTCAAAAAGAAAAAACAAAAAAGGTAGCAAACAACTTCATACGTCAAAATGAGTGGATACATGTGAGTAATGATTTTATTATATCTGCAGAATATGATTCTTATGTATGTGTACACTCCAACACTTCTAAGGAAACCAGAGTCTAAAGGTCAAGAAGATTACAAAGATGCCTTGTTATCTATTACAAAGTTAGTTACCTAATTTATCAACTTGGCAAAAAGAATAAATTCTGCTCACTGACTCATGTTAATAAGGGGAAGGTTAGTGTGGTTTTGCTAAGCTCAGGCTCTCAAGATGACTTCTAGACAATTCTAATTACTCAAGCAAGCAAAAGCTATGAGCTCTTATACCAAGTCCTACTGTACAATTGGATTTTCAGATGTTAGCATCAGAGTAGACTTGATCAATATGAGACCTACTTCTGAAGACTTGGATATTTTTTTAAAAAACACTTTTAAGATTTGGTCATGGACCAGGGCTGACTGGAAGCTATGTGTTATGTTAATATAGGTTGCAATGATTGTATGAATTCCTGATACACTTTTGCTTCAATAGTCTCATAAGAAAACCTTCACCCTTGTGTGTGCCCAACCCCTGCACTTCACATCCGCATGACCACACCCTAACAGGCTAAATTCCTCTTCATTACTGTTTATGATTAGTTTATGTTCTTTGGCCCATTTCTTTCTAATGTATATTTAAAAAACATTTATGAATATTTCAGGAGAATTCCCTTTCAATTTTGAGTGTAATTGTATCACGATTGCAACTAATACCAAAGGAAATTGTGTCTTTATCATAACTACTCTTAATAGGACCATTTGTTTCCCACCTCACGTGCTTGCTGGAAAAGTCCCTCTGGATCTGCATTTCCTCCATGTAGTTTGCTTACACTGCTTAAGTTATAAATAATCACAGAGACACAGCCTTGGAGAGCGAAGTGAGTGTTTTGTATTCTGAACCTCTTCCACATCATGAGGCAATATGATTGTTCCATGCAGGTTATTTTTTTAAATATTGGAATCATTACTAAAGGAATATTCCATGCTTCCGGGAGTGTCCCATTATCTAGCAGATGTTACGGCAGAAGGTCTCATAAATTTCACAGACCAGACATTATCATAACACAATCAATAAACAAAACATGATAATTGCTAGATAAGATAACTGCCTAGTAAACTTTTATTTGAAACGAAAATTCAGCAGTAAAATGAACAAGGATTTCCTAGGGACATTGTGTATTTTACATTCCTTTGGAGAGAATAACTATAGAAAAGTGATTATTTCTGTTAAGTAAAGTTATTACTTAACAGAAATAAAAGCGCAAAAAACAGAGCCCTCTAAAAAAAATAAAAGCCCTCAAAATCAGAGAGTTTCATTTATCTTAACTTTTCAGGACTAAAGTCCATTGGATCTTTTCCCTGTTGTACCTAGATTGAATGAAGGAATGAGCCTTTCAAGAAAGTGAACGTCTAGAAGTTATCTAGATATTTCCTCTAAAATTATTCAAAAATATATAGGAAGCATTTTACATCGTGGAAAATATTCATTATCTACAACTTGGAAGCTCTACTGTCTAAGTCCGCATTATGTCTATTAGAATGAGACTCCACTCAATTAGACAATCAAGGGGAAAAAATACTTAGAGAGTTTCAGGCTTACTTTGTCATTTAGATCTCTCTCTCTCTCTCTCTCTCTCTCTCTCTCTCTCTCTCTCTCTCTCTCTGTGTGTGTGTGTGTGTGTGTGAACATGTATGTGAATACTAGGAGACAACTTTTGGCTGTCATTCTTCAGGAGCCACCTACCATGTTAGTTTGAGAGCAGAATTCACCAAGTATAGAGACTGGCTGGCAAGTCAGCAACATGAATCTGCTTTTCTCTGCTTCCCCATGCTGGGCCTACATGAGGGTGTTATCGCATTGGCCCTTTGTGATGTTTTTGGTTTGGGTTTGAGATAATTATGTAGCCCTAGCTGATCAGACTCTCCCCATGTAGTCCAGGCTGGCCTTGTACTCTGCTTCTGAGTGCTAAGATTAGAGGTGTGAACCACCACACCTGCTTATAGACTTTAAAAAACAAAACAAAACAAACAAACAAACAAAACCTATAGGTTTAGGAAATCTAACTTAGGTCCTCATGTTTGAAAGACAAAGTACTTTGCTGACTAAATTTTTGTTTAAAAAGCAAACTACATTTTCTATAGAAATGCCTTTTGTTTTCCTAAAGTGTGCAGAGATGTCACACTGAAGTCAGTGTGGTAGAGTTTTATATTACTTGATTTTTTTCCCCTCATGTATCCTAAATTAGCTGTATTTTCATTAGTTGTTATAGTTTTGGCTATTAGAAATTTCATTGAGTGTAAAATGTAGTTATTATTCCCTTGTTATTAAAAATAAATAGTAGGCAGGAAGATGCCTCAGTTGATAAAGGCACTTGCACCAAGCCTGATTCCTTGAGTTCGATCTCCAGAAGCCACATAGTGGACAGAGAGAACCAACTCATTTCCACAAACACTGGGCCATGCATGAACTCTAACACATACACACGTGCACATCCACACACACACACGCACACGCACACATGCACACACACACACATGTGCACATACACACAACTAGATAATGTAAAATATTAAATAAGTACTTTTAAGAAACGTCAGTGAACACAATTTGGAATAGAAAAGTATTCATGATATGTTGACTTTTAATATAATGATTACTTTAAAGAGAAAATGCTCATATGTGCATGCAAAGCATCAGGAATCACAGAAACAAAACATAATATTCCTCATGTGTAATTATGGATCATGGGAAATGTTTATTTTCTTCTGGGTCTTATCTTCACTATCTAATTTCCATATAAGCATGCTGATTGCTTTCTATCAAAACAGATTTTAATTGGTACCTTGTGGTTGCAGTGAACCAGGAGATATCCTGATGCAACTATAATTGGCTAGAGTGTTTCTAGAAAGTCATTTTGAAATGAATATGTTTAAATGATGACTGTATTTCTATAATGTTTCCATCACTGTTGACCTATCCTAAAGATATAACCAGGATCATCCAAGATGTTCTTATTCTTCTAGAACTGGTGGATTTGGGAAAAAATGTTGAATAAGAAAAAAAATGGCTCTACAAAAAGATTCTTTGCATGGTAGGCTATGTGTAATCAATAAAATTATTTTATGTGTTTTAGAAAGCTTCTCTTAAGTATTTAGTTTAAGGCAGCCATTTGTCAGATGTTTTATCCTGTAAGACCTCATCTGAACTTCCTAGCAAATCTTTGAGTTACTGCTATCATGGTGCTGATGGGGGTGATGACTGTGGTCATGTTGTTGTCGTTGCTGTTGTTGTTGTTGCTGTTGTTGTTGTTGTTGTTGCTCACATAAAGGAACTGGGGCACAGAATGAAGAATATTTCTTTATTAAGTAACAAAGCCTGAAGAGAATGATTCATACAGAATTCCTAACATTTTGTAACTACAGTATATAGATTTTTAAAAGTGATGAAATTAAATTACTCCGTATCTGTGATCTCATGGTTAACAGGGAAAAGACTCACCACCTAAAATGTGTCTAATAGTAATGGGCACAGGGAAAGAATTCATCAACGCCATCGACAGATGGGAAGTTGTCACACTTTTTTGTTGTCTTTTTGTTGTTGTTGTTGTTGTTGTTGTTGCTGTTGTTGTGGTATCCTCCTATGTTTCTCAGTTGTATTACAATGAATCTATGCTATTTTTAATGAATAAACATAATAGCAGAGAGGAATTAAAAATTCTAGGTTACATTTATGGCTGATATGCTTCATCAGAGGCTCCATGGTACTAGAATAATCAGCACATTTATTATATCCTGTACATTCTGTAGAAAGTGATATTAAATTTATCACCGATCTTGATGGAGCATGAAGGTCAATATATTTTGTCCCAGTGATACACTTGGCAAACATTTTTGTTTAAGGGAGCCTCCCTGTATAAACATGAGCACAGTCATGACTGTGATAAAATATAGATCATGGTTTGTTTGTCATTCACAGAGGTGGGGTATTAAAGCAAGATTTTTGTTCCACCCATAACAACTCAGTCGGTAATAGAGGGACCTCAGCTGAACTGGAAGCTGACTCATGACATTTCTCAAAATCCCTTCCACCTTGTTTCCTTCTACTGTCTTTAGATCATTCTTTTGAAATGATATTTCCTTTTGAAAGACTTGAAATGAGACTGACATTACACACCTTTTTAAAAGAGAAGGATCTATTATGTAACACTTCAAAAGAGGCCAAATGGAAAGGAGTCCATAAAAGCTGAATCACACCAATGGTAAGAACCCACAGGAAATGATGACTTGTCCTTGGGACCGGTGTGCCCATGCTCAGTAGGTGTGAACATCTGCAGCTGTGTCTCAGGTGGGTCATAAAATGAGACATTAGAGTAAGGTTCACATCCTGGGTTTATCACTCACTAAGTAGTCAATCTCAGATTAACTATGAGGCCTTAATACTTATCATCCCTATCAACCTGAACACAGGATGTATTTTGTTTCAGAGGGAAGTTAGGAAGATTGTATAGAATAGATTAGTCATAGCTCAACTAAGTTAGTCAACCCACCTATTTATGGATGGATGGCCACTATGTAGACTGAAGCAAGGCTGTTTATCTGGTGCTTTAGATGAGCTGTTAGAAGTTGGTAAGCCTGCCTTTCACCAGCTCAAACTTTACTTATCTTTATTAGATAGTTCTTGCTATATTACCAATACATAGAAAAAGACATTATAGTTACTAAAAGTTTAGACAATGAGCTACAGAGAAAGCTCAGTAGATAAGAGTTCTTACTGTGCCAGCATGAGGCTCTGAGCTCACATAGTCAGAACCCACATTAAATGCTTGTGTTGGCTGAGTGCTGGCTGACCTGTAACCCCAGTTTTGTAAGGAGCAGAGACAGAAAGGTCTCTAGAGTTTTGTGGATGTTAGTCTTCTCCAGATAGAGTTGGAGACATTGCCTCAAGAGAAAAAGAGGGAGAATGATAGGGAAGGATGCTTGATATCCTTCTGTGGTCTCTGCACATATACATGGGCATATATGCTCTGTCTCTGTCTGTCTCTGCTTCTCTCTCTCTCTCTCTCTCTCTCTCTCTCTCTCTCTCTCTCTCTCACATACACACACACACACACACACACACACACACACACACACACTGAAAGAGATACCTGCACTGCTCCCACTTATATACTCTTCATATACATCATATACACATTCACACAAAAATATAAGTAAATAGAAATAGATTTAAAACCCATGGGATAATCTAAAAATCTTCAGGAAAATATCCATACTAGCTTATTTTATTTTTGGGTAACATCGTATAGTCAAGGCTATCATTAAACTCATGAGCTTTTTGCCATTCTCTTACAAGTCCTGGAGTTATAGGCATGCTATACCAAATCTGGCAGCAGGATGTGTCGTGATACTCATAATTTTCCTTGATTGGTAACACTATACTTTCTAACTGAATTATTATTAAGAATTTAAGTTATGGTTAATTTCAGTTGTGACTGGGTTGAGAGATGCCCAGGTAGTTGGTAAAGTAACACTCCTTGGTGTATCTTTGAAGGTGTTAAAAAATAGAAAACACACACGTACACATGCACACATGCATATGTATGTATAGAATTTATAGGTTATAATTTAAATATGTATAAAAATTTATTCATATATGTATAACATATAGCTTATATATATATA
>CM052714.1:44768568-44864406 GCA_028551405.1 Uromys caudimaculatus
ATGATGACGAAGAAGAAGAAGAAGAAGAAGAAGAAGAAGAAGAAGAAGAAGAAGAAGAAGAAGAAGACGAAGAAGAAGAAGAAGAAGAAGAAGAAGAAGAAGAAGAAGAAGAAGAAGAAGAAGAAGAAGAAGAAGAAGACAAACAAGAAGAAGAAAATGATGATGATGACAAACAAGAAGAAGAAGACGATGACAAAGAAGAAGGGGGGGGGGGAGGAGGAGTGGCATCTGAAACTTCTATCCCAGATGTGTGCACAGCCAGCACATGCATAGAATTACTTGGCTTTCTTCCAACTAAGTCAGAGAAGCATAAACATGACTTCAAAGCATCATGGGAATCCTGGTTGGAAGGAAAAAAAAGATAAATTCCAGGTTTAGTTCAGAAAAGGTAGTTTAGATCCATCTCTTGCCTATCTAATGTAACTAAACTTCCTAGGGGTAAATGACTCATAGTTTGTGTGGAATGTAAAGCGAGGGCAGACTGCTTAAGGATGTTTTAGTGGATCGTGCCACACCCCATACCTAGGAGTATATGAAAGCACAAATTGAACTCTGTGGCTTGTTTTTTAAAAAGAAAAGAAAAAAATAGATGCAAAATAGGGAAATCTGAGAAGAGTTCTAAGGAGGGGTGGATATCATTAAATATTCATACATGAAATTATCAAAGAGTTAATAGGATTTTATATTAAAGCAGAGGTATTTTCTCTAACACGGGATGACAGAGAGGGGAGGTTGCAGTACCATTGTCCATCTCGGCCTCTCTTTAAAGAGGTTTTGTACAATAAGATGAAGTCGGACAAATTAAACAAATAACAGACACGGAAAGGCTTTTTACCTCCCTTGAGAAGAAAAATCTGGAAATAGGAGACACTGAGGTCACTCACTGGCCTGGTTAAAATGGTTTCAATGTCAGAAGCCAGCCCCACAGCCCAAAAAGAAAGATGGATATACTTACAGCCCAAACTGCTATATGCTATCTCCTGCCTTATCTTCTAGAGACATATTTAAGCCATCAAATGCAAAATATATAAAATAATGTCTTCTTTAACGTAGACCAATAGAAAAACAGAGTAGTCCAGTCAATAGTATTTTACAATAATTTTCCAATATGAATTTGAAGAATTTGCTTTATTTTTCCATTAAACGTTGCTAATGCAACTCTCCTCACAAATACTTTTTCAGTGGAACATTTTATTACCTCCTTTTTTATCTTCGGTTAGATAAAATATACAAGCAAAAAACTGGATGTGGACTCTTTAAATTTTTAGGGCTTATGTTCCTTTACCTTTGAGAAACATAGATGTATTTTTCTATAATCTCAGCTTTTGCTTTGTGAGATTCTGTTTTTGCTCTTCCATTTTGTTTTCTTTTGAGTTGTTTTTCTTTTAGGCTTTTCTGGAATGGTTATCTACATATTTTACTTTCCCCTATTATTTTCTGTGTCTTTGTATTTTTCTTAATTAAAATTAAAATTCATGTAACTCCCTGACATTTTGAAGGCTCACCATCAATATCAAAAGTATAATGTATGGGAGGAGAAACAAGGTTAGAATAAAGGCAATACCTTGTATAATGTCTTAATCAATAATGCTGATTAAATTAACTATGTAGTAAGTAGCGCTACAGTTTTCATGAATAGAGAAAAGATTGCTATGTCATTCAGAGAGCATCAGACAACCTCTACTGGGACCTCATCAGCTCTCTGCTAGGTACTGTTGGTGGATGAACAAGTCTGTGTCCCTAACCTCAGAACTTGGAAGCTTGGCATTTATTTTATCCAACCATCTTTTGTCATTTCCAAGACACTCTAGGAACTGAGTGTGGCCCCTTACTAATTAATTATGAAGTAAACATATCAGAACTTGTTTCTAAAAGTCTTCCTGTTCACTTCATTATCCACTTGAATATTGCCAATCCAGACAGCTTTCTTCCATTTTCATTCAAAATAATACACTTGTGTATCAGTTCGCAATATTTATCTACTCACTGTTCCAGAGTTGTGGAGATGGTGCAGGCCTTAAAGTGTTCGGTGGGCAAGCATGCAGAACTTGGTTCAGATTCTCAGCACCCATGGAAAACAACTTGCACTTATAATCCCTGTGCTGGAGAGATGTAGACATGAGGTTTGCTAGGGATCACTGATCACCCACTGCAGCCAACTTAACAGCTGGATACTGTATCAGAAAACAAGCTGCATAGTGACTGAGCAAGGCAGCTATGGCCAACATCTGGCCTCTGTAAGCATTACACAAGTGTGCAGGTAAAAACATGTACACATATGTACAAACACATACGAGTCAAATAAAGTCAATGTTCTCAAGTGTGAGTCCAGGAACTATCAATATTTTCACCAAAGAGTAACCTTATTTTCCCTAGTAAATTTGTGTGTGTGTGTGTGTGTGTGTGTGTGTGTGTGTGTGTGTATCATCTAATTTCATATTGTAGTAATTAGAAGAATGAGATAGGATTTTAAAAGGTTTCTTTCTCTCTCTCCTTCGTGCTTACTACAATGTACTGCAGACATGCAGTACTAAAGACTAACACTCAATGAACAGACAATTCCAGAGGAAGACCTTAACATCAAAGTATTGTACCCCTTAGAAAGCAGCGTTTTTCTCAGAAGAACATTAGAACAAGAAGTGAGCATCGCATATGCTACAATACTAAGACCACTCTCAGCAGGAACACAATTTTAAAAAAATGGCTCCGGAAATCATTCTCATGTGAAGGAAACACAAATCTAAAATTGATGAGAAAAATAGCCTTCCTAAAAGCCTAATGGCATTGGGAATCAGCCTAATGCCATCAACATGGGAAGGATCAAATATATTAGATTATAGCCATCAGTTGAACATCATGTCAACCTGAAAAGTGGTCATGCCGAACAGTATTGATCCAGTTGAGAGGATAATCATTAAATTTAGAAGGAAGAGCGAGGCTCCAAGTGGAAGAGAAAGGATGGTCTTATCATAAACCTTAAGCAAAACAGGAATGAAACAGAACTTAGTGGGGTTAACAGACTGAGTTAATGATGTACCCTGAATTGTTTTCTGATTTTTCCTTTCTTCTGCATTTCTGATATTTATAGACAATTTATATCTTATTAGTAGATTAAAGTATTTTTACAAAATATGGCTTCTATAGGATATTGTAGTCATCAGAGTTTGGCAGGGTAACTTTGAGTGGAGGGTCTATAAACGGAGGCTCCATTTATAGTCCTAAAGTCTGGAGACTTGAAAAAAACCCTTTAACCATCTAGGCCAATTTCTCTCACCTTAAAATTGAAGAGACTATAAAAGTATGAGAAGAACTGTACGTGTGTAGATACGTGCATATATGTTTATGGAAGTGTACATGTGTACGGGTTTACATTCACGCAGTAACCAGAGAACAGCCCCAGATAGCTTTGCTTAAATGTGGTCCACGTTTTGTTTGTTTTTTGGTTTTTTGTTTTGTTTTGTTTGTTTTGTTTGTTTTTTGTTTTTGTTTTTGTTTTTAATTGAAATGGCATCTCACACAGACCTAGTACTTGCCAAGTTGGCTGGGCGACTTGGAGACCCCAGGTATCCACTTGTATTCACTCCTGCCTCAGTTCTAGGATTACAAAAGTGTACTAGCCAGACATTTTTATATGGACTCTTGAGATCAAAAGCAAGTCCCCATGCATCCAAGGGGACCACTTTATCAATCGCTTATCTTCTCAGATCTATAACTGTAAAATTTGATTGAAGGAATATTTGAATTTTTAGGTTAGTATACAGAGTAAAAGTCTTCATTATGGCATTATCACATATATGTATTTATGTGTTCTTATACATTAATGGGTTTTTAAAGCCCTATTATACCTATAGCACACAAACTGACTGTGACCTACTATGCTTAAGCAGCAAAACTGCAGAGAGTGGATCTGCCAGTCAGGGCATGCTAATCAACCCCAACAATTCTTATCTCACCCTTTGTGGACAAAATGTCGCACAAGATACACACCCTACAGCCCAGAGACTGAGCCAGCTTACTGCTCTTGGTACAGAGCCCCAACTCTTCAGTGAACCTCACTACAGATACATGTTGACTTTTTAATTTGAAGTGGATAACTAGGATGCTTTGAGAAACTGGGTACAGAGCTTCTGGTGTCTATCAACTAGGGAAGATATTTGTAGTAAAAACATTGAGCCAATGTTGATACAGTGCACATCTGCATAGACAGAAGAATTCCAATACTTTCCAGGGCCCCCCAAAGGAGCTTCTGGCCAGGCTTAAAAATCTATAGATAAAACCATTTGAGACGTAGAAAGACAAGGACAGCAGATTCCTTGGGAGACCAGCTTACTCATGTGGGGACCAGGAGTCTGTGTCTGTGCCTTAAAAGTAGATGGATTACAGTCTAATGAAGCAGGCCAGAGGGATATCCTTTGATAGCCAAGCTGAAGGATGGCAGGATACAAATGGCATCTGGGGAAGCTCTGCTTGGCTTTGGTGTACAGGATGGGAACTGAATGCAGAAAGTATTGGCTGAAGATTCAGCCAAGAGGCTGGTGCAGTAATCCGGTGTGAATGAAGCTATAATACCAGGAGGGACCATGTGATAGGCAAGGTGGAAATGGATTTCATTTCCACTTCTATTTATGTTTCTAGACTCGAGTAAAGTGGGGAGGGCATTGCTATCAAAGTGATATTTCTAGCTCTCTGCAGGTCCAGCACAGTCCTCAGGATCAGAGCATACATTTCACCCCATAGCTCCTGAGTTTACCACTTAGTTACCCAACAGAGTGCAATGAAATGTAGGATGCTCAAATAGCAAGGTTCTAGAACTTACAGGACACAAAAACATGGCTTATTTTTCCCATGAAGTCCATACATCTTTTTTAGCAGGAGTTTCTTACTGGGAGAAACCCTAAATAACAAAGCTTTCAAAAAATGAGAATTAGCATTTCTTCCTAACAAACCCGTCTAGGTGAATAAACCTATTTCTCCTTGAAACTTACTATTATTGTGTGAGGCGCAATGTGTGCTTTGAGCTTTAGTAAAGTTTCTTTTATGAATGTGGGTGCCCTTGCATTTGGAGCATAGATGTTCAGAACTGAGAGTTCTTCTTCGTAGATTTTTCCTTTGATGTGTAGGAAGTGTCCTTCCTTATCTTTTGTGATGAAATTGGGTGAAAGCTGATTTTATCCGATATTAAAATATTAGAATGGCTAGTCTAGCCTGTTTCTTGGGACCATTTGCCTGGAAAATTGTTTTCCAGCCCTTTACTCTAGGTAGTGTTTGTCTTTATCATGGAGGTGCGTTTCCTGAATGCAGCAAAATGCTGGGCCCTCTTTAGGGATCCAGTCTGTCAGTCTATGTCTTTTGATTGGGGAATTGACTCCATTGATGTTAAGAGATATTAAGGAATAGTGATTGTTGGTTCCTGTTATTTTCGATGTTATTTTTCTGTTTGTGTGGCTATCTTCTTTTGAGTTTGTTGAAAGACTACTTTCTTGTTTTTTCTATGGTGTAGTTTTTCTCCTTGAGTTGACGTTTTCCATCTGTTATCCTTTGTAGGGCTGGGTTTGTGGAAACATATTGTGTAAATTTGGTTTTGTCATAGAATATCTTGGTTTCACCATCTATGGTAATTGAGAGTTTTGCTGGGTATTGCAGCCTGGGCTGACATTTGTGTTCTCTTAGGGTCTGTATGAGTTCTGCTCAGGATCTTCTGGCTTTCGTAGTCTCTGGTGAGAAGTCAGGTGTAATTCTGATAGGTCTGCCTTTATATGTTACTTGACATTTTTCCCATACTGCTTTTAATATTCTTTCCTTGTTTTGTGTATTTGGTGTTTTCACTATAATGTGATGGGAAGAATTTCTTTTCTGGTCTAATCTATTTGGAGTTCTGTAGGCTTCTTGTATATTTATGTTCATCTCTTTCTTTAGGTTAGGGAAGTTTTCTTCTATAATTTTGTTGAAGATATTTACTGGTCTTTAAGTTGGGAATCTTCACTCTCTTCTATACCTATTATCCTTAGGTTCTGTCTTCTCATTGTGTCCTGGATTTCCTGGATGTTTTGGGTTAAGAGTTTTTTGCATTTTGCGGTTTTGTTTTTTGTTGTTGTTGTTGTTTGTTTTGTTTTTGTTTTTTTGGACTGTTGTGTCCATGTTTTCTATGGTATCTTCCGCACCTGAGATTCTCTCTTCTATCTCTTGTATTCTGTTGGTGATGCTTGCATCTATGACTCCTGATCTCTTTCCTAGATTTTCTAACTCCAGGGCTGTCCCCTTTGTGATTTCTTTATTGTTTCTATTTCTATTTTTAGTTCCTGGATGGTTTTCTTCATTTCCTTCGTCTGTTTGATTTTGTTTTCCTGTAATTCTGCCTGTTTTATTGTGTTTTCCTGTAATTCTTTAATGGATTTTTGTGTTTCCTCTTTAAGGGCTTCTAGTTGTTTACCTGTGTTCTCTTGTATTTCTTTAAGGGAGTTATTTATTTCCTTCTTAAATCTTGTATCATCATCATGAAAAATTATTTTAAATCTGAGTCTTGCTTTTCTGGTGTGTTGGGGTATCCAGGGCTCAGTGTGGTGGGAGAGCTGGGTTCTGATGTTGTCAAGTCACCTTAGTTTCTGTTGCTTATGTTCTTGCCCTTGCCTTTCGCCATCTGGTTAACTCTGGTGTTAGCTGGTCTTACTCTCTCTGCCTGTGGCTTGTCCCTCCTGCAAGCCTGTGTGTCAATACTCCTTGAAGACCAGCTCTCTCTGAGACGAATTTGGGTTTGGAGAGCTGTGGCACAGAGTCAGCTCTGGGGTGCAGACAGAAACCAGAAGGATCTTGTCCCTAGCTGTCCCTTGGTTCCTGTGTCCTGATGGCTCTGCAAGGGTCCCTCTTGATCCAGTGAATTTGAACAGAAGTGGTGGTCTTGCCTGTGCTCAAAGGTGTGTCGGCACTCCTGGGATACCAGCTCTCTCCTGGCACTATTTGAATATGGAGCCCTGTGGCACAGGCTGAGGCCCCTAGCCACAGATGGAAACCAGAAGGCTCCTGTCCCAGGCTTTTTCTAAGTCCCTGTGTCCCGAGGCCTAGCAGGCTAGTTTTCTCCTGGCGTTATTTGGCTATGGAGCCCTGGTTGCCCAGGCAGAGGTCTCCTGCCACAGATGGAAACCAGAAGGCTCCTGTCCCAGGCTTTTCCTCAGTCCCTGTCGTGATGTTACTTTTACAATATCATTTACACTTATACCTTAGAAGTTCACAGAATAATCAAATAGGCTGTTAACTCTAGTAATTCCTGAAATCAGTTCTAAACAGGGTACAGAGCCAATGGGCAAACACTTAGAAAAACAAAACAAAACATGTACACTGTGGTCTGAAAACAATAAAGTCTTTTCCTGCGTATTGTTTTCTGGAACAGGACTAGAGTTTCAAAATGAATTTGCCTTGTTAGTAGCACGATGTTCTACACTTACACCCTACTAAATATTTTTATAAGATAATACTGAGTGATAGAGGTATTTTGCTCACTAAACCTCTCCCTGTCAACAACTGCAAGCTGACCTCTAGCTTGCCTGAAGCTGAGCAAACAAGACTGGTGGCATTTGCATCTGTCCCTTTCTCTTTCCGAAACACCTTCCTTTTTAAATCTGGCATGGATGATTGTTTCCTGTAACCTAGTCCCAGTTGTTCCAAACCTAAAGCGGCTGATGGGCTCTATGTTCCCTTCCCTTCATAACAAAGTTTTTAGGCCAGCTAAGAGTTAGTCTTATCCACATGGCCAGAACATAGTTTGTAATGATGCCTCTAATGGCAAGTCTGGCAGATAAGTCTCATGCCAGAGGCAACTAACTATACAGGGGCATCATGAAAACTGGCATTTAGGAGCTGAGAATTCTGAACCACATTTAATGGCTCTCTGTCACTGGTGAGCAGAATGGTACATTGGCCAAACAGAATTACTTGGAGAGACTAGAAACCAAATCTTCATAATTTTGTCACCAATTTGCTAAAGGTCTTTACTGTTCTCAGGGCCCCAGTTTCCTTATTGTAAAGTTTGGAGATTTTATAATGGTACATGTCTGACATTGTCTGGCTTACGAAGCATCAATACATGTAGCAATCACTTGTGGGAATTTGCTTTCGTATGCCTTGATCATGTAGAATAACCCTGTAATATCTGAGATTAACAAGCTAAATGTCACCACTTACCATCATTATTTTTGTTTCCAATATGGAAAAATATAAAGTACAGATGAGAAAGTGGCTTCATCAGTCAACAGCTTGTCATGCCAGCCTGAGGAACTAAGTGTGGATTCCTAGCACTGAGGTAAAATGCTAGGTGCTATGGTGCCCATTTGAAAAACCAGTACTGGAATATACTGACACACATAACCAGGTATATCATATGCACAGGAGTGCACAGTCATACATGCATGGACAGTCACATATGTATGCATATGCACAGAGAGAGAGAGAGAGAGAGAGAGAGAGAGAGAGAGAGAGAGAGAGAACACTCTAATTAGAACATTCTGGTATGGTAAATGAGTCTCACTGGATAATGACTCTATCTTTGTCATGTGAGAGTGAGAGACAGAATGTTGTTTCTTGCATATGACTACTTCTCTAACCAGGTACAATGAAGCATTACTATTATCCAACAAGAATTTTCCAAGCCTCCGCTCAGTCCAGAAGCATCAGGTGTGGGCAGCATTTTGTGCTGCCTGGCATTCTATTTCTGGAGATCTGCATTGTAAAGGTGGGATGTAAATTCAAGTCCATATGCTAGGGAGAAATCAGATGTTCCCAATGTGTCTCCAGGACTATTTTTAAAACCACAGCTAATAATTTACTGACTGACACTCTGGGGCTTGCCTGGATCTAAAAATAGTTGTTCTGAGCTTTCGGAGGTCGGTCAGGGAACAGGTCTGGGACAGTGGGAAGCTTCATCTAATAAAATCAGTAACATCAAGAAATTCAGAATAAAATTGAATCTGGCCACTCAAGATTTGATTCTGATAAGACAAGTTTGACAGCTGTTTCCCCATTAATTAAGTTCATAGAGATGTTTTAAGGAGAGAAATAAAGTGGTAGGGAACCTGACATAATCCTTGGGGTTTAAGACTGAGTCTAAAATTGTATTCTGTGCCTCTTGAGAGGCCATTTCACAGCATCAGAGAGACATCCAAACAAGTGATGCACTTAGGCCTGGCAGCTGACCCTCTGTTCAGCTGCTGGGCACCTAGGTGGGGTCAGAGCCCCTGGCCACCAGGGAAGGGGGCAGCTCAGGCATCACAGTCTTCACATAAGGCTCTGACACTGAGCACTTTCCACAAATCAAATTATCTCTAAAGGAGGCAAAGAGGCCTCCTTTCTCTCTCCCCAGAGCAGCCCATCCATCATTTAGCCCTCTTCCGGGACTGGAAACAGTTCTGTGTTCAAGGAATTATTTGACAGCTGATATTGACTTACCAAAAACATTGAAATGTCTTTGTGCTGAAGCATGACTTTTTAAGGAACATTTGATTAACATGTGTATAAAAAAAGCACTTTCTACAGTTATTTAAAAAACCAGAAGAGCTCACTGAACTGGAAAAGTTCACCATTTTTCTTTTACTTTGCTGCTTCTTTATATGACTTTTCTCTGATCATTTCCACCTACATTATTATGGCACTCTATCCATCTATTTATCTTACCTATCTATGCATCTATTATCTATCTATCTATCTATCTATCTATCTATCTATCTATCTATCTATCTATCTATCTATCATCTATCATCTATCTACTTAACCATCCATGTCTCTATCATATATTTATCTATAAAATGTCAATTATCACTTTTTATCAACTAGCTATGTGTATCTCTATTATCTGTTATCTACCATCTATTCACAAGTCAGTTATCTACCTACTTATCTGTTTATCTTATAGTTCTTATAGTTCTCTTTTTAACATTTTTTACATATCTATCTAAGCTTCTATCTACCATCTACCTACTTATTTATCTATCCATCGTCTGCATATCAATCACCATTTACTCATTTTTTATTTATCCTGAGGTGGGTACAAAGTATCACATTTTCTAGTGAATTGCTTATTTTGCATCTCCATTTATATTTGTAAAATGCCAGGGTATGACACATAAAAAAGAGTATTTACCCTAAACACAATATCCAGTGAGTATTTGGTGTTCTTTGCAAGATACTAAAAGGGCAGACAGAAGGAAATGGAGCGAGAGAGTGAACATGGTTGATAGAAATAACAAAAGTACACATCTTCTTTAATAAGCACAGGTGGCAATGCTTTCTGTGCTCCTATTATGTTCCTGCGTCAAACTAAATTGAGGTTGTAGATAAATATGGAGCATGCTTGAACATAAGAAATTATTTATAACTAAGAAAATACATGTGGGGTGTGTGTGTGTGTGTGTGTGTGTGTGTGTGTGTGTGTCCACAGTTCAGAAATAAAGAAAGGCCTCTGCACCCTGCTGGGACTCCAGACTGCCCGGCTCCCTTCTACATCACATCCTTTCAAGGGTGATTGAAGACATTGGCTTGCACTGTATGTTTTTCTGGGTCCAGTGAAGTCTAATTCCTGCAACCAGGTTCCTCCCAGCCTTTGAGATCGGCTGTATGAGTCTGGCTGAAGGGCTTTCAGATGGGAAATTTATGAGTTCTGGTGCTGTTCCAAATATTTCCGTTTACTTTCATTCAAATGGAGAAAAATGAGAAAACAAATCAAGCTCATGCTATCAAACTGTATTAGAGCTAAGAAAATGGTACCAAGTTGTTTGATTTTATAAGGCTGCCCTCCAAGAATTTAACATCGAGTCTGAGTCAATTACAAAGACAATGAATAACATCATATTTTACTGATGCAAAAAATCATATAATTGGCTCAGAAAAAAATTGCATAATTATATAATGTTTAAAGTACTTTTGAGTGTCACAGATGGAAAAGTATTATAGTAGTTTATTTTCCTTGTATGCAAAGGTTTTTTCAACATTTTTTCCTTTGTTATGTATTCTCACTGGTATTATTCCACTGTTTTTATCGATAATAATTTTTGTAAATAATATTGGAGAATGTATTTTTATTTTAAGTTATATTCCTATTAAATTTACTCATAGTTTCTTTCACAGAAAGAAATGTTTTCCATCATATTATCCAATAGTAGTAATGTTCTCTCTCCTTGTCTGAAAATAGCACAGAATATCTCATTTTAAATTAGTCTTCCTTTTAAAAGATTTTAGCAAAATGGTTGGGATCCTACTTAAGTCAAGCTCATCTTCTAAGCCTACATAGAATACACCAGTTTCCAACAAAAAGTCAACAGCAACACAAAAACTTAACGTAGACCAAGTTCAGATATTAAATACATGAGTCTTACACTCGTGGCAACTGTCGCAAAAGTTGATCCCCATGGAGCAGATGACCTCTCAACTGGAAGGAGTAACAAATCATCCCAGAAGATCATACACTAAGAGACAGAACCCCATGGAGAAATCCCTGCATGATGGATCTACATTGAATGGAGATGACAGCAGGAGCTGAAAGAGATACTGTGGTTGGGGGGAAACAGGTGCTTGGAGGCACCCCTGCCCAACCTCCACGGCCTTCGGAAGGATGGGAGTGGATCTGAGTCACGATATCCACACATTGTCATGTCAGTCACCATGCTCAAGGGCCTTTGCAATGAATCACCAGATCTATGAGTAAATGTCCCAACATGTGCTTTATATATCATACTGTCTACTTCATGAATTCAATAGATCTCATCACCATATGGCTCCTTTAATAAAGCCATTTTGAGAACTAGAGAAAATCATACTCTACTGAAGGCAATGTCCTATGAGAATATTTTTCTAGATATTTCAAAAAAAAAAAAAAAAGCATGAATTCAGCCCAGGGGTGACAATAGATAAAAAGCAATGCCCAGATTTCTTTTTTTTAACCTTAGGAAGGAAGAAAAATTTAACCAGAAAAGGGTCTTTTGGTGTGGTCCCAAATGTCATGTAATCTTATCAGAACTTTTTGAGGAGCACAGTTTTATTTACAAAGTACTAAGCAATCCAGAGCAGCTGTTTGGCTTCAGCATAGGGTTTTAAAGCATTCTATGGTATATAAAAGATGAAAACAAACAAACAAACAAACAAACAAACAAAGCAAACAAACAAAAAATTACAGTGAGCCCGCAGGAGGTTGTTCCGGCTACTAACGGCAGGGAGTGAAGACAGAAAAAAAGGAGTCTACTTTGCTGGTGGCCAGCAAGCGGCCCTTCGAGTACTGACCATTAATCCATTTAATGTTTTACACTACGATGTGTACGGTCAGGACTATGACTGCAGGAAGACATGAACAATGGTTTTCATCTGGAAGGATTTTGCTCCTCATTCCACTTAGGGAAGAGATACTTGGAAACATCTGGAGATAGTTTGGATTTTTAAAAATTAAAACAAGAGTCTCTGGCATTTAGAATATGGAGGCCAAATATATCTTTTAACATCATACTATACATAAGACAGTCTTCCACAAAAAAGAATTTCCTGAGTCATAATACCAGATATAGAAATCCTATATGAAACATATGGAAATGTTTGCTACTATCTCAAAATTCTTATGCTGAAATCCTAACCTGCAAAATGATGGCTTAAAAGGTGAGAATGAGGTCTCGTACAGGAGAATCCTTCCAGGAGGAATCCATGCTCTCAGAATAAAGGCCAGGTCGAGTTCTCTCAGTACTTCCATCATGTCAAAGAAACAAAAGTTACTATCAAAGAGCCAAGAGACAGAACCAGAAAATGGGCTAGGAATGGAGCAGCTCAGTGGGAGAGTACTTGCCTATACTTGCCTGTCATGCATAGGCCCAAATATGATTCTTAGCACTGAAAGAAAATACAAGAAGAACCAGAAAACAGGCTCGCAGTGAGTCATTGTACCTGACAGCCTTAGCCTTGGAGTTCCCACTTATGAGTGGTGAGGAATCACTGCTTATTGTTTAACCCCCCAACTTATTATTACACTATAAATGCAGTAAGACAAAAGCCAAAGGAAGCTAATAAAGTAGCTCAGTTGCTTGCTTGGTGGGTGTGTATGAAGTCCTGCATTCCATTCCCAACACAAAACAAACACGAAGGAGAGGAGAGAGAGGAGAAAGAGGAGGAGGAGGAAGAGAAGGAGGAGGGGAAGGGGAGGGGGAAGGGAAGAGAGGAAGAGAAGAGGAGGAAGAGGAAGAAAAGAAAGAGGAGGAGGAAGAGGAAGGAGAAGAAGATGAAGAAGAAGAAGGAGGAGGAGGAGGAGGAGGAGGAGGAGGAGGAGGAGGAGGAGGAGGAGGAGGAGGAGGAGGAGGAGAAGAAGAAGAAGAAGAAGAAGAAGAAGAAGAAGAAGAAGAAGAAGAAGAAGAAGAAGAAGAAGAAGAAGAAGAAGAAGAAGAAAGTGGGCATGGTGGCACTTACCTATAATCTTGGCATGGCAGAAGTAGAGAAAAAAGAATGAAAAGTTTAAGGTCGTCCTAGTTTACATAGCAAACTGTGAGGGCTGGCTGGCACATATGAGATCCTGTCAAAAAGGAAGAAGGAAGGAAATAAGGCAAAGGAATGATAGAACAGTAGAAGGAAGAGAGGGGTGGAGGAAAAGGGGAAGGAAAGAGGCCAAGAAAACGTCTAATATATTAATATAATTAATATATAAATTATACAAAAAGTATACCACGTATATAGGAAATGTTTCTATACGTATAATCCTGGGCCTTTAAGTTATTTCTAGACACTGCTCTGAAGTTAGCTCTTACAAAGCATTGTTTTCTTGACTATTGGGTCTGTTTTTATGAGAGTGGAAAACTGTGCCTGATGATAGACATTAACCTGTTGATTTGCATGTAGAATCCTGTAACGTGTGTCTCTATATAACTCTAGCCTCAGCCTCTGTTTCCTTATCTAATAGAGCGGTAATTACATTTACATCAGTGCTGCGAAGGGTATAAAATAACTTGAACACATGTGCTGTCTTACTATGAGGCAGCCTTGATTAGGTCTTTATTATGGTTTCTGAAGATTTGAGCTTCATATCTTAATCCTGATTGGCAATGAATGAAAATCCACACTCCCCCAACAAAAATGACAAATTGACGTGGGGTCTCTGGAGTTGAATAAAAGTTGAATGGAATTCTCAGAATTCTCAGATTTTTGTGCCTCCTCCAAAGATGGTAAAATGAGCCACACTGGCATTTGTTGAGAGAGCCTGACCTGAGGAGGTCTTCGGTATACAACCCACCACGTTCTCACTAGGAAAAGGGCTCACTGCGCAGGATAGCAGACTTTGAACTCTGAGAGACAAACAGCCTGGTTCCTGCTGAGTCACGGCCATGTTCCTATTTACTACCTGGTGCAGGCATGCTTACATCATGACATCACCCTTCAAACTTCACTTCTGTAACATGCCCAAGAAGAGTCTAAGACAACTTACTTGGAAATGAAATTTGACTTGAATACTGAAAAAAAAAAAAATCTTTTTTTTTTCTTCCCTTGTCATTCTCTGCTGTGATTCATGCAAAGAGCTTTATAAAAATCAAAGTGATTGCCTCGGCAGGTTGAGCTGTTACCTGTGGTATCAGGTAGGACAATCCTGTGCAGACAAAAAGGAATGCATGGTGCTATTTGAGTCACAGACCTAATCACTGTCTGTCTGAGATGGGACCATTGTGACTCATGCAGCTGAGCTGTGCAGAAACACAGGATGCATACAGATACCCAGCCACCAGGAGACAGCCCAGAGGTACAGCTGGCAGGGCTGTCTGGCTGTTCAAATAAACAGCCTACGTATGATGAGCAAGATGAGGGTCCTTCATACACACAATCCACACTTATCTTCATTCACCTCAATATCCCAGTAAATGTTTTCATTTCTCTTGTCTTCGGTGGCACCCCTACCCTACCTGCTCAGGTTAATATTAATCGGAGTAGAAATAACCTGTCTCCAAGCTAAGCTGCAAGGCCAACATTAAACAACAAACCTAGAGACCCTGCTTGTTTATCAGGCTCCAAACTTCAAAGAGGTTCTGAAGAGCCTCTGGTGTCTACCTACCAAAGTCCTTTCGGTTGTTTGCCTGGCTTATCCTGGGGGTCCTGATCTTCAGAGAGCCAGAGAAGAGATTAGCTGATTTGGCTCTAGCCTGAACCTTCATTTAAGACTGTTATCAGCAACTCTTTAGGGGTCTGGAAGAGTATCTTGGCTCCCAAGCAGGCACATTCCTTCCCATTGTCAAGATTCTTAAGCTTCTGCAATCCTGAACCACCAGGACCGTCTTTGAAGGGAAAAGGTATGACAGAAAAATGTTTCTTACTAGCTTAAAAGTGGATGCCTCCAGGATAATAATAGTCAAAGGCTAGATGAAGGAGAATCTAGAATAAATGTTTAACTCATGCAGCACAAGGGGGCCCAGTGGTAGAAGAGGAGAAATCCTTCCTGAAGAGAAAAGACCAGGGGCTAGGCAGGTGGCTCCAGCTGTGAAGGGCTTGCCTTACTAATGTGAGGCCCCCTGAGCTTCATCCTTAGAACCCATATAAAGCAAACAAAGAGGGGTATGGTGACGCACACTTGTAATCCCAGAGCTGGGAAAGGGCCACCAGAGAGATCTGCCTGGGCTACCTGGCCGGCCAGCACACACCCATGCACCTGTAATACCCAGAGATACACACAGAGACACACTCATAGACATGAGAAGAAAACTCAAATTAACCAGAAATCAGCAAGGACAAAGGAATGGCCTTTTCAGAATTTGCTGCCTATTTGGAGAAGTTGCCATTTCTCTCTGGAGGACTCCACTTTGAAGTTCTTGTTCCAGGATCGACAACTCTATGTCTTAGAAGGGCCTAGAGAGATGCCCTTTCCACTGGGGACAGGGCACATCCTTCTATTTTGATTTCCCCTTATGTGTTGATGTTCCTGATTGGTTGACCAAGTGATGTTTTTAAAGATTTTCTCAGTAAGTGTAGTTTCCCCTAAAAAGAAAATAGAATTCTCTATTATTCACCGTGCATGAATGTCTGATGCTAACTCATTTACTAATAGGCTAACACTGAGACTGTGGAAGGACCTGTAGGATGTAATTAAACTCACAGAATGATCTCCCAGAAGGAGCTGATTTCCTGTCACAAATGAAGGACCACCATGGAGTCTTGTCCTGGTGCTCGGATCTCTTGAACAGCAAGGCAGGTCCTGCCTCTGCCCACAGAGCTTTCTCCCTTGTGACATTGTCATTTCCAATAGCAGAATATACTGGCTTTTAAAAAGCTAGTCTCCCAAGAGAATGATAAAGGAAAAGTCAGCTGCTTCATCGCTGTTTGGTTCTGCTGTTATTGAAGCTATCTATTTTAATTATTTCAATCAATGGTGTTATTATGTTTATTCTCTGGAACTTTAAGCAAATGGAATAATGCAAAAAATCCAATAAATATGTGAAGGGAGATGAAAAATGGGGAACTTTGTGTTTTCTAGGTCAAAAAAAAAGCAGAACAAAACAAAAACAAACAAATAAATAAGAACAAAAGCAGCAGCAGCCTTGTGTTTTTTCTTGTCTCCTGCTTCCTCCGGCTGGGTTGCAGAGGTAGTTGGTCAGTTGGCTTTGTTTGATCCTGATCCTTCAAGGTCAGCCTCAGTCTCTGATCAGCCATTGAGATTTCTTCAGGTCTTAAAAGCATCCCTGTGAAGGCTTCACTGGGCCATGTGCATGCAGCTTTACAACAAAACAGCAGTCTCCTAGGTGACCCTTCTATGAGCTAACCATACAAATCTGCACCTGTATTCTCCTAGAGGAACAATTGTCCTTTGCTAAGGCACGGTAAGGTAGAAACTAGGAACGGATGCTGAGGGATGAAAGGGTCCTAGTGTGTCTTTCATGTCAGGGACAATCGTTTCAAAAGAAAACCCCCCATTCAGCTTTAAGGCAATAGACACACAATCTTAACAGGTGTGGGGTGTGGTGAGGTTGTGCATGACTGTATTTTGACATGCATATGGAAACCAGAGAAGAATCCTCTGTTCTGTTTTTCAGGCGCATCTATCTTCTTTGTGACAGAGCCCAAAGCCAGCCTGGATCTTGCCAGCAATCCCCAGAGATTCACTTTCTCTGCCTCCCTAACACTGGGATTAAAGAGGGCATTGTACATGCCTGGCTTTTTACATAAGTTCTAGAAGCCAAACCTCGTGGTCCTCACACTCACAAGGCAAGCACTTTACCAAATGAGCTCTCTCCCAGAGCCACAAAGTATCAATAACAACAGTCAAGATTTCTCAGCAGTACCAAAAAAAAATTTTTGTTTTGTTTTGTTTTGTTTGTCTTTGGCTGTCCCTACCAATCTTCTGTTTTGGTTTGTTTGGTTTGATTTTTGGTGTGTGTGTGTGTGTGTGTGTGTGTGTGTGTGTGTGTGTGTGTGTGTGTGTGTGTATGTTTGCTTTCACCATGGCAACAGCAAATTAGCTTTTGAAATAAAGGGCCTACTCCAGCATTATTCAAGAAGGTGTCATTCGTCATCATTAGTAGAAAAGGGTGATTCTGAGAAGCAGTGTGCTAACAACCCTCCCACCATGCTTACACTTCTCAGAACCCCAGAGAACAAAATGACTCAACAGACTCTGTAGCAGCCAATGTGTGCCATCCTTCCTCTGATGGCAGTTTACAATAGGGTGTTAAGTTCCAGCGATCTGTCCTTACTAATATATAAGGAAGAGAGAGGAAAAGTAGGTGAGATGGAAAGGTGCAAGTATTGGAGAGATATAGGGGAAAAAAACAAGAGAGAGAGAGAGAGAGAGAGAGAGAGAGAGAGAGAGAGAGAGAGAGAGAGAGAGGAGAAAGGGAGTATAGAAAATAGCTTATTTAGCAAAGTCAATTCCATTGTTTAGAGACAAGATCTCAGTTAGCCCAGGTTGCCCAGGAATTGGATGAAACAAGGCTGAGGATTATGGTGACCTGGAACCCCTTATCTTCTTGCTTTCATCCTTAGAGTCCTGGGTCTTCCGGTTGGTGTACATGTTCTTGTCTTAAGGTGGTACTAGGGAGTAAATCCTGAGCCTGTGGTATGCTATGCCAGCACTCTACAACTGAGTCACATGCCCAGCACAAAACTAGGTCTGCGTATCAGTTGCTCAGGAGTAAACTCTGCCCCCAAAGTTTTCTCTCATAGCCCTCTGATGACAGACCTGAAAGTCTATTTTCAGAAGTGTGGCCAAGCGGCCTAAAGGGTACCTGAATCTGTAGGTTACATCTGGAGCCTGCGTATAGAAGAATGTAGGAGAGACTTTTGACAGGGAAATGTAGGACTGAGAGATACTGGAGGATAGAGGGAGGGTAGTGAAAGTGTGAAGACAGCTGACTAAGGAAAGCAATCGAAAATGAAATGGTGAATTATTGTCTTGATCCTTGAGCTGCCTGCTATGACAGAAGGTCTAGGTACAGGTATGATTTATATATATTTGTGTGTGTATAATATTTATGCTATGTATATGATATATATGTATATATCTAATATTCCCCCTGCCCTCACATTGCCCCAAGCTCTCCAGTGTTTCTGGAGCTAAGGAGTTTGTATATGTCACATTCCACGCATCTGGAAACATACAAGGATGAGTGCAGAAGCACTTCCTGCCTCTTCCCTTTTCTTATCAGGCACTTTTCTTGGGAGGAGAGCTGGAACTCAAGATGCAGCCACAGACCAATTTCAGGTGCCAGCACTAAGGGCTATGGATCAGGGACATTGCATTTTTGACTGCTCTCCAAGTTTGCATAATTGAGATAATAGCATGTTTTTAAAATATTTTGATTTCTAAATATGATCCAGACAATTCTGAAGGTCTCACTGAATAAGATCAAATGATCTGGAGTCCTGTTAAAGATCCTGGGAAACTGGTGGCACAAACTGCAGAGAAGGAAGAGAAGTTGGGTCTCCTTCACCGTCTCCATCCTGAAACACCACACTTCCCCAAACACAGTTCGGAGCACAAACCAGCATTGCTTTTTCAAACCAATTATTTAACCCTATGAATTAAATAGAGACACTGAGGCTAGTGAAGGCCAATCTCTTCTTTCTCAAGAGCAGAGAAGTATACTCCCCTTTCCCATCTATCTTTCCTCCTTCCCTTCCTCCTTCCTTCCTCCTTCCCTTCCTTCCTTCCTCCTTCCTTCCTTTCTTCTCTCTCTCAATATCTCTCTCTCTCTCTCTCTCTCTCTCTCTCTCTCTCTCTCTCTCTCTCTCCTCACTTTCTTTTAGTTTTCATTTTCTTCCAACTTTTCATCTGAACTCGAAACATCTAATGACTCTGACTTCCCCCGAGCCTTTCTTGGTCAGTTCATGTTTCAGCCACAGCTCCATGTGCAGCTGAAGTGACAACCTCTTCCATTTACTACTTCCTCCTTTGCTCTCAGACCTCTGGTTACTCATGAGAGTGTGGGAGAGACTGCACACACCACTAACACAGACTCTCCAGTTACAGCACTTACTCCTGCCTCCAGAAGAGCCCCCCAAATAAACTGGAGACCTCCATCAAGACATAGTTGCCCCCCAAATTCCCCTGCTGGAAGATACTGGGAGAACTGTGATGGTCTTAGTGCAGTGGTCAGTCATCGGATCTGCATAGAAATGCCCAGAAGCTGGTCTCAGCAATAAACTGTTACAGGAAATGAAAGACGGAACCCTTGGTTTCAACCAAGTTAGGGCAGAACTGAAAGTCTGCAAATAAAACTTATAGATCCTTAATCACAGTGTTTGCTCCACTCAGGCTGTAGAAAAACATGCGGTTCTCTAAGAGAATGTTTTTTTTTTTTTTTCCTTCAAGATCTCTTGAGTCGTGGTGGTCTCTGCCTCTTGATTTAAAATTGACTCCTAGAGCAATAAAATGGTAAGCATGCAGCACTTCCTCCTGCTTTGCATGAAATGCACCATGAAGATTTTTATCCACTAAAAGTTTCAACTGAAAGACTGTTTACCTGATATAACCCGTTTCTATTTAGCTCAATATTTTCCCTCCGGCATTATTTATAGATGACGTTCATATATAAATGAGTATTATTATACAGCCCAAAATGGCCTCAACTCACTGGACACAGTTCAGTAGAGTTTTAGTTCAAGCTAAATATGAACTCATGGCGATCCTCTTGCTTCATGTTCCCAAGTGCTGGAACTGCAGGTATAAAGCACCACACACAGCTTTTTCTCCTGTATTTTTTTTAAAAAAGAAAACCTTATATCCAACATTTTGTGTCGTTTTAGGTGAAATATATTAGGACTTTCCTCCCAAATAGGTGGACATAAGGTTAACAGTGTCCTGCTGGAAGGAATTTTAGGCAATAAGTAATACACTTGAGAGCCAGGAAGATGGCCAAACAATCTGAGGTAGATGTCTTCAATCCACGTAAAAAGCCAGGTGAAGAGAAGTGCATCTACAATCCCCGTACTCCTACAGAGAGATGAGAGACAGAACCAGAAGCTCCTGAGAATAGATTCCCCAAAGTTACCCTCTGAACTTTCCATATGCACTGTGACATATGTGTGCCCATACTCCATCGACACAGAGAGAGAGAGGGAGAGAGAGAGAGAGAAAGAGAGAGAGAGAGAGAACAAACCTATAAGCACTAAAAATTTAAGAATTGACAAATTATTAGAAATTCAAGGCTACCTAAATTAAACAACAGTTTCCAGCCAGCCCATCCATGCAAATTCCCTATTTCAAGTGACTGAGCGTTTTACTTAATCTTTTTTTTTTTTTTTTTTTTTTTTTTTTTTGGTTTTTCGAGACAGGGTTTCTCTGTATAGCCCTGGCTGTCCTGGAACTCACTCTGTAGACCAGGCTGGCCTCGAACTCAGAAATCCACCTGTCTCTGCCTCCCAAGTGCTGGGATTAAAGGTGTGCGCCACCACTGCCCGGTCGTTTTACTTAATCTTTAATCTGTCATGTACATATCATTAGAAAACATGGGTATATGTGCAGGCTACTTTTTTTGCAACTTCCAGAAATTCATCTTTGCATTTTTATCCTTTCTGCAAGCCACTACATCTTGGAAAAAGAAGAGACTAGTTGCTGCTAGCTCGCCGTCATCCCTGGAAAGCTAAGAGTTGCTGGGGCACCCCTGGAGCCTGGTACCACTCTCCAGCACCTGCACTTAAGCCTGTAATTTGCATATTACCCTCCCACCGACCTGCTTTTCCATGTAAGATTTTGTTTGTTCTTTTATTTTTCTCTCCATCGAGAATACAACAAGTTGGGGCACCGCAAATGAGAAGAAAGCTCCAAGCCCTGGCTTGCAGGTTATAAACACACTGTGTAAAATATTTATCATGTCAATATGGTTTAATAAGCATTCATTATTTATTGGGCCTCTGAGTGCTTAGGCAATACTACAATTAACTTTGCAGATGTGATTGGTTTTGATTGGAGGTCACTGGAAGGCAAGCTTGTACTTGTCTTAGCAGAAACAAGCAGAGCAATAGGTTGGACTGAGACCTGAGAATGTTTGAGCAAGTCACAAATCCTCTGGGAAATGGAAACACTAGCAGCTTCGTAGTTGAATTAACTATGAGATAAAAATCACATTTGCAAGAGCAATGAACACCGGGATCAAACTACTTCCCAAACAAATTATCCCAGAAATAAATTAATCTCCCTGATGCTCATCTGCATAGCTAATACAAAAGAGTTGTAGCTTCCTTGCTTGTCACTCATGGGCTCAAGATTCCAACACATTAAACAGAACCTGTAACAGGAGGACAGTGAATGACACTTTGCAGTAATATTTCACTCTGTCTAGTTACTACCATCCAGAGTGTTCTTTTTCTCTGAATAATTCTTTCCTTTCCTCTAGAACAATTATATTCTGTAAACGATAAAGGAGAGGGAATTGGTATTTGACGAATACATGGATTGTATAATCTCAACAATGTTTTGGGGTGAAAGAATTTTTCTATGCTCATATATTTCACTAAGAACACAAATAGGCCAAGAGTGGCTGGTGACGCATCAATTAGAACACAGGTCTCCATCCCCAAATCACTCTGACCATCCACTCTGCCTCCTATGAGATGGGACATTACCCAACAATATATATTTAGAAGGACACTCCTGCATATCAATCATCTTTGTCAGCTGGGTCCTTCCTTTGCCAGGAAGGAAGGTGTGGTGTCATCTTGTACACATTCCTCTGAAGCTCAAGCCTGAGAAATCCTGTCGGGCTGTCATTGCTGGAGCTTCACTGATTTTCCCAGAACAGGGATAATGAGACTGAAAGTACTGAGGCTCACTAGATGGCCACACCCAGGTACCCTTCTTCTGATTCATGGGCCACTGTAGGGTGTGAGGTGAGGTGAATCACCACAATCTTTCTCAGTCATCCTACACAGACTGGACTCCTTGGGTTGGGAAGCAGGTCTAAGATCATCAGCATCTACCCTTAAATAGACACATTGAGAGAAAAAGTTTTCTACAGTCCAGCAAGGTCCTAGGTATAGTAGCTATGGAAATACCTGAATTATAGAATAATAGTCTGATGTAATTCAGGAGAGTTGGGATATTTGAGCATAAAGGACTTGAATCTAAGGTATGATCAATAACCCTTATATTCCCAGGTGATGATAAAGAGTAAATTATGATTGCCTTTAGTAGGTAGAATATGAGGTCATTGTACTAAAATGACCCAAAGCTATGTGGGGTTTTCTCACGGCTTGATGACTAGGAAAAATATTTTTTATGTTACCATCTTAGAGTTTTCAATTTGGTTTCTTTTCTTTCGTTGTTGAAATGTTCCAAATGATTTATTATCACCAACTACATAAAATCTTGCCAACATCTCCTCTACTGACTTTTAGTAATCTCTTCTAGAACTGGATGGCACAAGGTCAATAAGGTCAATAGTCAACTTTATAAAAAACAAGTGGAGATTTCCTGACTGGAAACAAACAGACAGGGTCTTCACTTGTGCTTTCCAGACTTTAGCTAGACAAGCACTTTTCATTAGCCCACCCCTATACCATCTATTTGTTTTCTCAGTATCTCGTCCTAGTGGCTATTGTTTGTTATTGCTGCTATTGTAGTTTTGAGGAAGGATCTGATGGTGCCCAGGCTGGCTTTGAACTCCCTTTGTGACTGAGGATGATTCTGGATTGTTGATCTTCTCGTCTCTACTTACTGAGTGTTGGAATTACAGGCAGCACCACCATGCCCAGTGGTATACAGTCCTGGGCATCCAAGCCAGGCTGTCATTCACGCTGGAGAAGCCCTCTGCCAAATTGAGCTACATCCTTAAACTGGTTTGTTCAGTGTCTGAAATGAATTTATGTGTTTAATCAATGTACCATGGTGGAACTCACTAGCATGATGGGTCAACTTGGGCAGTACAAGTTCCTCTAAGTAGTCTAAGAAAAATAATTCTGTTTCCTACACAGAGGTAAGACTGTGTGACTACTTGTCATTTAAGTGTAAGGTACAAGGCAACATTTTCAATAGAACACATGTTATAGATAATCTCCCAGAAAAGTAGTAATGATTATTCTCGATGCTATTACAAGAAGTGTGGACCTGGTCAGGCTCCTCCTCAGGGTTTCTGGCAGCTTTGAAGTCAGCTTTGACAACAGAAAGATTTGTTCAGGAATGGTTCTGCAGGAGATTCCCAAACCCTACTGTAAAGGGTAATGGTTGAGCACTTACTTAGCACGTGCGAAGCCTTGAATTCTAGTCTCAGTGTATGTATTTGCACATTAACATCCTAAAATAGAAAAAATACAACTTAAGAAGTAACAATATCTTCCCTTATTCTTTTCAGCACCTGAAGATGCACGGCAAGGTAGGACAATCCCTCTTTGAACTTACTATCCAGCTCTATGATTCAAGTAAACTGTAACATTTGCATATCCATTCTATTTGTTGAAGGTCACTAGTGTTCTATGATAAAGGTAAAGTTAGGACTGAAATGGAAAAGTTCTCACAGAACTGGGTATAGTGGTGTGTACATGTGATCCCAGCATTTAGGAAAATGAACCAGCGAATCATGAGTTCAAGTCCAGCCTGAGCTACATATGTTCATGGAGCAAAGGATTCTTTGGTGCTCACAGGATACATAAAATACAAGGTAAATATCCTTGATTCCTAGGGATATGTGGAAATAAACGTGTGAGAAATAAAGAGTAGCCAGGCTGTTTGCAAACACTAGAAAGTGGGGTGAGAGTTTATACCATTGATGCTGATTCTTCATTTCCCAGGTATGACTCACCTGGTGTTTCCAAGGTCACAGAACCTGTGGCAGAAAGGATACCATAGAAAGTCAACAGGAAAAGGAACCAGAAGGCCTACATTCCCACCTCAGCTCTGACACTAACATTAGTCTTATTACATAAGATTAAATAATAGTCATTGTTCAGGTACATGGGAAATATTAAAGATGTGTGTCTCTCTGCTAAAACCGATACAGCAACAGAAAACAATATATTCAATTAAATCTTTTCATGGGTCTCAGTTCTATAGCAGTTACATACAATAGCTGAACAGCTTTGGGTCCCACTCTATATGTTATCAATACTTAGGATTGAAATGGAAAATGAATCAGAATTCTTTGTTCACTGGGTGTTGTGCTTTGACCAAGGGATATTTTCATATACCAAAGGCATGCTGAGCTTTAAAATCCAATGCAGTGGCCTCAGTTTTGAGGAACGAGTATGGTATCTCCTATACCCTCGTCATATATACCTAAGAGGTGGATATCCTCGTCTCCAGTTTAGGGAGAAGGAGGCTCAAGTTTCCTCAGTACAAGTGAGGAACTCCAAAAGTTCTCACAGAACTGGGTATGGTGGTACATGCATACAATCCCCACTTGGGAGACTGAACCAGGGAATCATGAGTTCAAGACCAGCCTGAACTACATGGAGACTTTGCCTCAAAAACCAAATACGAATGGGGAACCAAGGGAGATTGCTCAGCAGGGAAACACACTAGATTTGCAGGCTCCATGACACCAGTTTGATCTTAAATCATGTTTAAAAACCAGATATGACCAAGGACATCTTTAGTGCCAGCACCCCTAAAATGAGCTAACAGGCAGAGATAGGAGAATCTTGGAGAACCTCTGGGTAGATAGCCAACTAGCCTGGAAAACATAACAAAACTACAGAAACAAAGGACCCTGACTTAAAGTGGAAGGTAAGAGTTGATGCCTAAAAGTTGTGTGATAACCTCCACACATGCTATGGCAGATGTTTTCCTATATTCACACACACACACACACACACACACACACACACACACACACACACATCCATATACATTTTTCAAAAAATTTAAATATGTTTTTAGAAGCTTTTGGAGCTGCCACTGGAATACAGAATTCTTTGCTTCTAAGTCACATTCAACTTTGCTTTCAACACCTACACAGGACACTCACATATCCACGCCCCAATCCCTTGCATGTGAGTCTTTGTTGCTATAAATGTCCCTGTAGTCATAAAAACAGTAAGGAGAGGGCAGGTGCTGCTGTGACCCCATGCTGGGAGTGGACACAGAAAAAAAAGTTTAAAGGCAAAGGGGATATTTCACCTAGACAACATCCATCCAGTTTGTGTGCAAGTGAAGGTCTTCTCTGAGCCCAGCAAGGACCATTTCTGTATTTATTTTGTGGCTGTCACTTTTAGTACTTTCTTTAGGCAGTGGAAGGAGATGGTAACCTCTAGGTGCCTTTTCCTTTGTTACAGGCCCGAAGGCCAACTGTCATCTGAAGTTTATTCCATCTTTCAACCCCACCTAACTCCGTCCTTCAGAATGGCCGCTCAGGATATGATAATTGTGCTGATGGTTTAAATTAGAAATGCCCCTTATAGGCTCATGCATTTGAATACTTGGTGTGCAGTTGGTCGTGTGTTGTTTGGGACATTTAGGAGGCGCAGCCTTGCTGGAGGAAATATGTCACTAGAGGCTTTGCGAGTTTAAAGCAAAATCTTCCAGTTCAAGATCTCTGCTTGTTGGCTGTAGTTGAAGATGTGAGCACTCGACTTCCTGCTCTGGCTACCGAATTTGCTGCTTACAGCCACACTTCCCTTCCATGGTGGCCTCTTATCTGCATGGAAACATAAGCCAAAATAAAGTCATTCACTGATGTCACTTTTGGCCATGGTGCTTTATCACAGTAATAGAAAAGTAACCCATACAATGAATATATGTTGTTCTCCTGAGTTCTAGGAACAAGGACTGGTGAGTCTTCAAAATAGAATGGCTGCCACTAAAGTCAACTAGTGTTTAGTGGTGTATCT
The DNA here is from genome assembly GCA_028551405.1 of Uromys caudimaculatus. Taxonomy (NCBI): domain Eukaryota; kingdom Metazoa; phylum Chordata; class Mammalia; order Rodentia; family Muridae; genus Uromys; species Uromys caudimaculatus. The sequence goes on from CM052714.1 coordinate 44,794,813, forward strand.
ATCATAGCTGAATCCTCTTCTGCCAGAAATACCTACCTCCCCTATGAGAGAAGAACCTCAGAAGTGAGCTGGTCATCAAAACTGTGACTGATCCCATGTGAGGGTAAGGATCATCTCCAATAATACATTCAACAGAGGAAACTCTATATCCCAGGAGAATAAAACAGATTTTCAAAGTGAATTGGTTAAGACTAATCTCTCTGACATTTTTCAGGGTAGTTAGCTGGGATGAGGAGGCTGGTACAAGAATGGAAGGTATTTGGTGTCTAAGAAGAGTAAAAGGCTCCAGTCATACTGAGAATGGATCTGTAGGTCCTGCTTGTAACTTAACCAACATAGCTCCTTGCATTCATGGACCAAATCTAGAAGGCTCTTTAAAAATGTTTCATATGTCACGAAAAGTGAAATTACAATAATAATCTGAAGCCTGCTAAATTAAGATGTTGTGTACAGCTCAGATCCCCTGTCTGTAGCATTTGAGCTGAAATCCTTAAATAGATATTTCCCTATGACTGGTCACAAAAGTTGATGGAGTAGAAGCAAGTCACCAAAGGGAATGAAGCATAGGCAAGGGTCCTCATCAAAAGACCATGGCTCTTACTGGCTGCTCAAATCAAGATGAAGGGTGGGCATATTCTTAGGGTATCATGCATGTCAGGAGCTGTGGCAGGTGCCGATATACAAGTTTCTCTATGCAGCAAAGCCCTGTGCAGATTTCATCACACAGAAAGCAGATGCAGAGCTTTCAAACGTGCCCAGGGATGTGTGTGTCTGAGAAGGAAATGAGCTGTTTTTCCGCCTCAAACAGCGCACTACATCATGTGACCATTAACTGGGAAAAGACTACATGCACTTTGCAAGGCTTTGAATTAAAAGGATACATGATAAGGAATGAAAGCTTAATCATGCAGGTGACCCTGTGTTTAAAAAAAAAATAAAATAAAAAGGAAGAAAGAAAGAAGGAACGGAAGAAAAAAGTCAACTTTTCTGTTTTATCATCGTAACGTTAACATCAAGTGACTTACAGATCAAAAGCAGGGAAAGGCAGCAGCTTTTGAAAAGACAGATTTGTGATTTGTTGACATTTGACTAGTCATCTGGGAGCAGCCGATTTATCCCTCATGTGCAGAAGAATCGTATCTGGGATTAAAAGGGGTTGCATTAGTTGTAGAAAGATGTCATCAAAACACTTGGTGATTTAAATTTTAATGACAAGCCCAGAATCTGCTTTAATAAGGTTTCCCTTTCCTTTCCCTGAGTAGCTCTTTCCATAAGCATGGCACTCTTCCCTCATCCCTGAGTGAGTTTCTGGTCCTGAGGATAAGTCTTTTTAATTAATACACAGCTGAAGCCCACAGAGCTCATGTAGGTGACATCGCCTGATGGAGACAATTCTTGTTAACATTGTATTACTCAGAGCCAAGGCGACAGCTCCAAGGATCTCCCTGATCATTTTCCTGTAATCTTAAACTACTTCACTTCTCCCACAGCCTTCCTATCAATGTTAAAACGGGGGAAAGGTGAATACAAGACCCTCAAAGAGGGGTTAGTCTTCTGGAGCTTGTGATGGCTAAATACTGATTGTCAGTATCAACAGGATCTAGAACCACTGAAAGGCAAGCCGCTGGGTGTGCTTTGTAATGCATGGCTTAGATGACAGAAGTTGAATGCCCATCTTAAATGTAAGTGACAACATCCCATGGTCTGGAGTTTTGAACTGAATAAAAAGGAGAATGTAAACGGAGCACCAATAGTCTTCACTCTCTGCTTTTTACCTATACATGCATTATGAATATGAATCAGCTGCCTCTAATCCAACTGGCATGACTTATGAACTGTGAGCCAAGCAAACTCTTCTCTCCTTGAATTTCTTCTGCCAGGCTTTTTGTCATAGCAACAAGACAAATAGCCAATGCAGGGACCCTCTAGGTAAAACAACTACCAGGAGAGGGGCTAACATTTTGAATGAAATGAGCTGTGTCTTCTTTAGGGATCTCCTTTAGGCTGGACACATCCATTCTGTTGGTGTAGAGGTTAAGAAGTGATGGAAACAGATTCATTCATTCACTCACTCATTCACTTATTCATTCATGCAATGAAAAATACTTCTAGAAGTTGGGGAGTCTGAGATGTTAAGCTATATACACATAGCTCTTTACCCAAAGAAATGCAGGCTTTAAGTGAGAGGAGAAAGTGATGAGGGACTCCAGAGCCTAGGTAAAAGCTCAAGGAAGGAATCCCAGAACAGAGCAGAGCATTGTGTCCATTCCTGAAGAGCGATTGCATCTCTGCAAAATGTGCCAGGAAGTCACCGTGATTCAACTTCACATAAAAGAAATGAAAATAATTGTCTGCACCTTCTATAGTTCTATAGTATTTGTAGAGAAAAGGTTAAAAACTTGTCCAGAAGTAGGAACATTCTTATGTCACTTTCTCTTATAGGCTTAAGTTCTGAACCATAGAGTGTGTTGTGTGCTCAGAATGAATAACTTCAGTGATAGTATCCAACCACATCATACAAGTCAGAAGAAAGTGTGGGGGTAATGATAAGGACGCCATTGGTATTGCACCTAGTGTCATTGTCCTCATTGTCCTCACTGTCATCATTATCAAAAGGTGGGGAAAATTACTGAACACCGAAGCTCATGAGTACTGTGACATGTAGGCTTCTACTACACACACCGCCTTCCCTTAAGTAGAACAACTTTGTGCTCATGCATTGCTAGGGATGGAGGAAATCAGGTGATCACATGCTAAGTACCAAATAAGAAGCAAAAAAGAAGCAGAAGGCTGACATACAGAGAGAGGATCCAAAGCCTGGCCAGGGAGAGCAGGATCTAAATGATGCTTGAGGAGAGGAACTGCATCCCAGGCAGCTTCTACCCTCTGTTTCTATAGGGCAAGGCTTCATGAAGGCTTTCCACCCACGACCCTATTTTGCCTGAGAAATTTTTATGCCACCCTAGATATATAGGTTTATAAAGTTAGCATACAAATAAAACATTTATTAATAATAAATAATAAGGTAATTTCTTTAGAAACAATTCATTGAATACATGCAATTTTACCATTTATTAAAGATGAAAACAAATGAATGCATTAATTATTTTCTATGTTAACATAAAGAGTTAAATCAGTCAAATATTTAATATTGTAGGGCACAGAGTCCTTTTGATGCTTTCCTGAGTTGATCAATATTTTTATTTTATAATCATGAGTCCTGAGAATGTTGCTTTGTGTGTGTCTCACAGAACAGGAGAATTATATTTAGGGTCATTTCAGCAATCATTGGAAATTCAGTCCTAATCCCAAGCCAAAATTCAATGGAAGATTTTCATAAAACTCAGGCCGGTGATTCAAATAGTAATTTTCAAAACCCAGCATTGTGACACAATGGAGTCCAAAGAGATATTAATTTATCTCTCCATGCTAAGGAATGACCATTGGAAGCTACTAAAAGTCTGTGTTCTTTGTAATTAAACGGTTGTGTTTCTGCTACAGCAGAAAGTCCCGTGCATGCGGTGAAATCTCTGCCATTCATGGCATACGGTAGTCTTGACTCTGAACCAAGATATTCCAGGCAGTGTTCACTGGCATTCCATAGCTGTAGTATGGGGGCAGTTACAACACAAAGTACACATACTGTGAGCTCCAGCATCAAGACTTCAGAAAACTCTCAGGCTACACCATGAAGGGCTGCAGGTACACCTTAGATTCATTATCCATTTGGTTTTAAATTAGTTCTTGGTGACGGTACGTTCAGAAACATTTTACTGTAGGCAGATCTTTTACACCCCTCAAATTCAGTTACATGATATTCCCCCTCATATATTAGGACCTACAGTTTTACCATGGGTGGTCTGTTAGCAACATGGCATGGAAAAATAAGAGAGTCCTCATACGCAGTGAATGCTTATACATACTGGGTTTGAGTGAAAAGTAATAGATAATGACCATTGGCTGAGTCAGAGTATTGGTTTCATGGTTATCTATTGCTGGCTTAAATGAAATTCATTGGTAGATAATAAAAAATAAGTGCAGAGCCTAACCAGAAGACAACAAAACACAGACATATTTCTGTCACACATTGTGCTTTGGTATACCTGTCTCCGCTGTACTATATAATGTGAAATTTTAACAGAAGGGTTAAAAAGAGTGTAGGAATGTAGTGGGAAGAGATGGGCTGGTCTGTAGTTCTGTCTCTGGTGACTATGGGGTTCACTGTCTCAAGCTGGCTGCTGCATATGCTAATGGTACCCTGCTCACCCCTCATGATTCTTTAGAAAATCCCCATTAGGTGAACCTCAGTCCATTGTTCTTCAGTGGGATCACCTAACTTCAGACTCCTGAAAACGGAAAGCTGCCAAGGAGACTATCCTACAAATAGGTAGGGAATCATACAATAAAACAGAAGCAAATTTGTGATATTTTAATGATAATGAAGAATAATGAAGGCACAGGCTCAGAAAGTACAACCATGGGAATGATACACACAGGAAGGAGTTGCGTAAAAATAACCAACAAGCAAGAAAGCAAATGCCAATTCATTAACAAAGAGTGAAATAAAGAAAATGAACCAAGGTATAGAGGTGCAAGCATGCCGGTTCTAAGTGGACAGAACCCACACCAAATGAAATTAGCATCTCACATACAGCATACAAGGCAATGTATGAGAAGCTGATACTGACTATTCATTTTGTTGGAAAGACTGTGATAAATGATGCAATAATGCTGGGTGACCTTGACACCGCATCTGTTTAATGATGACTTGAGTTATCTGAGTCGGAATGACTCCAACCGTGGAGTTCACAGGTGTTTAAGAAAATGGTTGTAGCAAGTGGGACTTCTGGGCCGTTTGTCCTTTGTTATTTGAGGTCTATTGGCCAATTTCATTCTGCAATTGGACCATATGTTTCTGGCTTTTGACCTGAAAGTGGTTTACTCAAAGACTTGCAGCACTTCCTTCCTGAAAGATTTCAGCAGTGTGGTAAGAACTTCCAGAGGAAACTACTTTGTAGATCGTTAAGAAATAGCATAATAGTCTATGCTTAGCCCCTGAATGCTTAGCCCCAAGGAAATTATGCTGTCAAAAGTAACTGTGAGTAAATGACGTCTGTTGCTGATCTTTAGAAAGGGGACAGGGTTATTCATGTGCAATTAAATGTAATGGGAAGGAAATTCACAACTAAACAAGAAACTGTGAGGTGCCTTAGGTAACGCCTTCCACACTTCCTTGTACAGTTCTTTTCTTGATTAAGACATAGGTATCTACTTGATGATCAATGATCAACTATTGGTTATACTCTGGATCCAGTTCTCTATTTACCTTATCGCTAAGACTCCAACAGTCCTGATGGCCTTGCTTTGTGTCTGTTTCAGAGATGGGGAAAATCAGCTGAAAATGGATTAAGAAAAACCACAAGCCCAGAAGTGAATGAAGTGTTTACTTATAGGCTCTGTACAGGAACAGTCACCACTGTTCAAAGCAGCCATGAGACAAGTGCCCTCTCTTTGTGGATAGGCCATCTACAGATCCCTTTAAGAACAGTGGCTGCTGGGTTGTGTTACTGTTACAAGTCTCCAAGGAAATTCACAACTAAACAAGAGACTGAGGTGCCTTAGCTAACACCTTTCGTGCTTCCTTGTACAGTTGTCTGACTATCGGGTTCTGCCCACACTGATAATGAAAACACACAAGTCCTTAAGAGCAATCAATGTCCCTCATTACCTAATGCTGGAAACTCAGTGTCCAGGTCATGATTATTAAATACTGAATCATCAGAAGCTCTGGGAAGGTTTCTCTCCCTTCTTAAGCCCTGTCAATCTCTTTGTAAGGTAAAGAACGCAACTATCTCTGGTTCTGTAGTTTCTTGCTTAACCTCGCTGGAATAGAAAATTCCTTACAGATTGGAGAAGCCCAAAGGATGGGACATGTCCTTTGAGAAACCAAAGCTTCGTGCAGAAAGTCTACATTCAACTCTTAGTTTACCTCTACTCATATCTAAGGGATATTATCAGGAATGCCTTGAGAAAGTAGGACTTTCAGGGGTCTGTTATCCAACAAACCACTTCATAGCTCCTGGATTCTACTGTCTTATGTCTAGGTATGATGACAAGCAAATGTTTAAATCTTGAAAACATTATAAGTCAACGTTTTCAATTAGGCATCAATAATATCTATCCTTATCAATTATTCTTCTTAATTTACATTAAACTGTGACAGAGAGAGAGAGAGAGAGAGAGAGAGAGAGAGAGAGAGAGAGAACACATAAAATTGAATGGGACCATCTGCGAGGAGTTATGTGAAGAGGGTATGTGAACAAAATACGTTGTATAAAATTCTCAGAGAATTAATAAAGACAATTTTTTAAAATGAATGATTTTTGCCCGAAGGCAATCTTACCATGACGGATTTGACTTGGTAAATGGAAAGCTTCACAAACTCCTGTAAGTCTCATCATGAGATAGCTTGCTAGGGCTTCTGTCCTTTTAAATACATAAGCTATTTTACAGTGTATCATACTGGACAAGCAAAGGTAAGGAGGACTGGATTCTTCAAATTCCTGCCTGCAAGAAATCTGCCACACTGGATCTCGTTGTTGACATACCTATCCTGTTTTCTTTTCTCACCAACACAAACAGAAAAAAGACATTTGAGTGAGGTGCTTGGTTTGAGGGAGTTAACTGATAGTGCCAGTAAATGGCATTAACTATCCTACACAACTGGAACCAAGTCTTACGCAACTAGAAAAAAGTGTGGTAATGTGAAACTTAAGAAATCCAAGGAACAGAGCTCAGCGTAGCTGAAACCTGCCAGGCTCTTACAAATGTGCTTTGTCATGACAAAGAACACATTTTGGAGGATCAATCCCTAGCCTAACGGGTTTCTACTTATTATTTGTGGATTTCAGAGATTTGTTTTTAAGGTTAATTGTACTTGGTATATTTGACTCAGGAGGTCTCCATTTAAGGAACAATTGTAGAACCTATATGATAGCTTGCTTCCTTGCCTGGATTGTATAATGGATGTAGGGTTTGAACCAGGGCTTGCGAGGGTCTTCCATGGACATTATAGATTATGATTCAATCTGTCTTTCAGTGAGGATGCCTCAGTGACTATTCAGCCCAAAGTGCCTCCTGAAAGGACACATGGGACCCAGCTTTCTCCTATTCTTTGTCTCTTTTCATTCACAGATGTTTGGAGAATCCTCATTAAAATTAGTTAGAATGAAATGGAAAAGACCCTGCCGTAAAATAAATCTTGTTAAATACACTTTGCTGGATTGCCTCGTTTGCATGATGCACGAGCCTCATTTTCTCCTCTTTGTACCTCCTCTCTGTGCATTAGGTGATTCCTGCCAATGAATGCAGGATGTCACATCCCTGATGGTGCTCTCGGTATTCTTACGCATTAAAAATAAATACGTGCCATCTGTCTCATATCTGGGAAGCAATTTGAAATGGTGACTTCTGTTTACTTAAGGTTACAAGATTTAAAGCTTTAGTGACTCCCAATTGTGAAGACACTCTGTCTCTATTTCAGAGAGTAGCAGCATTTTTAGATGAATACTGTAAACTGAACAGAAGACTCACATGAGAGCTCGGGCAAGGCAGAGAAGGGTGGGGCGATGCTTAAAAATGGTCCTTGGTATCGACTGTTCTGCGTCTGAGTAGTAGATTGGTGTTTCTGGAATGCAGCACCTCAGTCAAGTGGTGTACTGTGTTGAAGCCTCAGTTTTCCTCATTTGGGAAATGGACATATCATTTATTGTACGAGGTACCACACATATACACATACAGAAACACCTGGAGAACGGATGTATGAATATATTTCTTCCCAATATCTGATAAGAAAGTGGGAAATATCATCTTTGCCATCATCAAATTTTGAAATGGTAATTAATAATAATCCAGCTGGCAAAGGGAGTCATTAAAAAACAAAAAAGCTCAGGGACTGAAGAGGACTCAGTCATTAAGAGCAGTCATGAAGATGAGAATTCAGATCATAGTCCCCAGGGAGATAGCTCCACCCCAGCTATGAAGAGGGTGGAGACAGAAGACCACTGGGATACGCGGATTCCAACCTAGCCAGGAAGACGGCAACCTTGGGTTCAGGGGAGTCCCTGCCTCAAATACACAGGGTGACTCTGATGGAGGAGGGCACCTGAAACCCTCTCTAAACAGCACACACACACACACACACACACACACACACACACACACACACACACACGCGCGTGCGCGCACAAGAATATATTCACACACACATAGGCATACAAATACATAAATAATAATAAGCAAATAAGAAGTTGCATGCGGAAGCTCTGCTTTTTAGGGCAATTAAAATATAAAAGTAAGAGACTTTAATCACTTCCATCGCCCTCAGTACAAAGGCCCTATTAGATAAGGAATAGAATTGGGGGTTTAGGGGAGTAACTGGGGAGATTTGGGGTTCCTTTATAGGTACAATAGCACTTTTCAAAAGAGGTTAGTTTATTTTTTAACTTAAATAAAATTATATGTTGTCAAATGCCCAAGCAACTTAACTTTAATTAAAGGAGTAATGGGCAGTTTAAGAACATTCTGTTTTCCATTTTCAGAGCAATTTTCTCCAACAATACTTTCTCCTGTAGCAGAAGAGAAACTTTCCTAGGTCTGGGCCAAGAACTATGAGGATGGTGAACATGTAATTTGAAGTCCACCCTACACTCCCAGACCGCAGAATGACAGTGCTATAGGAAATCTAGATCCATGTGACCTAGTCTGGACAATTTTAGCTAGGAGAAAATGGAGGCCCATTGCTGCTGAGCAAATTGTCCCCAAAGGACACAGCTTGTTAGAGCAAAAGTGTTCCCTTTCTTTTAGCTAGGTTTCAAAGAATTTGTTAAGCAGACTGAAAATGCTTTATACGTCTATAAATATCCCAAGTCTGTGACTGATTCCTTGCGCAGTGGTTCTCCTAACAACCTTATTTGAGCATAACTTAGCTGTTCAGCAGACTTTGCATGACAACACAGTCCGGTCTTAATAGTAGCCGAGAGAGAATGCATTATTGAGACTTTATTTAGACTGTACAGTCAAAATAATCCAACTGTTAGTCACCCTGACATGTGCTTCAGAATGCCACACACCCATGAATTCTGGCAAAAAAAGAAATGTCACCAGCTCTTTGTGACCTAGCCTACCACAAATGCAAGTTTCTGAGATATATATATATATATGTATATATATGTATATATATGTATATATATGTATATATATATGTGTGTGTGTGTGTGTGTGTGTGTATCATGCATGATAATCTGGGCACACATTTAAAATTTCCTAATTATAAAATATATAAAATAAGAAAAATCCCATAAATTCTACACATTTAGCAAAATGAAAACCTACTCTGAAGTAAATGAATATACCACACCTAAAATGGAGACCATCCTTCTTGTGGACCAAAGGACAATGCATTGAAGAAGCCCCGCAGAAATTCACTGATTTTTCCCCTGGGACTACTGCTTGGCTTATAGAATCTGAAAACAGATTCCAAGATGCATCTCTCACACTGATTCACACAGTAAAACTAGCCGCCAACATCTCAAGAGACTGAAGGCACTGCTCTGAGACAAGCTGCGGATTTTTTCTTAAACCGCTGTGTTTGTGATGCATTTTTCTTAGTCACGAAATCACGTGAGGAGAGGCAATCTTGACTTTCTGCACTGCTTTACGGAACTAACCAGGGAACTCTGGGAATAGGAAACAGTGGCTGCAGAGAGTCCATCAGGACGGCTTTCTGGCCTGACTTCCCTTTATCATCCGCTTGCTGGTCACTTCTATCCTTCTCAGACGGGAGTCATCCAGGTGTGACGCCAGCTCCATCCGGAAAGACTGGCCCAGCTCTATCTGCTAAGTGAACAAAATCTGCTGATTTCAGAAGCGAACCGACGAGCAGTTCGTCACGGTGCTGGGGCCTCTGCACTGTAATAGTCTCCGGGGCTTGAGTGACAGGAAGAAAAAAAGTGCAACAAGTTTCTTCCTATTGTGCCCCCAAAAGCCTAGGGCTGTTTTTGCCAGGCTTTGGAACGCATTCAGTACATGTGAGGGGTGGGGGGAGCAATGTCAAAAGCCTCCCTCTAGCTCCAGAGACAGCTGTGGTAAGTAGGAAGACAAGGAAGGCAGGGACCGAGCTAGGCAAATGGCCCTTAGAATTGCACAATGGTGATTTCCCGGGGAGGAAGCCAGTCTGAGTAACACAGCAGGAATTTGTTAACAACCCCCTTCCCCCCACTGCACCCCAGAAAAACAATCAGGCTCCAGATGCTGATAAGAATTCTTTTTATGTTATTCGAATAAAAAATACATTCATACAGAAATATAACAATCTCGCAAAAAACAATTTCAAATAAAATCTTGTAAAACAAAATTTTACAAAAATCTTACAAAGATTCTTTAGATAACAGGGTGCTTCAAAAAAAAAGAAATAAAGAAATTTCACTAATAGAAATTTTTTTTTTAATTTCAAGCAAAAGTTTCTGCTTGATTGAGGCTCAGTTATCACCTGAACAGAATGTACTTGCTTATTATTAAAATTACAGGCATTGACATATACGGCACCCAGCCCCACCCAGTCGAACAACATCTATGTTTCATAAGTGAGACGAGCCAGCACAAGTTTTCTTTCTCTTCTGTTTACCTTCTTACTTAATGGAATTGTTATGGATAAGCACACAGCAGGGCCAAAAAAGGAGTTTTCCAAAACCCAGCAAATCAAGTGCTAGGATTTTGAATTGCCAAACAAAAGTGCATTTTCCCCTTAAGCGAAATGAAAATCAGTTCTGTAGAGAAATGTATTCATCAGGCCAGATATCATAAAACAAAAAACAGTTAAGGGAGCTTTAATCATTGCTCATATCCAGGAAGATCAAACGAAATACCAGCCCAGCCAGACTCATTCTCATATATGTAAAGATCCACACCCAAAAAGCCAAGCAGCGGGATGAAATATCCGAAATATCAGCTGTCTACGCTGTGGTATGCCAAATTCCGGGAAAGTACTCCTTGAAAAAGCTGGAAGAATCTACGTGCTGGAAAAAATAGTTTCATCTGCATAAAAAGTATTCTAAAAAACAATCCCTGTGATCAGCTTACTCTCAGGTTAGATCTTCTAGTAAGGCTGAAAGTAAAATCAAAACCTCTGTGTGTCCGAGTCCAGCTGGTTGGCCAGTATTTTGTTCATGCCCCTTCTGAATGGCCAAAGGTACCTTATTCCAGGCTTGCCAACAATGACTAGCAGAACCAGCAGGCTGGAATAGACTTAACGCCGGCAATGTCTTCAGCAAAATATTAAATTAAAGATAAAGCCTCTATAAAAGTTAGGTTATAGTTTTCAATTTCTTTTAACCTCCTTTATGGCCATTTTGAAATACTTCTTCACAGGCTGTAGAATTTTCTAGCTAAACATTCTAGTTTCTTCTTAAAAAAATATTTATATATTATCTATATATAATATATATATACACACATACATACACATACTATACACACAAATATACATACACAAAAAAATTTCATCCACTTTTTTTTTTTCCAAAAAAAAAAAAAAAAGCAGTATACTTTCAGTATTACCAACAGATAGCTAGACAGGTACTCAAAACTTGTGCCTTTTGAGCAAGATATTGACATTGGTTTTTGTTTGTTTAATACTTCTGTATCTTTAATAGGTGTGAAAATGTTACATTAATAAATACAGCCGGTGTGTGTGTGGTGTGTGTGGTGTGTGGTATGTGTGTGTGTGAGAGAGAGATCTATACAGTTGTGCAAGGTCTCTTTTAAAGAGTCTCATGGTAGCAGAATTAGTTTTCAATTGTCATGTCTATTTTTTTCCCCATTTTAACACTGACAGTCAAGTTGTTGGAAAGGAACACATGTTGACATGTCAAAGGACTTTTCACCCGTTCGTCACTGTGGAGGATCTTAAAGAGGTGTTCGTTTGCTGTTTTTCTTTGTTTGTTGCATCCATATTATACATCGATACAGTACAATGCCAGGTGAACAAAGAGCCTTAATTAAGCATGGATCACCACCCGTTCCCCTGTATTTGACCCCACAGAAGGGCCAATTGCATAAGGCACCATTATGAAGGTCAACAGTGCATTAACAGCTAGAAAACCAGAAATAGTCCTCAAGGCATAAATAAGAGACATAGCTGCATGAGAAAAAACGGTTTCTAAGCTTAGTGGTTTCATCCACCCGACTGAGAAAAAAAAGTTTGTGTTCTTAGCCTAATGTGACATTAGACCGGTAATTTCCAGGCCCCCAGCATTTAGACATTTGACATGTGTCCAATTTCTCCAAAGGGTACCTTAAGATTCTCCAAAAAAGTAAATTCAAATTCTGAGTTGCTGAAAATACAACCCTACATTGCACAAGATCATTTTGCACGGGGAGTGTCACAAAATGGCAGGATCTGGGGGGGTCGCGTCTTGCCGGGGGGGGGGTCGCGTCTTGCCGGGGGGGGGTCGCGTCTTGCCAGGCCTAAATGGCTTAAGGAATCATTATTCTACACAAATTGGATCTTCTAGCTGCTTATTAATTGGAATTAAGATTGGAGACCCGATTTGAAAATGTAAAAGTTTAGAGCTCCCCCAGACCATGCACGACTTGTTTTGTATTATAAGGGAAAATGACCACTGCTATTTTGTAAATACAGCTTATACAATGGGTTACAAATGAGCTCCGTGTAGCCAGTAAAACAAGCTACTTGACACACTGCACATTCTATAGCTGCACCAGACACCAGAAAGTCCTTTCACACAGGAAAGGGGGACAGGGGCTCCCCCTGCCCTTAACACTCGCCACTATGGGGTCCTGAGTTCCCGCTCCCACCCTCCAAGTTTTTCCATCTTTTTTTTTTTTAATTTTAATTTTTTATTTATTTTTTTTTGTTTTTGTTTATTTTTTTCTAAGGTGCAGACACCCTTCAGGAAATGATTGGTGGTCAACTCATCCCTTGGTATACTCCTCACACACAAAACATTCAAACTGCTTTTTTTTCTGTCTCTTGCGGTTATTTGATACCACAAGGGGGGAAAAAAAAGTCTGCCTCACCATACAGTCAGTAATAGATCCTCAACATACAATCACCCCACACCCATTAACATTCTCAGTGCGCATGCTCACGGCAAAAAGCTTAGAGCCTCTCAGAAGGTTAGGAACCAGTGGTGAGTCCGGGGTCACCCAAACACCATGCACCATGGGTGCTATCCCGCTTCTGACATGACTTTTGTAGCCCTCAAAAGACCTTCCAAAGAGAGGCCCCTGGAGGTAACTGGGTAGTAAGCAAAATGGCATGCTTTGGCTGGTACAGGCATCCCTCCTTCCACGGCCGCCTCTTAGTCTGGAAGCCTCTTTTAGCCTACAGGATTCGTTCCTCTGCTCCCTCAGAGGTGCCTCTTCATGTGCAGGGCCAGGTGGTCAGACCTGGAGAAACACCTGCAAGGGCAAATCAGAAACAAAGAAGTGAGTTTTGTCTCCTGGACTGTGTGACACACCAGATACTACAGTCCCTGTACAAGTCCTCTGAGTCTGCCAATACTTCTAGGGACAGGGAACCCCAAGGCAGAGGAATACAAATTCAAGAAGTCTTCAGAGAACACCTAGGAAGTCCCAGAAGTCCCATGGAGGGTCTAAAGGGACTCATCTCTTAGTTTTGGAATTTGAAAACTGTTGAAGCCCATTTTGAAAACCTTCCCCTAGAGAGTTTTCTTGTAGAAACCTGTCACATTGCTTCCTAAGAGAGACAGTCAAGGTGTCGGAGACTTGCAAAAGCCCCAGACTTAAAAGAAATGGTGCCAAGTAATGGGAAACTATTGGCCTTCTTTCCAAGGCCTATTGCACACACCTCCTCTGCTCTGGTTCTTCCTCATTCCCATGATCCCACACTTCTTTTTCCTGCAAAGCCTTCATTGACATACCTGTCACAGTGAGAGCATTTAAAAGGCTTGGCACCGGTATGCTTTCGGAAGTGTCTGGTCAACTCATCACTTCTTGCAAAACGCCACTCACAACCTTCCCAAGAGCATCTGTAAGGCTTTTCTCCTGGGAAAAGAACACATGACAAAGGCACCATGACTTCACTGCCAAGAAGGGGGAAGGGAGAAGATTCAACAACATAGACTATGGGGTCCCTGCAGCCTACAGACCTCACCCTATGCTTTAATGGAGGGACAGTACCTTTGGCAAGCTAAAGGTCACAAGCATAGGTTCAATTCTAACCTAGGCAGTTTGTTCTAGGGATCCAGGTTTGACAAAGTCATGCTACCAGAATCAAAGTTACCTCATAACAATGACAATTACTCAGACTGATGACATACTTGCAGGGTGAGGTGTCAGCCCACAAGACCACAGTCTTGCTGAGGGAGGTGATTACTGCCTTCTCCATGGAGATGGCCCCCTCCAGCACTATCTGGTTCCTTACTCATTTCCCTGTGGAATGAGTCGTCTGGGACATTTGTAGAAATGTCTACATTTCTACAAAACTGAAATCATGAGTTTCTGAGAAACCTCATTCAGAGGCTTTCGGAACAGTTTCTAGATGGCAATCAAACGACCAAATTGACATCACTCCCTAGCTAAATTATAAGTGTAGAACAGAATAAAATACTACCCGTGAGTGAAAAATGATGCTCAAATCAACCCAAGGCAAAAAGTATTCTGTCTGGGGAACACTCATATCCTCTCCTTGCTCTGTGCCTCTTCGGGGCTCTGATGTCACCTCTCAAGAATTTGACTATCGTCTTGGTAAGATATGAGTTACAATTACTTATCCTGTTATCCCTCCCCTCCTATCCTGTATGTTGTGCTGGTAGTTTCAAACAAACAGAACTTCAATCTAAGTACTGGCGTTTCGTTAAGAAAGCCCTTGTTCTATGTGGCCAAGACTACCGCTCACACTGAGGCCTCAGAATACCAGTGTCAACACCAGCAAACTCTAGGCTGCCCAAGGAGCCTCTGTCCTGAGCCTGTCCTTACATGACAAAGAATGAGGTGCAACCCAATATAGCAAGAAGCATGGGCAATGGGGAAATGAGCACCCAGTGGGTGAAGGTTTGGGTGTCCATGGAGAATGTGACCTCCTGTTTAATCTGAAAACATCTGATTCAAATGTCCACTCTTTTAAAGATTATACTCTGAACTCCAGAAAAGACCCAATTCCTTGGAGACAAGAATTTAGGAAGTGAGGATTTCCTTGCTTGTGACCGCATCCTGGGGAACCCTGGCTCCCTCCCAGCGCTGATGCTATTCACGGGTGCCCACGAGCAGCTGACTGCAGAGGTGAAGCGAGAGGGGACTGACCTGTGTGAGTGCGCTGATGTGCTTTCAAGTGGGAGCTTTTAGTGTAAACTTTCCTGCAGCCGTTGAAGTGGCACCGGTGTACCCTCCTTCTGCCATCCGGGGAGGCGTCACCACTACCCTTGTCACCAGACTTCCCCGAGGTCCCACTTCGAACCTTCCCGGGTGAGGGCAAGTCTCCTGGCCCACAGCCCCATAGTTGAGAAGATTCCCTGTTCACTTCTGGAGAAGAAGGAGGTGTGGAAATGACGGAGGAACTCAGATTTCCTGAATTGACTAAGACTTCACCAATGGGATCAGAGGTAAATTTGGTCGTGGGTGAAAGTTCCTCTGAACTGTCCGAAGTCTCACTGCTGACATCAGAGTTCAGACTATTGGTCTCTAAGTTATAACTAAAGCTGGAGCTGATCAGAGAGTCTTCTGGGGGACTAGAAGAAATCTTCAGTTCTGATTCCTCCTTCTTCTCCCGAGCGAGAATGATTTTGGTCCACAGGTCTTCCTGGTTGTCAAATTTTATCTCAGAGGCTGACACGTAACAGGGCTCACTCTGAAGATAGCGTTCCAACTCCAGGCAGGTCTGTGCAAAAGGAACCACAAGAAGGCACGTGACTGTTACGGCTACTGAAAGTGGAACTGAAAGCACACAGGAATAAAAAAAGAGAAAGAAAGAAAACATGCAACAAAAGATGAATAAATAATTTCTGTGTCGGGTACTGTGGGTAACAAAGTCTTCTGTAATGCGAATCTATTTCCTCACGAGTGGTAGAGAAAACCTGTTTCTAGGAATCTGAAGGAAAAGCAGAGGTGAGACCTCTCTTGGTTTCTCCAGTGTTGACCCAATGGCCACAATGAGTGATGATCACTAAGCCTGTTTTGTTGTTATAGTTACAAGTGTTAACATTTCTAATGACGAGCCTGGTAAACCACACAAAGAAAACCAGCCTTACACACATTCCGTCCCCTCCCACCAACCTAACAGGTTTAACCAGATCCTCTGACATTCCCTAGAACTATGAGCATCAATGAGAGAGCCCCAGCCATCCACCAGTGTCCACACAACAGGACAGAAAGATTGCACAGCACACAGTGTGCCCTTGGGGGGCACAGCTGACAATATAGGGCTGGCTGTATTCAGAGAACAGACAGCAGATATCTGTCTGTATTCACGGACATCGATAGATTTGAAAAGTATATATATATATATATATATATATATATATATATATATATATATATATATATATATATATACTTTTGTATATTTTATATATATATATGGCATTTCCCCAAGTGCAGGACTATGAATACCAACAAACTTTAATGATTTCTTCGCACTGGCCAGAGGGAAACAAGAAACCTCAACAACAGAAGTGAATTCGTCCAGAATGGCTATCTGCTATTGTAAAGGATGGAAAAGGGAAATTACTCCCTGGCCCTTCTGGGAGTCCCACAATGAACAAGGACTTTATCTCCTGGCCAAGGGTACAACAGCATGAGTCATCACTCCTTTTTCTTTCACGCAATGCCAAAGGAGACTTCCCTTTGAAATTCTGACCAGCAGCCAAATAGGGACCTGGATCAAGTATACATGCAGTGTGCCATGGACAGGGTACCCCTTCCCCAGCCCTGTGACCAACCTTTCAAGGAGCTACACACTGCAGAGATCAGCAATCCCCTCTCCCCACCATCTCAAACTTTCTAGCCACTGGAAAAGAAAAATGGTAGGAAAGATTTTAGGATTCAATTATGTAGGCCCTGATTTTTCACTAGTTTTGCCTGCATGCCCATATAAGGTTGTCTGTGCCTCTGTGTATTCTATTCTACAGACAGAAATTTCTGCACTAAACTGCAACAAAAAATTGTTATCAGGGTACAGACCATCTTGAGCACAGGCTCCCAGCGAAAGGGCTAATGCTTACTTAACAATGTGCCTTCTATCGCAGTATACACACTTCCTAAGCCCTTCCCTGTAGCCGGCTTCACACAGCAAGCACCAGCAAGAGAACGAAACGGGGTGCTTGTTTTCCCTTTCTCCCCAAAATTCGATGTCTGTTACAGTGCATACAGTATTAAGAATTGAGGTGGTGATACCTATTACTGATGTTCCAAAAGAAATGGGGAGCACATTTATGAAGATCTTGTTAAACTTTAATCAACTGGCTAATTTAAAATCTCCATTATGCTGATGAGCAGTGGGGACCTGATCGAAGCTCTCTGGGAGTTTAAAAGGCTCTGAAGGGGACCAGTAGCCAAGTCTGGCTAGTTGCCCAAATCCCAAATGCCTAAAGGAAACTACTAAGATCAATTTCAATCACGTCCCAGGGAGCAGCTTCTTTGAGGAGGAAAAACGGGGAGGGGGTGAGAAAGGCAGAGAGGATTGTGAACAATTAAACCGGCATGTGGAGGTTTCAGCTAACACTTCGCCTTCCTGCGTTTTAAAGCCTGGGAGGTTGTGAAACCCACGGAATATATTTCATCTGCTAATTCACTTAGAGGAGAAAAAAAAAAAAAAAAAAAAAAAAAAAAAAAAAAAAAAAAAAAAAAAAAAAAAAAAAAAAAAAAAAAAAAAAAAAAAGCCAGCCTAGAAGGTAGAGAGACGGCCACGGAATCATCGTTTTAAAGACAATGGTAAAAGTGTTCGAGAATTTTTTTGCCACTCACAGAATCCTAAGACTTAGAAGGGGGAGGGGGTGTTTCTTTTATTTCCGTTGCCCCAAATTCTAGTCCCACTAAAATGCCGGAATTCGAGATTTTTTCTTGCCCAAAGTAAGACCCGAAGCAACTAGGAATGGACTCATTGTCATATGACTGACAAGTCACTTGTGTGCAAACAGCACCCCCCCCCCACACACACACCCGCCGCGCAGTCAACAAGAAAAGCAGGTAAGAAAAACAAGGCAGGCATACGTGAATGCTAAGAAATTATCCAGAAGGAAAAGAAACTGCAAATGGCCTTGAATTCAAAAAGAACTGCTGCGTTCCGCGAGCAAAATATTAAGACTTTTAAAAATTGGATGTACAAATATCAAAACAAAACCAAAATCCTTAAATCAAATCTTTTGGCAGTCAAGGCAAGCTCGTTCATATGACAGGGTCCAGCTGTGTAGTTTGGAGCCGGTACAAGCCCCAAACTTGTGCCAACGGCTCAGGTCTGGATCGGCCAGAGGAATTTGGGGTCTCCCCCCCCCAGGTGTATGTTGCTCGGAAGCTCGGAATTAGCAAAAAAGCAAAAAATGAGGAAATAAAAACGTACTGGGAAGGAGAGCTCGTCTCCACACAAATGACAACTCTACTCCTCGCTCCCGAAGGCTCGCTCTACAGTGCCTTCATCATTCCAGGCAGCAGAAGGACATCTTAAGATCATTATTTTATTTTTTTAATTAGGCAAATGCTAATCATCATTAAAAAGATGCACTTCCAAGCACACACCATCTTGCCTGCTCCTCCGCGCGACTCCCTCCTCGGCGCACCGGGCAGATGAAAAAAAAAAATCCGTATTTACCTGTTGCCAATATTCCTCCAGGGACGGCAGAGCCGAGAAGTAGCCGGTTTCGTGCACAATCTGTAGTTCCTGGAAGATGCTACACATTGGGAGCACATCCATGTCGGGTTGGAAAAGACAGTCCCCGCTGTCGGGAAAACAGGGAGGTGAACGATCAGGAGTCGGAGCAGAAACTGTTCCCGGGAGCGCAGGTGAAAGTTTCATGCAAACTGGATGGCGCTGCAATCGAACGCCGGGTCCGGACCCTCCAGCAGCCCGCAGCGCGCCGAGCCCACGCAATATTTGCAAACAGCGGACTGACTGCAAGCGTAACCCCTGCAAAACTTCCCTATTCAAAGCTCCGCTGCCAGCCTCCCCCCTCCTCCCCCGCTTGGCTCCCCCCACTCCTCCTCCCCCCACGTGACCAGCTTGGAGCTCCGCCTCCCACGATACCCAATCCTGCCGCTCCAGTCCCGGGGGCTGCGCGACGATGATGTCAGCTCGCACCAATCGCTGGTGCGGACACACAGCGGCCCCGCCTGGCGTGACCGAGCCTCTCCATTAAAGGTCTCTCTATTGGTGCAATTCGAACTCGGCCTGCGCTGATTGGAAAGACGTTTCGCAGGCTATTTTTAGCAGGGTATATAAGGCGAGGGCTACGGCGCGCCGAAGGAGTCGGTGCTGGGAGGTGCACAGCCTAACGCTGCAGAAGTGCGGCCGGAGCTGCCGGAGCTGGGGGAGCCTGGCCGGGGCAACCAGGCACCTATCCCCGCCGCCCGGCTGCCCGGTTGCACCTTCTGATCCGGTCACTCGGACCGACACCCAGCAAAACAAGGGAGCAGACATATGCCCGACCCCCCTCATTCCTCCCGCTTGTTTTCCGTGTTCCCGGATCCTTCCCCGACCCTCCATTCTCCTTGGTCCCCTGATTTCTCTCTTTGTCCCGAGTCCCCTCCATACTCAGAGATGCAGAGGTGCCCCGGGGTGGGAGCAAACATCCCCGCAGGTCCCCGGCTGGCGATGGGACCATAAGACCGAACAGCAGGGGGACTTGGTGCTCCAGAGTCACTGTGTAGTAGTTTCTGTCTCGATCCCTAGGACGGAGGATGACAGGAGCCTGACACCTAAATACCCCCACTTCCTACGCAGGCAGAGGGGAAAACGCCAGAGCATCTCAAAAGCGCCCTACCTGACCTGTGTGTCAGATACACTAAGTTCTCAGGAATGAATTTTACCTACTCAAAGTTGGAAGTGCAGCTTTTAAGATCGCATCGCTGACTTGGCACCACTGCCACCCCTACTTGGAGAGCTGGACATTTACACCTTAAAAATCCCCTTGATACACAGTTTTAATTCAAAGATGCAGATTCTGCTGCTAATGGGGTAGAAATCTGTTTATCTTTTAGAAGGCAGTCTCCAAGATGTTTCACTAAGGTTAGCAGGCTTTCCCATGGATGTGTACAATTTAAATTAGGTTGAAGATGGCAATTTTTTTCATATAAATCTTCTCCTAAAGCACACTATGATATTCATTTAAAAAGAAAAATCAAGCAACTAAATTTTTAAAAATAAAAATCCAATTATAACAACTTCAAATATAATATTTAAGAATAGCATCCTTTTAAAAGTTGTCAAATATGTAAAATAAGTTGAGGAGATTTTTCCTATTTACAAAGTCTAGAAGAGATGCATGTACCAGAACTATAGGCTTGTCAGGTTCTTAGGCAGGCATATTTTTGGGGGTAAAGATGGGAAAAGTTATCTTACAATGCCTATTGTATGGAATAGATGAAGGTGACCATCGGCCTTCATCCCATTTACCCTAGTGACAAAGAGGCAGGCCTGTCCCTTACTGGTTATGTGCCTGGATTCTGTTTCCCTAAGGGAATGGAAATGGCTTTAGGATACACATGCATAGGTTGAACCAATTTCCCAGTAGGCCCTTGTATGGGAAAGAGCTTTATAATGAGTAGCGAGCGTGTGGCTTTGGAATTAGCCAAGGAAGCAAGAATGAGATCAAGTCTATGAATGAAATGCAGCACCATAGAACACACAGTAAAGGATTAGGGTGAAAGTCTAAGGCTCTGACTAAGTGAGGGCCTTAATAAGCCTGGAGGAGGCTGTGATTCCTTAGGGGTGTCATAATGAAGATATTGAAACTTTCCTTGTTAGATGGAGAATTGGTCATCATTTTAACACATTCCCTTACATTCCCATAGAATGTAAAAAAAAAAAAAAAAAATTCCCGGTCTCTTAAAAGCACTGCCAGTTAAATAGAAGATTTGCATAGTTTATTTTTACAAGAGTGAATTTAATTGGACATAATAGAGATACAATCAAAACTGTGACTTTCAGAAAAATTAATTAGTGTAAAAGTAGAGTACATTCATAGACTGAATCCTAAGTAGAACAAACTCTATGACTTCCTGATGCACCCATTAGGCATTCAGTACGGATTATTCACATCCTGTGACGAGCCAGGTACACAGAGATTTACAAAGCAAGCAAAAGTGCATGTCATAGATGGGTAAGGGGTAGGGCTCCAAAGATGCTTTGAAAGAAAGGCATTTGCACTTCTGAGCGTTTAACTATTGAAGGGAAAATAGCCTTGGCTTTGTATGTAAGAAAGACTATCCATATGATCTGAGTAATACAGACAGTGTTTGATTAAAATATAAGTCACAGAATCACAGAGACGGAGACTTTGAGATGGGGAAGTATAGAACGGAAGAAAACTATGAACTTTAAACTTCTTGTCTGTGCTATAGGTCTGACCTCGGCCAGTGTGTCCGAAGAAGAAGAAAGGCTTAACCTGGCCCTGATGGAAATACCCCTAGATTCTCAGCAGTTTGAGAGATAGAGGCCAGGGAACTGTAAGCACAAGGCTTGCCCAGGCTACTGAGTGACTTGGAAGTCAGTCTGGCAAATGTTATGAGACTCAAAAATCTCAAACAATGAAAAGAAAAAGGAGAGGAGAAGAGAGGGGAGGGGAGGGGAGGAGAGGAGAGGAAAGGAGAGGAGAGGAGCAGGAGAATGGAGCCATTGATAGAGTACTTACCCAGGAATCACTAGGCCCAAAGCCCAGTCCCCAAACTACTGGATAAGGGATTCTTGCCTGTGGCGGCTTTTGTTTACTAAGAGTTACTTCCTGGGTTTCTGGTTCTGTGCTCCATTTCCCAATTCCTGCATACCTATTGTGGCCTGAGGCAGGGTGGGAAGCAGAGAAGAGAGCAGACGGGCTGCTAGGGGCCGGAGGTATGTCTCAGATCTGGTATTAGGTCAGCACTAGGCATGTGGGCTCTGGGACTGGAGCCTTCTGAGCCTTCCTGCCCCTTCCCCCTGAATAGCTGAGCTTTTTCTGTATGTACTAAATGGAATGCGGGTCATTGGAACTGAGTTTCTTCTCTTCTGGTCAGGCATAAAAACTAATTCCTGGTAATGGGACTTAGATTTAAGGAGGACGCTACTGCCTCTCAACAGCTTTGCTTCTTATGAGCGGAGGTTCTGGGAATGTGCGTGGAGGCCCCATGCAGTCTACTTCCAAGCATACCTGTCTCAGGAGTACTCAGTGGAGGTTTGTGAAGAAGAGTCTACACGGCAAAAATGAAAATAACGTATTCAAACCCCCAGTCTGTACACGTAGTAAACTGAAGGCAATATTCACTCATTAAACAGGTCTCCATTCTCAACTGCGCTCTTGATGTTTATGACAGGAGAGGCAGTAAAATGAAGTCAACTCAGCAGATCACACAGCGAATAAGAAGAGAATCTGGGCCTGGGGCTGTCGGGTAACTCCAGTGAGAGCTCGTTCTCCCTTCACAAGCTGAGGATCCAGGCTCCCCCTGACCCTTCTCACTCCTCTGCCCTCTTAGGAAGCAGTTCACTCCTTGAGAGCAGTCCTCCTTCACCATCCACCATCTTCTCTCCACACAAGCCAGTCTGTAGTTTGTGTGGTGGCAAATCCCCGAATGCAGAGAGATCATCCTCCCTGGCACTCAGGGGCTACTTTCTCAGCCACTTGCCACTTCCGGTCCATCTCAGCTCTTGCTCTGTCTCTTCCAGTGCTTCGGGCTGCAGTGCAGCTTCATTTCTCACCCGAAAGTTCCCTTTAGATGCATTTAGTGGAGAAGTTCCCTTCAGATGCCTTTAGTGGGGAAACCAATGGCTTAAAAGTTGAAGTTTGTGGGTTGGAGGGATGGCTCAGCGGTAAAGAGCACTCACTGACTGCTCCTCCAGAGGTCCTGAGTTCAATTCCCAGCAACCACATAGTGGCTCACAACCCTCTGTAATGGGATCCGATGCACTCCTCTAGTGTGTGGCTGAAGACAGCTACAGTGTACTCATATACATAAAAATAAATAAATCTTTAAAAAAAGTCGAAGTTTGTAATTAGAGTTTTCAGCTTAGAGATCAGTAGATTGTAACATGGGTCCTGATTTTCTTGTTCTTTTAGAAAATTCAAAAGGAGCCTTACGAATCTGGTCAAAGGTAATTGCAATACTGCCACCTAATTATATTGGCAGTGAATATTCTCTCAATTGGTCAAGAAGCCAGTTTTGTTAGTCTAGGGAGTCTTCAACAAGATATCACCTCTCCCACAGAGGATTAATTAATATTTCATTTGATGTTTCCTTGACTGTTCTGTAAAACATATATATTTTTTTACCCAGCATGTGTGAGTCGTTGCATGGTAGGTACTCTGAGCTAAGCGATCTTCCTCATAGCTATCCCATTTGCAGACAATTCCACTCAAAAGCCTTTTCCTCGTTGCACTTGTCTATGAGAAAGTAATGAATTTTCCATTGAAAAATGAAAAACAAAAGTTCAGTTATTATATCATGTATCAGGTAAAGTTTCACACATGTTTGATTTGTTGAAATTTAAACTTTCACTCTTTCGTGCTACTGCTGAGATGGCTAATGAAGGATTTGTTTGTTTGTGAGCCTTGCTTTGTGACTAATAGATAATGAATTAGAGACGCTAGTAAAGGACATGCTTGCTTGTCTTGGGTTTGTTTATGCACCTCGCTAGTGGTTTGGGTTCAACTGGATTGCTCATCTTATGAGTGTGCTATGCCCAGTGATTGCAGCAGCTCGAGTGTTGGCAAAGGAGTGTGTGTGTGTGTGTGTGTGTGTGTGTGTGCCTGTGTGTGTTTATGTATACATGAGTATGTGTATATATAGGTCTATTTGTGTGTATGAGATTATATGTGTGTATATCTGTCTGCATGTATGTGTGAAGATATATATATATATATATATATATATATATATATATATATATATATATATATATATATCTTTAGTAACCCTGTTTGTAAAACCAATAAGATGGGACATTTAAACAACTCATTCCACAAGAGACTCTTGATTCTGGCTGCCTATGCTTACTAGGGATCCTGGGTGCCTGGGTTTATCTGTGTTTGTTTGTTTGTTTCCTGGTGAATATTCAGCTCACATTTCCCAATTCCTGCATACCTCTTGTGACTAGAGGCAAGATGGAAAGCAGAAAAGAGAGCAGGGTCCTAGGGGCAGGTGGGTATGTCTTTAGATCTGGCATCAGTCATCTCTGTGCATGCGGGCTTTGGGACTGGAGCTTCTTGAACATTCCTACGTCTCCCCACTTGAAAACTAGGCTTTCCTGTAGGTGGCCCTTTGGAAGTGTCTTTCTTCTCTGGCCGGGCAACTGCTTTCTGGTTTACAGAAGTTGGATGTAAGGGAGATCCTGCCTTCCACCAGCACTGAAGAAGCACTTCCTTTGAAAGAAGATTCTGGAAACGTAGTGAAAGACCTTGCGACCTTGCAACCTCACGTCTACCACCTTGTCTATAGTTCTCCTCCTCAGGAGTGCCTGGTGACGGCCTGTGGAGAAAAGCTGGAATGTGAGAATGGAATCCAGTTTATGCACAGTAGCCCAGATATAGCCATTAAGGACTTGTAGTAGTGTTCACTGCTTCTGTCTGTAGTGTCTATTTCTTCCCTCTTTGTCAAAGCCACTCTCAGGTGTCTTAGCCTTTTCCAGATCCAAGCTTTCTGACTGACATGCTTAAGAAAGTTAAAGAAACATTTGTAGGCTACCCTACATTGTCTGGTTATTGGGGGTGGGAATGACTTTCTTTTTTAGGCTTTCATCAGTTAAGAGTAAAGCTCCAGCAATCCGACAGGGGAGGAAAGTCCTCAAGGAATGATGATTGAACTCCTGAAAACACATACGAGGTTACAGAAAACAACTGAGCAATGTGAGAGAGAGGGTAAAGGGAGAAGAAGAGATGTACCCTGTCTCATTCTGTAGATACACTGAAGACACACTGCAGAATAAGTGAAGAGGATCAGGTCATAATCTTCCCAAAGTGGTGGCAAACAGAAATACTCCCCATGGTTTGGAGCCTAAGCAGTGCCTTCTTGGGTGGAAACAGAAACCAATAACACAAAGATAATCAATTTTAATAGATATAGCCTTCATCAAAAATTGAAAGTTTATCAGAAGGCAATAGTAAGTAAATAGACAATAGTATTAAGAGGAAAATATTTGGAAAATCTGCATTTAAAATTGAACATGTGTCCAGGACATTCATATGACATATACTAGTAAAAAACAAATTACATATAGAAAGTAATCAAAATATTTGAAAATATACTTTACTGAATATTTATATGTGTGTGTGTACACAAATATATTTGAAAATACACTTTACTGAATATATATACACACATATACATATACATACACACACAGACACACAGACACACAGACACACATATATATGTGTATGTATATGTGTATATACATATACATATACATACACATACACACACACACACACACACACACACACACACACACACACACACACACACACACATATATATATATGTGTAGTGCTCTGAACCAGGGAGTTATGCTGCAATGGAATCAGTTAAAGGAAGACTGTTACCACCACCAGAGTTGGTGAATTTATTTTGTGAGTGGCCAATACTTTCTAGGGCTGTCAGTGAGGGTACATATGCTGCTGTCTCTTTGGAGGTCTGCATTTTAGATCAAATGGGACATGCACTTAGTCTCTCAGTCAGCATTTTCATCTTTCAAGGATTTAACCAAAAGAACTAAATGAATATGTCCCCAAGGATGATAATATTGGTCGTAAAAATCTATTCATAGTACGAGAAGAAAGAAAGAAAAGTCAGAGAGTCATGGTGAGTCCATGAGGGGTTCACATGGTACTATAGGATATAACGCTATTTCAGAAAACACAGGCAGCCATGTTGTGAGATGATTATGAGAGTGTTTCAGAAACATCAGAAAAAGAAGCTTTGCGTATATGATTGCTTCCTACAAAACACAAAGCCCAAGTCTACAAGAGATTCAACTCATGTTTGGTGAACTGAACTGCCAGGCCTGCTCCTTATGGTGGGCAGACTGCCAGCTGACTTGGAAGGGGCCTAAGGGAGCTCTCCAAGGGTTGAGCACATTCTGTGTCTGGATGGAGATATGTTTGCACAGACAGTTAGCTGCATGCATCCCCATCAGTTGACTGGCACACAAAAGCCAACGAATTCAACTTTCTGCAAATGTGCGCATACACACACACACACACACACACACACACACACACACACACACACACACTCAGAACCATGAGCATAGACTGAATTCTGGCTGATGAAGCGCTGTATTTAAAGGGGACATGCTTTGAAATTCAGAAAGAAGGGCTGGAAAGAGGGCTTGCCACACAAACATGAGGGCCCAAGTTTAGATTCCAAGTACGAATGTATCTATAAAGA
Organism: Uromys caudimaculatus; assembly: GCA_028551405.1. Lineage (NCBI taxonomy): Eukaryota > Metazoa > Chordata > Mammalia > Rodentia > Muridae > Uromys > Uromys caudimaculatus. The sequence continues at coordinate 44,821,417 of CM052714.1, forward strand.
CTAATTGCTGTGACTAGTCTCTATAATCCTACTGTTGGGGGAGGGGTGGAACAGGGAGCTCATTGGGGCTTGCTGGCCAACTAGGCTAACATAATAAGTGAGCTTCAGACTGAGTGAGAAATCCTGTCTAAAGTGCTAAGGTTGAGTATACTTAAGAGAGGCACTAAAAGTTGACTGCTGAGCTTCACATATATGTGAACACGCATATGCCTTCCCCACACATACACAGAACATTTTGAAGAATTTGAAGAATTCAGAAAGCTTGCTGGGTACAGTGCCGATAAAGAGCAGCCCCATGAGAGTTGCACCATTGTAGCCTGCTTGGACAAGGTCTGAGACAGGCATAGCCACAGGTAAAGACCCTGTCTCAAATCACCAAAGGGAAATAAACACGAGAAAAATTTGGATATACTGAGAGAGAAAAAGCACAGAATGGGAGAAGGATCGATGATGGCTAGAGAGAGACTTTTTATTTTTGATTCAGAATCTCACAAAATTGTTTGGGTTGACTTTGAACTCATTTTGAATTCTAGGATGGCCTTGAACTTGTGATCTTCCTGTCTCAGTCTCCCACATATTATAATCCTACAAAAGTAGGTCTGGCTGAGAAAACTGCTGTGAATTTCTTCTTGCCTTTGCAGGTCAGAATTGAGAATGAATGGATGGAGGGAGAGAGAGATGGGAGGGGGAGGAGAGAGGAGAGGGAGAGGCTAGCTTGGGATTCTTGGCCTCATGTCTTACTTAGGGGTCCCATTACCCAAACTGAAGTACTTTTGAAATCAAATTTAACAGTTCACAGAGATATAGAGTTCTTGTTGTTTTTGAACTTGCTTTGATGTCCATGTATGTAAAAGTAATTCATCTATTCTATGTACATTTTAAACACCTGAATCAGAAAATAACATTAATATGTAGTATATTAGTTTTTAATGGCTGCTGTAATAAATATCACAACTGAAATGTATTCTCTCAGAATCCTAACCAGGTGTTGACAAGGTCATCCTCCAGAAGCTCTTGGTAAGAAAATAACTTCCTTGTTACTGCCATCTCTCAGTGGTTCCTGTCTCCCTTTTCCTGAGGCAGGTTCCTTCTAATCTCCTCTCTGCGGTGACATTGCCTCTACTCTTTTCTCTCTGTAAAATTTCCTTCTTGCTTTTCTAAGAAGAAAAGCATTTGGGGCCCACCTAGGGACAAAAGGGTGAATGGCTTTCCCAGCCTGTCACTGGATTCCATTCCAAAAACCTGCTCTGTAGTCTTGTTCAAGAGCCAGAGACTTGACATGGACATTTTGAGGGAGGTTAGTTTGGGGCCTGTTATACTTAATATAAAATGTATGGGTAAATTTCCATGAAATAATTCTCAGTAGCAGAATTCTAAGTTTGTTTACAGCAAGATATTGTAGGCAGAAGGTAAGAAAAATGGTCATATATAATAAACACAAGATGACGTCATCACAAACTCTTAAATTGTTCAAAAAGAAAACTGGGTGAGAATATGGAAAGCATCCATTGAGTAAAAGAATGGAAGATTGACATTTTCAAGGAAGATCAAGGCAATATCCTTATAAATTGCTAAGTTATAGTTGTGCTTGTTGGTAATTACTTTTAATCTCATTTTAATATGTTCTAAATAATAGTGAAAAAAATGAAGTACCAATAATGCCTTGTAAAAAGTTAGTAATCACTGGAAATTTCTTAAGAAAATTAAATTTTACAAAAGGAAGTAAAACAAATAGCTTTCATGTGTTAAGCAAGTACAAATGTTCAATATGCTTTTACAAAAAAATGAGGGTTAGGCCTCAGTGGGAGAGGATGTGCCTAGTCTTGTGGGACTACATGTCCTAGGGTGGGGTGGTACCCAAGGGAGGTTCCCTCTTCTCTGATGAGAAGGGGAGGAGGCAATATCCTGAGAGATTTGTAAGGCGGGACTGGGGGGAGAGGAGGGAGGGCATTGTGATTGGGTGTAAAGTGAATTAAAAAATAAATAAATTATCGAAAGGAAAAACAATAAGTCAGGGCTGGAGAGATGGTTCAATGATTAAGAGCACTTCTTTTTGCCCACACAGAATTTATGTTTTCAAAGATTTTAATCACATCTATTTGGTGGGGGAAGGGCACACAGATAGGCCACATTTCTCCTTTGAGATCAAAGGACAGTTTGCAGCTTGTCAGGTTTGGCTGCAAGCACCTTTACTTGAAGCTAGACCATTTCACAGGCCCCAGGATGTGCACTTTCAGAGACTTCCGGGCGATACTTCCCTGTCTGCTAATCTAGTGTGACCTAGTGTAGTCCACGTTCTGCTTCCCAGAACTTGGTGAAGGCTGGTGCTTGTTGAAGAGCCCTTATTTTGTCTCTGTTACATATTCCTTCTGGAGTGGTGTTTTCTTATTACAGTGGAATGTAGAAAGAAGGGTCACAAAAATCATCATTCTGCTTTTGGATTAAATAGTACAAATTGGATTTCACTTAAAAATAAGTTCAAAACTCCTAGAATTTAACTACGTGTTTATAGTTTTAGTTTTATTGTACAAATGACAGGCAGCTTTTTCTTCTTGGACATTAGTTTTATTGTTGCTGGGTTTTAAAGCCTGGTAAGCCTAAACAAAAGAAAAAAAATAACCAAACAGAGGATAAAAAGATAGAACATGAGAAAAATAATTAGAATTAGGAAGAATAAAAAAGACAACTTTTCACTATGGTTAACATTTTTGGAGGAATTTGAAATGTGCCTCCTGAGCCCAGTAGGATCACCTTAATGATTTCTGACAAACATGTATATGAGCCCAGTTTTTATGATGTTGATTTTCTTGGAACAAAAAATATTTTCACCTGAATTATAGAGATATTTAACTTTGCTCAGTTGAGAAGATCTTATCATTTTCGATGCAACTTTCTTCTTTCCACGAAACATAAGTCAGATGACTCAGAAGTCTGCACCACCTATGTGGTAACACATTGCTACCTGCAAATAGGCCCTTTTCTCTCGTGCAAAATCCTCAGGAGTGTTTAAGGGAAGCATGTTTTTACTATATAATAAATATTGACTTGTGTCTTTGGGAAATAACAAAGGCCAAAGCATACTCCCAGCTACATATATGTGAAGAGAGATGTATATACAAATCAATAATGTCTTAGATGAGGACATGTCATGGGTCACAGGATGGGAAATGATAGGTGTAGATCTTGAAAATGGGTACCTTAGATGGAGCAATATAAAAGTTCTTTTAGATGAGGTGACATTTGTGTAAAACAAAATTTGAGATGTCAGATAAAATCGAGGCATGGTATTATCTGGCAGGAAGTGTGTGCAGGATGTAAGAGTCAAGTGATAAAAAAAAAAAAAGCGCTTCCTCTTTTGCCCTTTACATTAAAAGACAGTTATTATGGATTTCATATCCAGCGGGTATTTATGTACAAATAGTGTGTTACTTTGATTGATTGGTAGCAACTCCAACTATGAACTTCAAGGAGGTCATGAAGACATGGATGAGAGTTAGAAGAAATAAATCTTCTAATGAATTTTGTTTGGAAGCATTTTTTGTTTTAATGTATTATAGCTGCCCTGGGTCTCAAGTAAGAGATTTGGCTAGCCCTCCTTCCACCCTCTCCAAAAACCCCGGGAGTTGGTGGAATCCAAAGAACTTTAAAGCCTTGTCATCTCTTGTACATTTTAACCACACTCTTGTTTACAGTTTTGCTTATCTAATATAGGGCAGAGAACATCCCAATCCACACAGAGACTCTTCTAGAAGATTCAGCCTCCCAGATTGGCTGGTGTATTCTTCCTAGAATATCCTCCAAGATTCACTTGCTCTGTGAAGTTTGGATGAGTGGACCAACCACTGCTGGTGTGTGCACTTGACTCTGTTCTGATTTTAGGAAATGATCTTGATTTTCTCATTGTCACCCAGAACAAATAGGACACCTTTGTAGTTCTCTGTCTCACATCTTAGGAAAATGCAGTCAACATGAAAGTATATGTCCATTTCCACATCAGAGGCAAAGTTAACATTCTAGGAGTTAATCTGATAGTTATTGCTCTTCTTTCTTTTCCCAGGATTATTAGGCATGACTGAGATGGTAGATTTAGGCTCATTCCCCAGAGAAAATGTTATAGACACAGACTTACCATTACTTTACCATTTCCTATTTATTGTTAAAAAAAACTCAAAGGCTATGTCTTAGTCAGGGTTTCTATTCCTGCACAAACATCATGACCAAGATGCAAGTTGGGGAGGAAAGAGTTTATTGAGCTTACTCTTCCATGCTTCTGTTTATCACCAAAGGAAGTCAGGACTGGAATTCAAGCAGGTCAGGAAGCAGGAGCTGATGCAGAGGCCATGGAGGGATGTAACTTACTGGCTTGTTTGCATCTCCTGGCTTGCTCAGCCTGCTTTCTTATAGAACTCAAGACTACCAGCCCACAGATGGTACCACTCACAAGGAGCCCTCCCCCCTTGATCCAGCCTTACCGCTGGATCTCATGGAGGCATTTTCTCAACTGAAACTCCTTTCTCAGTGATAACTCCAGCTTGTGTCAAGTTGACACACAAAACTAGCCAGTACAGGCTAGTATATATGGTCTTGGATTCAACACTCTCTTGTCTAATCCATTTGTACACAGAGCTTAATCACAAGATTTTCAAACTGGTGTCATTATTTAATGTCACTTTGTATCATCAAAAGGAGATAAATACGGCTTGGGAGCTAACCCTTATTTAACCACCTGCCTCAATACAGACCCAGATTTTCATATTTCTCAGTTTCTGGTAAAGACTTACTTCCCTGATAAGATTGCTTAGTGACTAAGCAGGATAATAAGGTGACTTAGCTAATTGTAGACATCCCACTGAATATAAAACTCTTGAAGGGCAGAGACCCAATGCAGGCTACAGAGAGAGTTCAGTGGCATAGAGCTTTCTTTGAAAGCATGAGAATTTTAGTTTTGAATCTCTAGCATATATCTTAAAAGCTAGGTATGGTTGCTTGTGCCTGTGACCTTAGTATTGGTGGGCAGAGACAAGTGGATCTGGGGCACTCGCTGGGCAGTCAGCATAGACAAAAATGGCAGCATTCAAGTTCAGTGAGAGACACTGTATCAAGGCAGTAGAGTGAAGATATGTAGAAGATGTCACCTAATGCCTTCTACTGGCCTCTACACCTGAACACACACACACACACACACACACACACACACACACACACACACACACACACACACCCCAGAGAGACAGAGAGAGACAGGGAAATGAGAGATGGAGAGACAGACAGAGGCAAGAGAGACTGAGAGAGATAGAGAGGAAGATGGAATGGGAAAAAAATGTAGAGCGACAAATGCAGACTTATCCCACAGGAAGATCCCTTAGATATTTTTTCCCCTTCTTTGACGACATGTGACAGTATGGGAACATGGGAATCTGGAAACAAGAGCAGTATTTAAAAGCTGGATATTGGGCTTCTCTTTTTCCTTTTACATTTCTGTGTCTCATTTGTTATAGCCAGGTCATCTCCTGTCTTCCAAACAGCTAACAACCAGAGGAATATACTGAAGTGTCCCTCTCAGTGTTGGTATCTTCCTGGCCCCAAATGGTTGCAACTGTCATTGTAGGATTATTCTTGCTGCAGTTTCTCAGATCCTCTTTTGGACCCGGGCCTTCCTTATCCCACCTGATTTCACAAACAAATTTCTCTCACTGATTTCTTTGTTTGCTTGGATTTCTTTCTCAGCCAGGAAAAGTCTTGTTTGGGGGTAAAGATGCACACACAGACACATTCACAAAGGTAGACAAGACACATAGAGACACACAAATGGAAACACACACACATTGAAGGGACTGCTGGCTATGGTGACATGTAGTCTATGGGATGCTGGAGTCTATATCTAAGTAAAGGCAAGTTATGGACTGAAGAAAAGTCATAGAAGACTTACGTTCCAAAAAAGGTGTTATATTGTGTGATTAACCAATTCATAAACACAGGCTATGCCCTAATATTTCCACGGATTATTTTTAGAGACTGACAGTCTAGAAAATATTTTTGCTGAAATTGCTCAGACACCGTGCAATTGAAAGAAAATCCTCTTGTTGGTGTGATATTTATAACTGCTTACAAAGGTTATCCTGTTCAAATGCAGGGTCTCATTAGGAGTTAAATCCTAGAACCGTCTGATGCCTTGCATCCAAAAAGGATACTTTTAAAAACAAACATGTTGTCATGGCAGCATGAACCCGCTGAGGTGTGATTGACCGGCTGCGAACTGAGCGCCTCACCACAGAGCCTTCAATGTCTCTGATTAGATATCACAAGCCAGGCTCAAGAGTCAAGAAGCTCTTGCCAGATGGAGGGGCAGATAGATACTTTCTTAAATCGCTAAGGTAAAACCTTTCATGACAGAGCACAGGAAAGCACACGACTCTGAAAAGCTGTCATCTCAAAAATCTTAAATTGCAAAGGATTCTTCATGTCTCAGGGAAAATAACAGAGAAGACGTGTCAGGCACTGTGGTTTTCCTGAATAGGATTGTAGGCATCACAAACCACACTTTAGGAAAGTCAAATTTTTACACATTTATAGAAAGAATCTGCTTCAGATTTAAAAGGAAGGGTTGAAACCACGTGTGTTTGCATACCTGCCAATCCAGGATAATGTCTAGAGTATTTTTTTAAAAAATATCTAAATTAGATATATGCAGAGCATGGGAACAACAGATAATTGGCAATATAGACATAGCTGAAAGAAAAAAAGAAATGTCTTTATAAGTGCTTCCCCTTCCCCCCCAGAGAAAAATGACTGTGTTGTGTTTCTATGGAAAAAGCTATACACAGCAGACGCCTGAATCACTTCACAGATAATGAGACATTCTGTTTCGGAGTTCACTACTTAAAAATATAAAACTAACAATTACAGATGGAAACTATTCATTCTGAGATTTAAGGAGAGAAAAGACTTTTTTTTTTTTTTTTTTTTTTTTTTTAAGCCTAGAGCTTTCTAAGCTCTGAGCAGACTGTCCTTCAGCTGACACATTTACAAAGAGCAGGACAGGAGCCAACCATGTGTGTCCTGAGTCAAGCTGGAGTCTGACCAAGCTCATCTGAGAAGCCTTTTTCATCTGCATGTGCACAGAGGCCAAAGCCGTGATGTGCTGTGGTTTCATGTTCTAACACGACATCCAACAGTAACAGTCATCTTGCAAAACATATATATATTGTATTGGGTAGAGATTTATCTCATCAGGAAAGCCAATGATTGGCAAAAGATGTCACACATTTCACACAGTTAAGGTCGGAGACCAGAAAGCCTTTCTGTTTAAGTCATCTGAGCTCTGAGTGGGTGACTTAGTTACTATTTGCTAATTATTGAATGCAAAATATAGTTTTCTAATTAAGAATATTTCAGAGGTAAAAGTGTTGTTCAAAACTGTTATTTTAGTTATTATTATTATTATTATTATTTTATTAGTGTTAGTGGGTAAGATATTTCAGTTATTTATGTAAAAATTCATAGTGTTTAATGTATGTTTAGCTTTTTTGTCTGTTTGATTAATTGATTTTGATTGCCAATTATCACAGCTGCAAAGTTTTAACAGACAAAGGTAAACTTCAGATTAGTCCCAGTCATAATGAAAAATAAATCAGAATATTAGTGAAACTCTAGTATTTAGTAATGTATAAAAAATTTTATCTGACATTGTACTTACGTATTTGTACACATACACGTGCATATGTAACAACAACAACAAAATAAAAGAGATTATCAGTCTGAGAGGGAATGGGTTGGAAAGGGAGAGTTTGGGGGAGGTAAAGGAAGGAAGTGCTGTATTTTAATTTTAAAAAATGTTTAAGTTTATCTAGGGGCTCAGCAGGTAAGAGCAGTAACTCTTTGGAGTTTTTTGTTTGTTTGTTTGCTTGTTTTTTTTTTCCTGAGACAGGGTTTCTCTGTGTAGCCCTGGCTGTCCTGGAACTCACTCTGTAGACCAGGCTGGCCTCGAACTCAGAAATCCGCCTTCCTCTGCCTCCCAAGTGCTGGGATTAAAGGCGTGCACCACCACTGCCCGGCTAGAGCACTGACTCTTTACATAGCAGCTCATACCTATCTGTAACTCCAGCTCCAGGGCTTCTGACACCCTCATACGGACATCATACAGTCAAAAACCGCAATGAACATAAGATATAAATAAAATTATGTTCAAAAACAGTTCATCTACACAGAGCAGGTTCCAGTTAACTATAGAAATGTTAGTATTTAGTGCTGACAGATTTTCTATCTGGACTCTAATACCCTAACCCATGCCCTTTAAAAATATTAAACATATCTTCTGGAACGTAAAATAGTCATTTGATCCTAACACTTGTGAAAAACCTGCTTTGCAACATTTTAATAACGGCTTATCAAGAAATTCTTACTTGCTTGCTAGAATGCATAAATTAAAAACCTGAAAATGTTAACCTTATTTCATTTCTTTTTTTTCTCTCCCCAGAGCAAAGTTATTATTTAGAAAACAAAAATGGTTGCCTTGTGATAGTTTTTCTTTCTTTCTTTTTTTTTTTTTCAAACGAGCTAACAAAACGGAATATAATATATGATCCTCTCTGGTCTAGCTCAGGCTGAGTCATTTCCTGTTTCAATAACAAGAATGTCATCAGCTAAACTCCAAGCAGCACAGTTTGTCACTGTGTGCGGCTTTATTTGTATATGTTACTAGAAGGTTCTTAAGGAAAATACACTCATCGTTTTAATACCAAAAAAGAAACTTCCAGCGAGCTGCTTTGGCTCTGGTTAATGCTTGTGTATTATTTATGCTATAACTAATCAGACGGGGGAGGGGAATGAATTCGTGCCCAGCTATACACAGTCACACTTGATGACACTGTAATTCTGTCTTGGGAATTCATAATTTACTCAGGTCACCAAGGTGTTTGTCCACACCAGTGTGGAATGTTTACCCAAAGTTGAGTTCTGGGCTCCAGTGCCAGAGGATATCAGAACTGAGAATGGAAAGGCCCGGAAGTTGCCTGGCTTTGCTGGAGTGACTAGTTCATCCCTCTTGCTTCCACTCCACTCCACACAGCAGCCACACTACTCTCCGATTTCTTCTTCTAAAGGTTCTAAGATCTAAGATTCTTTTCCTAGAATCACAAGAGGGAGTTTGCATTGTTTACTTGGTCAACACTCAGCGCCCAGTGTCTCTGAGTTGGTCCCCCTGAGACCGGACGCCAAGCTGATTGCGAATGACTCATCCGCATGAGTCAGCGTCTTCAAGACGAGATGGCTATCTATTGCCTTTGCGCTACTATTTTTCCGAATTGGTGTTGTCCAGCAGCTGCAGATTCCAAGCTATGTGCCTGCTTCTATCATCCAGGAAACGTCGGTCAGGGTCCAGGCAGCATCCCTGCGAACGGTGGGAGGAGCAGGATTTAGATTTACCAGACCCTTTTAACGTCCTTCCCAGTTGGCTTGAGTAAGTTTCTCAATATCAGGGGAAGCATTTCGGGAATCTTCTAGGTCTTACCTGTGAGAAGCCATTCTGATGACTCATAGGGATGGGACATTCCCCCTAGATTAAGGACTAAAACAAAACCAAACAAAAACCCTATTAGAAGAGGGACTTTCCTGCTGCAAAGAGAATCCTAAACCGAAAGACTTCCACTTTTGTCTTAGCTTAAAAATCGTATTTCCTGTAATACAGAAGCATACGGATCTTAATGATCACTCTTTCAAAACCCTCGTAGAGAATTATATTATGACTCTATCTCCCCCTCCAGTGTATCTTAAAAATTCATCAGAGTCTAACGATACAGGCCTAGTTTGGTTGCAATAATTAACATCTTATTTGCATTCAGTATGATTCTAAGTTCTGGATAAGTGTCTAAGGCGGTGATAGGCAGGGTGGAACTGCTAAGTAAATGTTTACTGTAGGTTATAAAATATGAATAAAATGGGCGTAGCTGTTTTCCTGTTCCTTGCAGCCTGGGGTTACTTTCAGGGTGAGTGACACAACCCCCTCAGAATCAGTTACAACTGTAACTGTAAATCTCATGCACAGAGATCCTGTGGACCTGACTCCTTCATGAGTTGCTAGGCTTCAGTTTCATAAACACCACTGAATAATCTGTGGCTATGTAACTTCCAACACCCTTGGATATGTCCCACATCCTCCTAGGGAAGGGTGATGCCCTTCTTGGGAAAAGCCCCTTCCTCCAGAGGCCCACCCTCTGTCCATGGCCACAGACACAAATTATCCCCAATCTCGCAGTCACTATTTGGGGATAGAGAAATGGCTTGATTTCAGTCTATTTAAATGGACTTCAGCAGTCAGAAGTATTCCCATGAAGAATGGAAGAAATACAAAGACTACCATGAATTACTTCCATTTACCCAGAGTTTAGAGGCTGAGTTTCAACCAGGTTACTCATTTCCTGCTTAGCCTCCAACAGAACCAGTTCCTGTAATTATCTACTTCGTCCTAGCCCTTCAGGCCCCCTCAGGGTTTGCATCCTTGAGAATCGACCTTTACCATACATTGATTGTTAACCACGTTTTAAGATAAGGAATTCAAGAGACTTCTTAAATCCTTAGCTTTCTGACCTCTTTCAGTTTTAAGTCTGTTTATCCACACTAACCTTAACTCCAGTCAATATGTCGCCCTGGCAGCCTGGACCGAAGTTCCGTGCAGCTTCTAACTTGCTGCTGCCTTCACTTGCCTTCCATTTGCTGCTCAGAGTTCTTCCCTCAAACCCAATTAAACTCTGTCTCTCTGAACTACTTTGCAGCCATCTTGGACTCAATGGGTCTCTATCTCCTTTGCTAATGATTTTGCTATTGGCTTGAAAATGACATTCTGATCTGCATATTTAGTGGTGTGTCTTCTTCAGTTTAGATGGTCAAAAGTGAGAGCTTCTCTCCTGCCCAGCACATTTAAATGTCCCTAACCACAGAAAGGACATTCCAGCTATGTTTCTGTGGATAAGCAAGCCAGCTTCCTCTCCAAGCCTCAGTTTCCTTATGTGTACCAGAACAGTACAAAACCTACCTGAGAGAGTTGTGAAGGATAAGGGACGGAGCAGGTAAAATAGAATGGTAGGGAGCTTACATCCAGCAGGCCTTCTGGAGATATCACTTCTAAACCCGTCAAGATCACAGGAGAACTGGGCTCATTAGTTCTCTCAGAGAAGACAGCTTTACACCAGAAACTATTATTAGGATCTCTGATTTGGGGTTCTGAACCTGTATGTTTGACAGGGGCTTCATGTTCTCTGTGTCACTCAATAGTGACAAACGAAAAGAAAAGATTCTGGCAGATGATCAACAGCCTTTCCCACTGCTGTGGTCATAAACCCCATGGCTATTTTAGGGCCAGTATTGTTAAAGCTAGATTTAGTTTTCCTTTGCTGTCTATTTCGGCATTGACTCGCTCTAAAAGGGCAGGCTCCACATGGTGTGTCAGGCCAGTGGCTCGTCCACTGTCTTTGTCCAAGTTTACTCAGTGAAAGATACCACCACCAATGAGAACATAAAAGACAGAAAGAACTTGAAAAAGGTCTCATCCTCCATTTAGAACCTTAAAAATACATTTTTATACAAAGTAACTTCCTCCGAAGTGGTTTTCTTTTTACTTGTAAAATTAAAGAAGGCCATATGTATCTAATACCGTGAATTATTAGAGGAAACGTCTATCTTTAGATGTTCACAGATCCCTCTGTGTATATGTCCCGTGTCTGTGTGTATTAGTCTGGACATATGCATGTGTGCCTCTGTATGTGATGTATCTATCTGTGTTAGTCTATATGTCTCTATGTGAGTGTCAGTGTGAATGTATCTATGTGTGCCTGTGAAGTCTCTAATACACATGCATTTATTGATATTGTGTTTGCATATGTATGATGAATGTGCTTGTGTGTGGTGGTGATCATATATATAGTATATGATTTTTTTCATGTATTCATCAGTTTTCTGTGTGTGATGTTCCTTTCCCTTCCTCCTTCCTTCCCCCCCCTTCCCTCCTTTCTTCCTTCCTACCTCCCTCCCTGGAATCCCAGGACAGGGTATCTCCTACTTGGTAAAGAATTCTGTCAAGGAAGTGTAATCACATTGTACATTTGAAAATTAGCATCTTTGAAATGTTTGAGGTTATTTTTATCAGCTATTGTTCTCCAGTGTGAGACTCAACTGTCAAGAAGCATCAGGCCCTGCTATCCCATTTCAGGGGGATCCACACTGCATCCTATTTACATTTTTGTTGTTTTCGTTGTTTATCAAGCTGTGTCAACAGTAGAAGCCAGACAAGGAGACAGTTTGTCACTTTACTGCAGAGTTCTACTAAAGCTCTAGAATGCATTGTGTCTCTGTCTCTGGGAACCTTAGCCTGAGATCATATAACAGATGAGAGACCAGCACAAGGACCTTTGGCTGAGTCCTCCATGTTCAGAATAAACTAACCATCCAACTTCCTCCTCGCACGGGTCAGAGTCTCTTTTATTGGCTATTTTAGAATATTCTTAAGCACTTACAATGCTTTTCTCACTCCTAGGAGACAGATCAACCAAGAGAGAACAATGATAAGCTAGCAACCATGCCTGTCAGTTGCTGTGACATTGACCATAGTCTTAAGACTGAAGAATCAGTCTAGAACAGGTCAGAAGCACAGAGGTGGATATCACCACCGAACCCCTCAGCTGCCCAGGCAGGTCTGACCAGGCTTATGGGAAATGTGCTCACAGGTGAGACAACACTTGGCATTAGCTCCAGACTTTCAGTTCAGAGAACTGTGAGTTCCCAGTACAAGGGAGTGGAAGGTGATGTCATTGCATAGATATGGCCTGGCTTTGAAATTAGTAAGCATGTTCAAAGTTCTCTAGGACACACACCTGGATTTAAAAAGTGAATAGTGATAGGAAACTGTTAGGCTAAACAGAATTTGCAAAAATAAAATAATACCCCTGATGTATGCACTTCCCCTTCGAAAACACCACAAAGTTTTTACATTTGTGTTACAATCCTATTTTCACTTGAGACTTTCTCAGATAATATTGTTAGGAACAAAAATCCAAAATTAGCTCTAGGCTACGAGTGAATAATTTTCAGCAGCCACTCTAAACTGGTTTATACTTTTAAAGCCATATATGGCTGAAAGTAACTCTTTCAACAGGAGGAAATAAAAGGATACTGTTTGCACATGACAGAAAAAAAAAATTTAAGCAGTAAATATGTGTGAGAGTGCGAGCTCCTAAGACTTGCCAAAAGAAACTCTAGGTAATTTTTGAATTTGCTTTCAGTCAACATTTATTTGAAATGCTTTACCAACTTTCAGGGCTAAATCAGGAAACATTACTTCCATTAATTAATATTTAACAGTTGGCTAGCATTTCAGGCTTGTATGTCTTCCCTTTTCATAACTAAAAGCTGGTGAACATTTAATTGAATTTTGATGATAATCTTAATAGCATCATTCTCTACATTTGCTCCTTCAAGCAATTTTATATTTGCAAATTGCTTTTGCATTCCTTATAGCTAGTTACATAACTTTGCTCATGGAGTAAATTAAGTTCTTACTAATGTAAAGTGATTTTGCTGTAACAGTGTAAACATAGATATGTCAATAAATGTGCAGGACATAATTTCACTTCAGTAGTAGTATATCAGTGCTAATTAATAAGTGTCTCTTGGTACATAACACATATAGTCTTCCTCACAGGTCTGGGAATAGCACTGAAGTCAACTTCTGAATTATGACATTGTCAGCGCAGATCCTATGATGAAGTTGACCTCATCATACAAACTGTCAGCTGACACTCACGATGAACAACTCAGAAGCTGCTGAGAGCTCAGAGAGAATTCCAATTTGATTTTAATGATGCTCATAGGGTCCTCTAACCCTCATAGATCACCTTTAAATTCTTTTCAATTTCAAGAGAAGATTCTGCCTTGGCAGAATAGCTGAGAGCAAATGTCTTCTTTAAAAAATAAACAGAAAAACACTGACACCCAGAAAGCAGCCATGGAGGCAAAGCCTAGATTGAGTAACTTCAACACGGTGTCCTGTACAAAGGACAGCCACATGACATCATTGTTACCATTTTTATTCCTAGGATATTTTAAGGTTAATATCTAGACAGATATGTTCTTCACAGGAGCTATAGTAGAAAACGGTATCAAGAAACTAATTATATAAGGGACACAGATGCACTTGCAAATCGGCCCTCTTTCTCTCTACCCTCCCCCCACACGAACACGCAGACCACAAACTTGACACACAGAAACATGCCTGCATGCATACATGCATATATATATATATATATATATCAAATATGTATAGACATATCTAATATGGTATCTTTGGTACAGAGGAGGCTCCATCATTTAGCTACGAGTGACTATCTCTTTTTCATACTTATGGCTCTTACAGGGGATCCAGGCTCAATTTTTGGTCCACATGACCACTTACAACCATCCATGACTCCAGTCCCAGGAGATCCAGAGCTGCCTTTTGACCTCCACAGGCCCAAGGCACTCATATGGTGCACACACACATACATGTAAGCAAAACACCCATACATATTAAATGAACAATCAAACAAATATATAAATACATCTTTTTTTAATGTAAAAATTCAAGCTGCAGAAAATTTACTGAATAAAGCATTTGCTTTGTGAGCATGAGGACCCCATTTGTAATACCCAGAACCCATGTGAAAGCAGGGTGGTTTTCTAACCCCAGTAATTCTACAGTGAGGTAGAAGACAGAAGACACAGAATTCACAGAAGCTTCCAGGACAGGAAGCCTGACGTCTACAACAGTGACCAACAAGAGATTCTCTCTTGTACTAGGTGACGAGAGACCTGAGGGAATCCTCTTACCTCCGCACATATGCTATGACAGGTGTATGCCAGCACTTAGAGCATGCCATTCCCACAGACCTGCACAATTTTAAATGTATTTACTCAGAGACAACTATACTAAAGAGAAAGAGATAAGTTTTGGGGTTTTTTAGCCCTTGAGTAGCTTACCAAGCTTACACAGACCTGTAGCTTTCCTTTGTTGCTCAAACTGATTGATCCCTAGTCTTCCCTCTTTTATCTCTTCTCGGCTAACTTCTGCCCATTGTGTTTATGCTGTAAGTACATTAATAACTGAGCCATCTCTGTCACACACACACACACACACACACACACACACACATACACACACACACACACACACACACACACACACACACACACACACACACACACACACACACATTTCATATGGCCTCTTCATTGACAGTGGGGCCTGTCCTGGTTTTATTTCAGTTGCTAATGTAAAATATCCTGACCAAAAGCTAT
Source organism: Uromys caudimaculatus (assembly GCA_028551405.1). Lineage (NCBI taxonomy): Eukaryota > Metazoa > Chordata > Mammalia > Rodentia > Muridae > Uromys > Uromys caudimaculatus. The sequence goes on from CM052714.1 coordinate 44,836,738, forward strand.
TTAGGATAGAAAAGTGTTTATTCATCTTATAATTCTAGATTATAGTCCCTCAGTAAAAAGTCAAGGCAGGGATGTAAACAACTACTTACATCATATTCATAGTCAAAACCAGACTGAAATGAGTGCACTATGTTGCCTGCCTGTTATTTTTGCTCAATTAGGTGTCTTTACTCTTAAGCTCTTCAGGACTCACTGCCTAGGGAGTGGTGCCACCCACTGTAGGCTAGATTTTTTTTTTTACATCAGTTCATAATTCAGACAATACTCTACACACATGCTATCCTAATCACCTATAGCTAACTTCTCATTAAGACTTTCTTCCAGATCAGTGGTTCTCAACTGCTGGGTCTCTACTCCTTTGGGGGTCACATATCAGATTCTCACATTATGATTCATAACCATAGCAAAATTACAGTTATGAAGTAGCAAGAAAATAATTGTATGGTTAGAGGTCACCACTAACCATACTGTATTAAAGGACCACAACGTCAGGAAGGTTGAGAACTACTGTTCCAGTTGATTCTAGGTTGTGTCAAATTGACAGTTAAACCAACCAGCATAGGGCATACTGGTTCATCTTTTATGTAGAAGCTTATGTACGCTTACTGTCTTTGGGGCTCCTGAATATCTAACATACAGTCCTCTCCTTCCTGCCATAATACCTGCTGCTACAGAATGACTACGTTCCTTGCTTCTTTACTGTAGTGAGAATTTCATAAGTTCTTAAAACCCAGTGTGATGAACCGGCTTTTCATTTCACTTAGGCATTCATTCCAGTACAAGTGTCCCCAAAGACAACTATCTTCCATTGTCACCCTTTGTACACAAAGACAACCTACTGGCAATCATCATGTGTCTGTGTAGGTGGATAAGAGAATAAGCTGTGTTGAAGAATCGGCTACTAGGCACATTGAAAGCATATGTTTTGGCCTATAGTCTGGCTTCTTTTCTACGAGCTTGTGTCACAGACTCTGCAAGCCTGCTTTCCATGAGGTGTCACTTTATAGTATTGTACTTGTAGTCACTCAGCTGTCTCGAGCAATGCCAGAGAGGAAAGGAGAATAGCAGCAAAAGAATGAGTTCTATTTTCCTTTGAACTTAGCCATCCTGCTTTCTTATGGGTCTATGCATATTCTCATTTTTTGCACTCCCCTCAATCCCTGTTGAGCTGTCTGTAGAGCCTGGAAACCCTGAATGGCAGATGTGGGCTTTCATAGAAAAGATACTGTGGAGATAATGGAAGCCATGGTTACCAAGGTTTGGCTCTATGACCTGACTCTTGTTTTTAGGATCTTCTGGAATAGTTTGAAATCCACTTACCTTCCTAAAACTGAACTCTGGAGTTCAGTTTATTTTATTATTTTTTATTTTGAGTTGGAAATCTCATTTATCCCAGCCTGAATTAACTACATAGCCTATTGTGGTGGTTAGTGTTAATTGGCAACTGGGCAGACTCTAGAATTACCTGGGAAATGGGCCTTTAGGCATGCCTGTAGGGGATTATTTTGATGACTTCAAGGTAAGACCCTCCCACGATGGGTGGTGGCACCATTCCAGCCCCTGAATTATGGACTGAGAGAAAAGGAGAGAGAGGAAGCTAAACCCAAGCATCCAGCTTTGTGCTTCTTAACTTCAGACTCAGCATGACCTAGCATTGGTCCCAAGTTACTTCAGCTGGGACTTCCCTGCAGCGATGGAATGTAAGTCGGAACTATGAATTGAAACTCCCAAAAGTTGATTTTTTTCAGGATAGTTTGTCTTAGCAATAGGAAATCAAACCAAGACATTGAGGATGGCCTTCAATTTCTGATTCTCCTGCCTCTACCACCCAAATGCTGGGATTACAGGAATACACTACCATAAGCATGTTATGTTCTGCTGAGACTCCATCCCAGGACTTTGTGTATGATAAACAAGCACTCTACCACTGTGCTACCAGCGAGTCCCAAGGTTCCTCTTAACACACACAGCTGCTTAGACCTCTGGAGTGAGTCTGTATTTCCCCGAATAATATAAATGAGAAAAGTAATTTTTGACAGGATTCTCTATTAGATGTAAGGGGTAGACACATTATTTGACTGTCTTCTCCATAACAACGAATCCTAATTCCTCTCTGTTTGTGTGTGGACTGGAGCCTGCAGGATTCACTTCAACCATGTGGAATGTGACACAGTGATGATGTGTCACTGTGAGATGTGGTCAGAGAAGCATGTGGTCTCTTCCTGGTCCTCTACTCAGGATGACTCACCAGACAGAGCCATGTTTGTAGGACTCTTGGACCCCCTGAGGCATGAAGCCCTTCTGCACAGTTCAGGAGTGAGTCATAGTGTCTGTGGATTCTCCAATCCTGTTGGGGATTGCATTTTCATTGGATATCTTCTTCATGAGACTTCCTGGAACATTCTACCCAGTTTAGTTGCTCTGGGTCTCCAGAATGTAAGAAACTGAGATAATAAAATGTCATTGTTTTAAGTCACTCTGTTTGTGGGTGGTGGGTTACACAGCAGTAGACAGAACTGGCTGATGCTATATCACACTATGGAACTGCGGACAGAAATCTTGAGTACTTGTTCTAATTTGATAGTGCATGTTTAGATACTTTGGAAGAGTATAACATGATTTCTTATGCTGCCTAAGCCTATGGCTATTTGTCTGTGGACAATTTACCTCTTCTGACGTGGTTGAGACTCAGCTTATTGCCTCACATGCGTGTATCTTTGCATGAAAGAATTTAGAGGAAGAAGGAAGCCAACATTTTAAAATACAAATGAGTCAAATATATCTATTGAATAAGAAGTAAAAATGTCTATAAAGTCTTGACTTGTTTTTCTAATTGCTTCAAGCCATACTTCAGTGATTCTTTTCCAGCTTCTACATCTATATTGTTTAGATTATTTTAACAGATGATAAGCAAGTACCAGACAGATCTCAAAATAGCCCCAAATGATGTGTGCTGTGCCAAACTCCCTCAACCTCAGAGCTAACGATTCAGAATGGGTACTGGATCCAGAACAGGGAACTCATACAAAGTTCTGGGTAATGCTAAGTATCTTTGGACCTAACTGAAAATTGGATGATGATTCTTACTGTACTGACTAGTTTTGTGTGTCAACTTGACACAAGCTGAAGTTATCACAGAGAAAGGAGCTTCAGTTGAGGGAATGCCTCCATGAGATCCAGGTGTAAGGCATTTTCTCAATTAGTGATCAAGGGGGGAGGAACCCTTTGTGGGCGGCACCATCTGTGGACTGGTAGTCTTGGGTTCTATAAGAAAGCAAGCTGAGCAAGCCAGGGGAAGTAAGCCAGTAATTTACATCCCTCCATGGCCTCTGCATCAGCTTCTGCTTCCTGACCTGCTTGAGTTCCAGTCCTGATTTCCTTTGGTGATGAACAGCAGTGTGGAAGTGTAAGCTCAATAAACCCTTTCCTCCCCAACTTGCTTCTTGGTCATGATGTTTGTGCAGGAATAGAAATCCTGACTAAGACACTTACTGTGAGTAGAAAAAATAAAAACTATAGATGAACAACGGGGAGACAAGTTACTCCAAGTCACGCAAGCTAGAAGTGGCTGGAAACAGGCCAGTTGTACTGGTTGCACGTCTGTGGATGTGGAAAGAGTAGCATTATATCTTTCTCTAATGGAAAGCATAATATATAGAATAAGGGGCTGCTTTGGTCACTGTCAGTGAATCCAACCTAGGTCCCCACCTTATTTTTTGTAATACTGAGTTTCATCCCCACGCCCCCTTCATTTGATCATACTAGACAAGTACCCCATCACTTAGCTATGGCCCTGCGTCTTTTAATATTTTTCTGTTTTGATACAAAGTTTCTCTAAATTTCTCAGGTCACCAGGCCTGGCTTGAGCTTTCAAGTTTATTTTGCATCCAGCTTAACTAATTTCTTTTAAGAATAGACTATATATGTTGTTTTCTATTGATGAGTAAATATCTATATGCATAATTATTATGTTCATATAAGCAGACATTGTGTAGAAATGCATTCAGGCTGAAGTTGATAGTCCCTTTGCTAATAAGGAGAGGGCTAAGATTAGAAGACCGGGACTGAACTAGGTGTGATAACACATGATTATAATTCAAGCTTTTGAGAGGTTGGCAGGGCTATTCTTAACTCCATAGTGCGAGAACCTATACAATACATATATACACAAATAATTAAACTTTGGAATTATGGAGCATACCAGTTGTGAGGACTATTCTTTTTTTATTTTTATTTTTTATTTAATTTTAATTTTTTGATACTTTATTTACATTTCAAATGTTTCTCCCTTTCCAGGTCTCCACTTTGGAAACCCTCTATCCCCCCTCCCCCGCCTCTATGAGGGTGTTCCCCTACCCACCCGCCCACCCACTCCTGTCTTCCTACTTTGACTTTCCCCTATACTGGGGCCTCTAACACCCTCAGGCCCAAGGGTCTCTCCTCCCCCGATGGCCAACAAGGCCCTTCTCTGCCACATATTTGGCCCTAACCATGGGTCTCTCCATGTGTATTCTTTGGTTGGTGATCCAGTCTCCGGGAGCACGAGGGGGGAGGCGGTGAGACTAGTTGACACTGATGCTCCCTGAGAGGATGATTCTTGGTTGTCAACTTGAGTAGATCTCCAGTCAACAAAAATGTAAATCTCTAGGCACTCCTGTGAGGGACTTCTTTCATCAGATATTTGAAGAGGAAAGGCAAACCTATATGTGATCAGCACTTTCTGTTCTAACTCCCATACAAGGACTTAGAAAACGAACCTTTTTTTTTTTTGGCCTGTTTTCCTTCACTCTTGCTAGTTGCCAATATCCTGTTGCTGATGCATTCTTTTGTTGATATTAGAACCAACCCAACATAGACTAAAGACCAGCAGCTCTCTAGGCCTTTTTCAGGCCTCCAGTGTCAGATTGCAGATGCTGGAGAGCCGGCCTCATAGACTGAGCTACTTCTAGATCCTTAGCCCTTTCAGTACAGAGCAGCCATCATTGGTGTACTCAGACCTTACTGTGAAAGCTAATCCATTAAATCCTTTTGATATATACTACTTTCTCAGTTATGTCCCTGATTACTCTAAATTATGGCCCAGGAGGGGATTCAAGAGGAATAGGATGTAAGGATGAATTTCTGTAGTTGGCTTGGTGGTATCTAGAGCTGTCTTTCCAACTCAATGAAACATTCAGATTCTAAATACTCCCCCGGTAGCACGGAGAGTGTGGAAAGCACATACTGTGAAATAAAGAAGAAACCGAGATAAATGTATTTGATGACTGTGATTTACCTCTTGTGGGGAGCAACAAATTTAGTGACCCTATCCATAACACTTGTGTTTGTGGAAAAATAAGGGAAACAATGATACTGGCTGCTGGCTTCTAACATCTCTGAATAAACTGTCACAGGAAAAGGTGAGCTTAGTCATACAGTTAACCAATTACAGATGTACATATATGATCTAAAGTTTTCTAAATGTGTCCTGGAGGAGAATCTTCTTTCCTGTAGCCTTAGAAAGATGATAAATGTTTCCAGTGATGGATAGGCCTAATATCATACAGTGTATACCTGTATCAGAATGTCAGCACTACGGTTTATTGTAGAATTATATGTTAATGATAAATTGAAATAAAAACTTAAAACGCACTATCACTCAGATATATAGACGTAGTCAAATGCACAGAACATTAACCGTTTCTAATACAGTTATCTTTTAATATTATAGGAAAAAGAAAGACACTGCTACATTTCTTTTTATTAGGCTTTGTTTCTTTTCATTTTTGAGACAGGGTCTCATGTAGCGCTTATGTAATGGAGGGTGACTTTAAACCTCCGATCCTTCTTCTGCCTCATGAGTGCTGGGATTACAAGCATGTGCCACTATACCTGGTTCTTTGCAGAGCTGGGAAATGAACCCAGAGCCTTAAGATACATGTTAGGCAAGCACTGTGCCAGCTATGCTACAAAACCAGCCCCTAGCACATATATATAATATATAGACTTGAATACGCTGTGAGAAAGAAGTCCTTGACAGCTAGCTTTTCCTACCCTCGTGGTATAATCACATGTGTGGCAGATGGGTTTTTTCAGGGGAGGGAGGCATTGTATGAAAGTGACTACACCAAAAATATGAAGCTATTCAAAAGACTCTATTTCTCTGGATTTTTAACACTTGATTCCTCATTTCTGGGGAGCATTAGTCACACGGTGACAGAGCACATCTGCGTGAGTTAGGTGAGCATCTGTCAGCTAACACACTTCGACAGTTTAAATGACTTCATGTTATTCCATCTTTATTAGGATGCAGCTCCTAACTGTCAGGCTGGGACGAGGAGGAACACCGGCCCTGCGGCAGATCCCAGTGACAATGATGCCTCCTGACGTGTGGTTGTAGAATTAGCACTAGAGTTATTGCAAAGCTCTCCAGGAACGGCTTCTTCTCATATTCACTGTTTGGCTTTTTCCAATTCCCAAGTTTTCTTCAGAAAACCCAGGCAGTTGGGTGTTGTCAATACCCCTCTCCCACTGGCGTTTGGAATCTTCTATTTGCTGTACACCTCTACTCTCTGAATTGACGTGGCTATGCCATTGAAGATATGGATACAACAAGCAATGGTTTCACCGACTGCTTTTTCAAAGGTAAAAGGGCATTTGCTTACAATCCCTTCTAATCCCAGCACTCAGGAGGCAGAGACAGGTGGATTCCTGGAGACAATTGGTCAGCCAACCTATTATACATCTGAAAAACTTCTTATACCAGTGAAAAAGACTATATCAAAATAAAAGTGTAAAGAGCACGGGAAATGGTTGTCTTGAGGCCTGTATGTGCAATACACACAGTGCACCCCCCATGTGCATTTCTACACATACTAGGCACACCAAATAGTTATTTGTGTGTGTGTATGTGCACACCCAAGCATGAATGCCCACGTGTAGTCACTATCTCCACATAGATAGAAACTTACCCCACCCTGCCGTGGGTGACAGATGATAGATTTAGGCCATTTGTGAAACAGTAAGCGAACTGTCACCTGACATCAAATATGCTGATAGTGGATGTTGAATTCATGAGAAATAAATGTTGTTGATAAGCTATCCTAATTGTGGTATTTTTTTGGAATAATAGTCTGAATGCATGAACATACCATATATCATCTTAATTATTTTCTCAAATTTTGCAATATAAAACATTTTTCCTTATGATTATGGGGCGTGTGTGTGTGTGTGTGTGTGTGTGTGTATCAGAAACATGGGAAAGATTTACTTGTCCAGTTCCAAATGGGTACCTCATGCAGATTTTCAAGGATGTACCAAGCTGAGAGGTCAACTGAGTATTCCCATGGTAGCACCTACGAGGACTTTCTGCATTTGCAGCCCAGGTAGCTATATTTACCAGATGCAGCTCTCTTTCCCCTGAAAGAGTCTCAAGAAAATTGTACCCAGTCTAGCATACGCTGGTGGGTAAAACAGTCACAAGCTCAACTAAAGACAAAGGAAACCTGCATAGACATGAAGAACTGATGCCTTGTGTATCACTCAGCCAACCCCCGGATACAGCCCTCAGCAGCCACCGCTCTTCCTATGTTTCTACTTTGACCTCCCTCAGCCACTCATATATGGAGGGTCCTGCCATGCTTGCCATTTTTGTGAGAGGTTCACTTGCCATGTTGTCTCTAAGGTCTACCTGGGATTCTTCAGAAGCTTCTTCTTAAAAGCTGAGACAGAGTCTACCAGGTGTTTACATCTAGTTCCCTATGTGCTTTTGTCCATCACTGGGTACTAGGCTGTCTTCCGCTTTAGGCTACTGCAGCAACAGAGAGCCTGCATCATATGGTGATCCTGATGTTGAATTTCCATATTGTTTCCCACTGTGGTGTACCCTTTGACATTTCTACCAATAGGAGACACAGACTCACATTTCTCCAACTCCCTCCCACAGACTGCAGTTTTTTGCTTCTAATGTTGTGAGAGAGAATTTTAGGTTTGCCTAGACTACCTTTGGCTTTGCTACAGTGTCAAGGCTGGCTTTGACCTTCCTTCCTGCCTCAGTCTCCTGTGTGTTGGGAAGAGAAGTTTGTGTCACCACACCCCATTCAGTTGAAAAAAGAATGAAGCACAAGGCTGCCGGTCACCTGTTCTTTGTCCTGCTTTGGCAGCAACGTCTTATCAGCACACTTTGTTTGAGAAGAAAATCCCTGTCGCTGTCGAAGAATCTTATTTTCAAAAAAGAAGTAGGGGAGGACGTGGAGGAGGGAGGGGTGTAAAGTAAGACAGAGGGTAGACTTTGAACCTTGGGAAGAGATTAATGATTGATTGATTGATTGACTTACTTATTTTTGTGTTAAGTATAGCCTGGCTGTCAACACTGTGGTCATAGACACTGTGGTGCGTCTTCCCACTCTGGGCCTTCCCTTTCCTTCGCAGGACAAAGTGAAACAAAGTTGCCAGTGTGATTCCCACTAATCCAATTACAGTTTGAATGCGGAACAAGCACCTTTATTATCCCCACACCCCATGTGTCTGTGATCTCAGTGTTTGTGGGGGGCAAAAGGGGAACTGTTCCTCAAAGTGATTAAGGGATGCCTTCAGTAAACACAGAGCAAAGAAAGACTCTATTGTTCAATAAAAGATAGGAATCCGTGGGCATTGCAATGGAAGAAGAAAATAAGCACCTTGCTCATTGCAGCTCATATTTTCTGAAATTTCAGGCACAACACATCTTCCTCCAAAGAGGGCCTTCCTGGACACACTGAGACATCAGGCATCCTTCTTTTACGGAAACACTCACACACGTCCTAATCCATGTCAATGCTTATTTTGGAGTTGCAGTTTCTTTCTTTCCTTCCTTTTTTTTTTTTTTTTTTTTTAAATCAGCTTGTCTTTAGGGGAAATATGATTTACAGTTTATGAGCATTCCTTAATAATGTTTATCTCATACTCCGAAGTTCAATTTGTAGAAAGACACAAGTAACTCCCTACACTGGTTGTCTTTCTGTAGCTCAACTGTCAGACTACTTGATGGAAGATTACTAGCCATGTCTTCCAGCCACGTTAGAGCAGATGATGTAAGGCTAATTGCTTTTGTTTTGGTCACCGTGTTGTCCTAACACAAACTTGCCAGAATCTACTGGATTCACTTTTTGGAAATCATCTGTAGTTCCTGCCTTGGTGACAGTGGACCCAGATGTGCTAATCGTAACTCTTGACATCTGTGAAAGGTCTTTTGGTCTTTCTGTCAGCTGGAGGGTCTATCATGGCTCTGAGATGACCCTAAGACCAGGTTCAATTCTTGTTATATAACGTCCCCTTCAAATTTTGAGTCTGTCTATAAAAGCAACATCATAGTTACAAGTGGAGCAAGGCACAATGGGAGAGGTAATCAACTGGGAAAAAGAGGATGCTAAGACTTCAAGGCTGACTGGAGTTGGTGAGTAACCTTACAACTTGAGCAGGCTTAAGCACTTCTTGTGACCTTCAGTAACCTCTACTCTTTGTTACTTTTCGCTGACAGTCCTGGGTCCTGTGATGCTGTTTTTTTTCCGGCATTGCCACATCAGACTTGTTCAAATGATCACAGTCCAGCTTTGGAAGCCTCCATTTCAATCGCTAAATCTCAGCGCAGAGCATTAACAACTTTCTGGGAAAAAAAAAAAAAAGTAATAAAGCAGGGAAGCAAAGGGAGAAGTGTTGTTGTGCTTGAGAGCCCCAGAGTCCCATTCCTTCTGCACAGAGTTCTCTTGCCAAAGGACAAGACCAAAAATAATCCCAGTATGTCTGCTTATAGCTTTTGGCTGGGGAAAGAATTTTGTTACTTGGCCACACAGCTTCGTCTAAGGGTAATTGGTAGCAAAGGAAATAATTCGCTCAGCTTGGGTTAAGACAAACAACCAAACTAGATGATAGGGGTTTGAATCAGAAGATATCAGATATAATACAGGAATAATTGCCAGTCCCAGAAAGTGCTGGGAGGTGAGCTACACACCACAGTGTGATTCCTATTGGGATAAAATTCCTTTAAGTGCTCCAGAGCGAGGCCTGAACCATCTCCAAACCCTGCCCATTCCATGCTTGTGGGTTTTTTTGCCTGTGAAGTAACGACATACCACATCCTTTGGTAGTTTCGTGCACCTCAAGAGAAGCCTTGCTTTTTTCCATACAGAGGTAAGTAGATCTGTATGTGATTCTGTATGACTTGGGTGCTACCCAAGATATGTCAAGATTCTATAAATATTCCCAGGATTCTTGCTTCTTTTTACCCATTCTTACACCACTAATCAGGGTAGTTCAATGCTGGAGTGAGGCAGACTTGAAAGGCATTGGTATTGTCTTCCTTTGTGAATGGCTGAAATGTAGTCATGGAGGCTGTTGTCAGCTACAAAGGCTCTCAAGCAGTGACATTGTTATAAAAAACAACAAAGAAAACCCCATAGCCTTCAGAAGCTCTGGGATGCAAGGATCCCGAGTGTCCTACCTCGCAGAATCTAGTCCCATTTCAGTTCTGCTATTGAAGTTCAGATCATTCAACTCTATCTTTCAGAATTTTATTTATTGTTGTTTATCGAGTATAAGTGTGTGGTGGCTTGCTATAACTGGCCATGTCCCATGGCATGAATGTGAAGGTAAGAAGACGACCATTTGTCTGACTTCATCTCTCTCACTGCTTAAGAGAAGGTCTCCTGATGTTTGTCACTGCATACATCAGGCTAGTGGGTCTAAAACCTTTTGTTCCTTCTCTAGTCTCTGCCTCGCATTTCCCTGCAGAAGTGCTGAGCTTACAGTCATGGAAAACCAAGTCTGCTCTTACACGGGTTCTGGACTCTGCACTCAGTTCTTCGGTTTAATGGCAAGCACTTACCTCCTGAACCATCTCCCTGTTCCTTTTGACAATGCAAATCCATACGACCCATCCTTATCCCTGTAGAGGTGGAGGGAATATTTTAAAAATTCTGGACAGGAAGGGTAGGAGCTTCCAGGCCTGACTCTTCAGGCATTTTGTGGCTACTCATGTCCTCTAGGTACAGATGTGTTTGGTAGACTGTGTGTATTGGCTTAGAATCTCTACCTAGGTGAATTATGAACCTGACGGCTTTCTTAAAAAATAAATCAAAACAAAACAACAACACCTCTAACATTACTGCTTTTAAATATGAAGCATTTTGATGCTCAGATCTTTTAACTCTGGAAAATAAGATCGCCTTAGAATAGATGGTTTCATTTCATATTTACCTTTTTTGTTGTTCTCTCTTCTTCATTTTACATTTTCCATAGATGTTAGCACTTAGTATTTCCACATAATATAACTATGAATGCATACATCATAACTCAAATTTTACTGCCTAGAAGTTATTTCTTTTCAGGAGTAAGAGCATACAACTGTATAACCATGAACACTGAATATCTGGCTAACACACTGGTCATTCTCTCTTAATGGTTTCTGCTGATATCAGCTTATGCTGATCTCAATGCCAGGATTCATTTCTCACGAAATACCAAAATGAGTCCCTTCGAAATATATTCTCTTAGTGCCACTGTGGAGTATTTGCTAAGCAAATGTTTTACAACATAAATCAAGACAAATGAAGATTTTTTTCCATAAACTATTTTTGGGGCATTCCCCAGCAAACCATTTAGATCCTGTGATATAGGGATGTCAACATCATGATTTGCAAATAGACTTCCTTTTTGAAGGGATAGAGTAAAACATGTAAATATTTCATAAGAAGGCTCATAAATCAGCGCTATATTTAGAAATATGACCAACGAGTCTACAGTTATGTGCAAATAAATTATGAGTATATTCTTCTAAGGCATGATAGTACCCCATGATTTTCTGGAAGACAGACAGCTGCGCTTTTTTGTGATGTCTTCAGCAACTTTTGTGCTGTACAAAAAATTTGCATATATCTTATAAATTCCATGGGAGCACCTAAAGAGGACATCTGTTCCTGACGAATCTGTACTTGTCATCTGGTCATCAGCTTTCAAGGCTGCCCCGTTTGATTCCAGGATGCCAATCAGGCTGGGCAGAGATATGAACTGCTTACATCACGTAGACATTATGCATCTCTTCTCGCACCAAAAATAATAAGTAAATGAATAAATGAATACGACAATATTAAACATACAATAACAGTATTTTCTCTGAAATCACCATGCTATCTTTCCTACTCCCTCTCCTTCCTTTTTTGGTCTCCCCTTTTCCTTCTCTCTGCCTCCTCAAATGTGATGTGAGTCCCTCCCAGGAGAGCCTATGCTTTTGTTATGACATTATTATTATTACTTTTAATTTCTTATTCATTTCTCTCTTCTGAGTAGAACTTTGCTTCTTGATCTCTACATTCAGTCTATTAAAAATAGGGTTTGACATAAATGATGAGACTCTTTTTTTTTTTTTGGTTTTTCAAGACAGGGTTTCTCTGTGTAGCCCTGGCTGTCCTGGAACTCACTCTGTAGACCAGGCTGGCCTCAAACTCAGAAATCCACCTGCCTCTGCCTCCCACGTGCTGGGATTAAAGGCGTGCGCCACCACTGCCCGGCAGAGACTCTTAATGTTTCTACTGTTAGAGGTCCAGCAGAGCAAACAAACAAAGAAACAAAATATACAGGTTTCAAGTAAGAGGAACAGCCCCCAGCAGCAGCAGTCACCTGATGGTCCCGTGATCTGGACTTCTTTTCTTGGTGGCTGCATATAGGGTATTTCTCTGGGTCACAATTGTTTCTTCTTTGTGGGTCTTGGTTTAAAGAGGAGTGTTAGATATTATTATTCTAATGAGTCTTAGTTTCTGAGAAGTTCAGCTATTCTTTTCCTTACAAAGTGATTGAGTGAGCTATTAGCTACCCTGATTAGATAGTTGGTCAAAAGGGCCAGGGATTAAGCACAACCTCAAGCCTTGTGATCTTTAAAAAGAGCGGATAGATGAAAAGAAAGGTGTCCTGGTCACAAACCCTCCATTGTAAAGGGACGAGAGATTGTGTCACAATGGAGAGTCTTAATAGATAGCAAGAATTATCATTGATCTGTAACCCAATGCTGTTCCTGTGAGGAATAGCACGCAGAAAAGCCTTGTTGTTCCTGTGTATCTCCAAGGAAGGGAAGCTTTGATTCACTGTTTCAGTTTAGATGTTATTTTCTAAGTAGGACGCCGAGATTTGAGGAGTGAGTGTAGAGTGCCTTTTTATTGTCCTCTCTTCAAGATTTGCTCAGACTTCTTATCTCACGGACACTCCTCAGAACAGCGTGGACAGGGACTCAGACCACGTACCTGTGAGATGCCAGAAAAGTCAGGGGCAGGGAAAAATCTCTTGACTTCCTTTATAAATTACTTCCCTGGAAAGGTCCAACATCTAGAACTGGACATTTTGTTTGCTATGTACTCCTTTCTAAGGGCTACATAATACAAATAGTTTTTCAAATAAGTTCTACTTATCAGACACTGTCAAAAGAAGCTGAGACTTCATGACTATTTTAGGTAACTGAGAAAAGAATCTTTAAAAACACTTCACTGTGTCTCATACAATAGTCATATGATGATAAATCTATCTGGCGATTTTGGAGGCCAGATACTACCTATTATTCGAATATTCCACATGAGAACAATATCTAAATTGGTCATGTGTTGTGCACTTACGTATTCTTATATGTGGATATTTACATTTTGGGATTTAGATTTTTGTTTTTGTTGTTCAGTTAACAACTGTTCTCACCTAGAGAGAAAGTATTTTTTAAAAAAGTCAGAAATACAAGTTGGCGAGCACTCTCCCCTGTAAATCCTGCTTATTTTCACTACGCTATCCAATCTTTTAGATCACTTTTTGGCTAACAAGTTGGTAATTATATTTTGTGACGTCTGTTTAGGTAAAAGATGAATATTTTATCTTCAAACCAGAAATCGAACAACAAAGGCAGCCAGTACTCTTTGCAGAAAAGCAATAACAGGAAATGTCAGGTAAAATAGAGTTGAGCATGAAGTATAGATGCTGGAGAGTTGTAAAATAGTTGAAATGTACTGTATCACTATTATTTTTATTTTATCTTATGTGTCTGTGGCTAGATTCTATCACTATGTTATTTCTGTTTGATCTCTAACCAGAAGAAAATAAAGGGAAAGAACCCCCCCCCCATAGTCCTCTAGTTAGGACTGACATGCAAACGTGCAAAAGCCTCTCCCTCCTCACAGAGATCCTCACCTACTCCTCTCCAAATTACCTTTATCTGGAATGGTCTGGCCAAAGCTCTGGGGCCAAATGCCTGAGCCATGAGATCATTAGGAAACCTTCGGGAGGAGGGGCATGGGTTGCTTACGGGGGAGATAAAGTTCCAGAACCTGTGTGCAGGATTATGAAAAGCCTTGGAATTTAGACTGAAATGTTTGACTTCAGCAGACCTTTAACCTGAGGCTGCATTAGAAAAATTCGGTTTACCCCAAACATGCATTAAAAGAATGCAGAGTTGATGTCATATGAAAGGTGCAGGAGAAAACAGCCTCTGCGTGGAATGAGGAAACTCCTTGAATTCAGAAAGGAATGAGGAACAGAAAGGTGAATCCAATGGTAGGCAAATCATGGCACATCAATAACAACCAAACAATATGCACTTACCCGAAGAGCCTTGTATATTATTAAGGGGTACAATGGTGAGCTAACGAGCCCAACTTTTGCCTAATGTTAGTCTGGTGTCGCAGATAACATTGGTTATAAAATGTAGATGTGTGATTATGTATGTCATGTAGAGTGTGTTACCTCAACATGGACATCTTTATTTATTTTTTGGCAGCAGGACAAATCAAAAATATATTATTCATACAGAGGATACCTTATGTGGCTTAGCCAAGACTGGAGGTAACCCACAGGGACCTGTAACAACCACGGTACTGAAGTATCTTTGGGGCTTAGCTGCTCCACTACTTGATTAATTTGGTGCCCATAGGCAATGTTGATCACAGTGGCTGACTCACAGCTTTGGTTTAAGTTCGAATTAAACTGACAGTGAAGGTTCCCAATGTACTACCCTGTAGGTCCCTCCTTAGTCTTATGGTGGATGAGGAAAATACGGAACATTAAGTTGGAATTCTATCTGTCTGGTGGTTTGAAGTGACTAGTTCCATATCTATATTTTGGAAGATTTGTTTAAGATTGGCAATTTCTCTACTATATTAGCGCAGTTCCAAAGAGTACCTATGAAATATTTATATTTCAGAGTCCAACTAATCTCTGCTAGGGAGTCCTAGCCATGTATAATAGATTCACTTTCAAAGTTTTTCAAAGGGCAGAATCCAAGGTTGATTAGCTGTGGCCCTGGCCTGTTTTGCCTCCACAAAGTACTTCTCTGGAAGCTCTGGTGTCTCAAAACCTGTTAAAAATCAGTGTAAAGCCCTAGGCTCCATGCCAACACCTTCTGCCCACCAGGACCCTGAAAATATAAATTTAAGAGTGCTTTTAACTGGCCACTGATGTTCTAGTGTGTAGTAAGAGGAGATTAAAATACAAAAACCAAAAAACATTTGAAAGGTAACCTTGGCTTTATCTGACTATTGGAAAACATCGCTTTGACTTTCTTTAAAGAATCCATTGTCTTTTTTTTTTTTTTTTTAAAAAACACAATGGGTCTGCTGTTGTTAAGTAGTAAACAACCTTTCTTCAAACATATCACAACACACACACACACACACACACACACACACACACACACACACACACCTCTAAATTCAACCTATGCTCTCCATGGGTGAAGCTTCCATAAAAATGAGACGAACAGAGACAAAGGCTGAAAGGTTGCCCGGGCGTCTACCAGCCCCAGCAGCACTCAGAAGAACCCAAGCCTTGGAAACCCACTTGTGGGGTAAAGGGGAAGAGGGTCGAACTGCTGGAACAATGCATGAGGAAACACAGTCAGCTCAGAGAGGGCTAGAGACATCTGGTGAGCACTGCGGGATGGAAATTCCAGCCTAGTCCTGAGCGACTGTCCTGGAGTCATGCTTCAGGGTCACAGGTCACAGGCTTGCCCTCCGAGCACACCTTGCCTCTTATTTACTTGCAACACAGCTGCCCATAAAACCTGAGGCAAGTCTCCGTGCGTCAGCAGTGGTAAATCTGAGGGAGAGGGGAGGTCAGAGGTTGAGTGGGTCAGCTGCTTCCTTTATCTCTTTCCAGACCCCCAGCTCCTCATTCCTGAGCAGGCTTATCTTAAGTGTGTTCCTTCGGTTGCAAAACTATAGCCACAGTGACTTTGCTGTGGAACCAGACCCAACATCTGGCATGGATCGCCACTGAGTAAAGACATCAAGAAGCTTCGGCTAGATTATCAGGAAGGGAAAGACCCTAAGCATAGCCCTCAAGAAATAAAAAGAAAAGATGTGTATACATGCCTGTGTTTACATATGTGCGTGTGTATTTATCTCTGTCCTTGTATGTATCTGTGTGCCTCTGTATTTGCCCTTGTGCACATGTCTCTGTGTAACCCTGTGTGTTTGTAAGTGAATATACACACATGTAACTCTTTTTGAAAGTACATATATGTACATTATGAGTGCATTCTTGACTGTGAGTATGTGTGTATGACTGCACGTATGTGTTCCAGTCTTTATATCTATTGCAAATAGACATATAAATAGATAAGTGTGTATGTGTGTGTGTGAGATAGTGTGGATACCTACATAACTGAGTACGTATCTTTGTGAGAACTCATGTTTGTATTTATCTCTTTGTGTTTCTTCACGCATGCTTATGTTTATGACACAATGTGTAAACATGTACCTATGTATATTGATATGTATCGGGTGCATATATTTTTGTCTATGGGTGTATGAATAAGTTTGTAATTATATATGTGCATATGTGTGTCCACATGCATGTGTCTGTCTGTGTACAGCTCTATAGTCTATATGGATGCAAGGTATTAGTGTATGACTGTGCGTATGAGGACAAGTATACAAGTGTACACGCATATGTGTGTATTAGTGAATGAGTACATGGCTAAATGCATGTTGACTGTCCCTGTGGGCATACGTGGGGTAGAGAAGGAAAAATAGAAAGCTGGACTTGGGAATGCAGAAAGGGACGTCAATAATTTTTCTGTTCACATCCATGTCTTCCTAGCTTGAGATGATTCTGCTGTACATGTGGGTAGAGAGAAAACATGACTCCTGCTCAGAGCCTTCACAGACAGACTTGCTGTGACTTTCCGACATTGTGATGAATGAAGGAAATTCATGCACATGCATTCACTCTCCATGTCACTCCCTCACGATGTCAACAGAAACAAACAATGAAGGAAACCCAATAAACGATGCTGTACAGAGTGTTCTTTGGGCTGCAAGTAACAGTTAAGGTGACAGGCACCCTAAGAATTCAGCATGTGGAATTCCCGCCCCCTTCCTGTTTGATTTGCTACTGAACCTTTAATCACACATTTGTTTTTTTCTTAAATTATAACAAGAATTTGAAAGGAAAGATAAAAGACACCAATATTAGCCTGTTCAACCAATATCAGAACCAACTTTGGACTACCTTTAAGAAACCCAACTGGGGTATTGTGAAGAGATTCCATTTGCAGGACACAGTGTTGAACCTCATTTTTGTTTCTGTTCACTGTACAGTCATAAGAATTGATCTGTGCAGGTTTTGAGCAAAAGAAGTGGCAGCGGCTTCATACTCAGGAGAGGTCTAAGGAAGTTGACCGTGGAGAGAACACTGGCAACCCGTGTGCATGGTGGACTGAATCTTCACAAGCACCCATGCTAAATCCCAGGCTTCTGAGCAGCCTCGTCTCATTGAGGAATTTCAAAGACGCACAAACAAAGCAGAAGAGCCTCTACCCAGTGAAATAAAAGCAAAGGGAGGCTTCCTGAGGGGCCAGGCTTCACTATCTGGTCTTGAGGCTCGAGTGTACAGTACACACGTACAAGTTTCCGGAAAGGTCTGTTCTGCGGCACTCCTAGTTCTCAGAACTTCCTGGGCAAAATCCCAAGCTCTGAGGACTGACAGGGTTGAAGATGCAGTTTATTGTAGCAGTACTGATGTTAAACAATGTTTCATATGCTTGAACGTCCAAGGAGAGGTTCTCCTTTGGAGCATAGCATCAAGTCTCTTCCACTCTAGCATTTGGGGACAGCAGCCCTCAGAGCTTCCATTTTCCCAATTGCAACATCCGGAGTGAGGAAGTAAAGCCACATCTGGCTGAGGACCTGTTCGTTTATCTCGAGGTGCCCAGTGCTTAATACAGGCTCTGACACAAAGATCTTCCTGATAAATGTTTAAAGTGAGTGATCGCAATTTAACCAAATCAAAGGTGTTTAGTGCTGGAGACGGTGGAACCCACTGGGCAGCATGTCAATGCTTCTGCGAGACTGCCTGTCAGAGGTTGTGAGCTTTTAGGAAGAGTATTCTACCAAGGGCATCCTCAAAGTGAATTCTTTGTGGAAGAAAAAAAAAGGTAACTTTGCGAAAGACAGTTTTCTCATAAAAATCCACAATTTTAACATATTTTGAGGTTCTGAGAAATTTTGTTGTTATGAAAGTCTACTAATAATCATTTTTTTAGTTAGTGCCAGATTTAATTGACTATGGATTACTAATTTTTTTTCTTAAATGTACCTTTAAATCATCTCTTGGAATTAGCTCCTCCCATGGATATAATAAGAAATGACATCACCTAACAGGACCTTGAGCTATTAGACTTTGTGTGCATGCACGCACGCATGCGCGCTCGTGCTTGTGCGTGCGTGTCTCTCTGTGTGTGTATTTGTGTGCATGCAAGTGTGCGTACCTCTGTGTGTGTGTGTGTGTGTGTGTGCGTGCATGCATGCGTGTGTACCTGTGTGTGTGTGTGTACGCGCGTGCGCGCGCGCCCAAAGGTGCATGTATGTGTATTTGGAAGCTGAAGGTCAATATTGTATGCATTCCTCAGTCAGTATCCACCTACTTTTTTTGAGATGGGGTGTGTTAATGAATCTGGAGTTCTTGAATTCAGCGAGATGAGCTGGTTAGAGAACGTCAGAGTAGCAGAGGTACATTCTGCCACTCAAGGCTTTTCCGTGGGTGCTGGGGATCTGGGCCCAGATCTGTATGCTTTCGCAGTAAATCCAAGCTGCCTCCCAGACCTCCAAGAGGGCTTTGACCGACCGTCTTCCTCCTCCACCTGGTTAGCAAAGCACATTTTAAACTATCTTTGGGAGAGATATCAGAGAGAGAGAGAGAGAGAGAGAGAGAGAGAGAGAGAGAGAGAGAGAGAGAGAGAGAGAGAGAGAGAGAGAGGTTATAAGTATAAACTATTGAAGGAAATACATAATTTAAAACTATATTTATTTTTAAGGCATGCAAATGTACTGTCACCTGGCTGAACACATGGCCTAGTGGTTAAGAGCTCTTGCTGCTCTGTAGAGGTCTGGGGTTCTTTCTGTTCCTAGTATCCACAGTGGGCGGTTCACAACACATTGAAGCTCCAGCTCTGGGGACCCTGTTCTCTCATTTGCCTCTACTTCCGCCCTTCACGGGCACTTACTTGCGCATGGTACACTTACATACACTCAAGTACACACACACACACACACACACACACACACACACACACACACACACACACACACTTAAAATAAATAACTGAATCTTAAAAGGAAAGAAATTGCCTATCCAAATAGTACCTCTGAATCTCTAAGATTGCTAAACTAATATCAGCTACATGAAAAAAAACTATTTGGTTTTCGATTATTGAGTCAAATAAGCATACCAGACCATCAACAAATGGTCCCAGAAAGCAGATCCCAGCTCACTCTAAGAGTAAAGAGCACATGCATTGGAAATGCCACGCTGTGGTACCACACACTGATATCAGTCTCCTTCTTAATTTTTATTTTTTTTTATTTTTTAAATCCCCCCAGAACTCAGTGCAGTGTGTGAGCCAAGTACAGAGACAGAGGAAGGTGAAAACCAGAACATCAGTTTTTCTCCATTAGAGAGACTGGGTTTTAATTGCTTTTGAAAATGGCAGAGAAGTGTTTGAATATCTACATCACAAGTATCCGTATCCTTAACAAAAGAAATCTCCTGCAAAATATGACCAAAGTGTAAAAGACAATCCTAGTCATGTGGTATCTCTAGAGATCTTATTTGCATCCTGAATACGGACTTGATGACTGACTATAGTGTTCTGTGCATGGAACATTGACTGATTTTAATGTTTAATTTGCTGGGGTTTTAGGAGAAGAGGTGCAGGAAGAAAAAACAACACTGGGTGATATGGAGCTGTGTGTACTCACCAAGATCAGCTCGGTATTGGCAATAGAATCCTTCTGTCTGAGATCAGCGTTCCTTCTGGAAGTTAATTATATTCTGTTATACTCTTGGTGACATGATTTAGCTTTAATGGGGAAACACATGGAAAACAGTCTGCGAACGTCGCAGCAGACTGGGACAATGGCAGGAAGATAAGTCCCCATTTTCTATTGTTTCTGCATCTGTGCCAACATTTTCTGAGAGCTGTTGAGCATCCTATTAACAAAATACATCCAGCAGATTATTTTTATAGATAAAGGACATTGCCTGCTGGGGACCCATTTCTCTAGACTCATGACATTACAGGAACATAGGAAATCATATTTTTGCTCTGAGTGACATCAGATCTTGTCGTTTTCAGAATACAGAGTCCAAAAACCTCGTATTGTCAGCCTAACGATAGGTTCTGCTTTTATGAGGAGACTTACAATAGCATGGGTATTTAAAAATCTGAGTTTGAAACTTACTCTTATCCCTACCTTAACCTGAATTGAGCATAGGCTTCCGGAGAAATTGCAACTGAAAACATCTTAGGTTTCTTCTGTGCTTTTGAGAAGCTGGTGCATGCAGAGAAGCAAGATAGCTTAGTTTGGTCCAACATGTGCTTATTAAACATCCACTAAGCCAAGGTGTAAAGTGGTGGAAACAGATAAATAAATTTATATTTACAATAAAAATGACCATATAGTCAATTTCCTGAAAAAAAGTAAAGTAATGGAAGGAAGGGCCTTGCTTTAATATCTAATTTGTTTGGTGATAGAATTTATATTTTAGTAACTTTTAAATGAGGTAATCATTTCCTGTACTACTGCTCTGGGGAAGTTAATGTACTGTAATATTAATATACTCCCATCTTATGAATGGAGACATGGAGACTCAGATTTAAAAGCATTCCATGGTTAGACACATCTTCAGGATGAGGACCATAGCAGTGTAAGGGTCATGCCTTTCTTTTTAATACTTTAATTTTGTTAAGTGAAAGTGCGGACCACCAGGAAGTGGTGAGAACGAAGCTTCAGGAAATGAGCCCAGCTTTCAACGAAATAGAAAACTCCATCAGTTGCTTTATTTGCTCATAGTGGCGAGTAGTGCAGAGTCCGTAGTTCCTGTCTTTCTAAAGCTGCTTATCTAAGTATAAGGGATTTTGAAATCAATGGACAGAAGATGTTCTTGAAGATAGTGTCTGGCTGGTCCCTTTGAAGGCACAGGACACTTTCCTGGGGATCCCACTGAGAGAAAAGGATCTTTATAGGAATAGAAAATAAACATTCATAGATGAGTAGAACAGAAATGAACAAAGACAGAGGTCACCTAGAAAGCCAGATGTCACAAAGCTTGCCTTAGGCTTTCTCATATTGGTATCGGGGACATTTTTCCCCCTTTGGAATGTATTCTGTCAGGGGTGGGAGGCTAAGGTGGAATGAGCCAAGATGCTCTCTGTAAATGTCCCAAAGCATGTCAGGAGTGTTCCCAAGGGGCTCCCAGCTCAGACTCAATAGCAGGTGAAGAGGAGGAAAAACTGGTGCTCAACTTTTCTAAAGCTACAATCCTTTTAAACATGTCCTCATGTGGTTACCCCCACCACTACCACCAAAAAACTATCTCTGTTGCTACTTCATAACTGTAATCTTGCTAATGTTATGAGACATAATGTAAATATATTTGGAGATACAGGTCTGCCAACAGGATCACGTCCCACAGGTTGAGAACTGCTGGATTAGAAGACATTTTTGTCAGTGGCTATTCTAAAATAAAGACTGCCTGGGCTTTGTGTTCTGCATGCTGCCTAGATGCAAATGACAGCATTCACTCACTCATAAGCTGAGGAGTCTGGGGTCTTCAATTTAAGTCGTGCAGACTAGACTCTAGCTGCCAACTTAAAATGAAGATGAGAGTACCAGCTGCCCTATGAATTATTGTGAGGACAAGGGGAGAGAACAAATATGAAACACACCACTTTATACCTAGCACTAATAAATGTGCATGAAAATGGCTTCTGAGATTGGCGATGTCATTGTACATTATCAACATAATTAAGTGTGGTAAGGGTTACATCATCCTTAGCTCAGAGCAAAGGGAGTCTAATCCAAGGACATGCTTCTACACGGGGTTGGTGGGGAGAGGAGACAGGAGGTAGGAGATGGATGGAGTGCTAGCAGTTTCTGACACCAAAAGATGCTTTCCAGAGCAGACCCTGAAGTGAACCGTGAACAGTTGGGTTTGGCAGAGAGTCATGATGCTGGACAACGTCAGAGTGAAGGGGAACGTGTGAGGAGGATAAAATCCTTCGGTTCTGAGTTCTGCTCTGCAGAGTTCTGCTCTGCATACTTCTCTCTTCTTCATCAGCATAGAGACCCTTCCGGGAACCACAATGAAAGCTTCAGAGAAATATTGTTTCTTGGTGGAGTAAGAGCTGAATGTTTGTGATATTGAAATGTTGGACCAATCTAGTTCCATCCCCATCTTCCATTTCCAACACTCTCCAGCCCTACATAAAGGGACCAAGCTTCTTCACCATTAAGTTTCTATGAATGCTAATCCTTCACTCACCTCAGATACTCTTGTAATGGACATATGGCAAGTTTATTTTTAATGTATAAAGACAGCCTATAAAACACGTCTTTGTGTTGGGAGGATGGCTTGGTGGTTATGAGCACTAGCTGCTCTTCCAGAGGACCTGAGTTACATTCCCAGCACTCCCGTGGCAGCTCACACTTGTCTGTCGGTAGCTCCAGTTCCAGGGAATCTGACACCCTCACACAGACATATATGCAGGCAAAACATAAATGCACATAAAATAAAAATAAATTATATTTTTAAAAAAACAGGCTTTATTCCTTCTGTTTTCAAAAAAAAAAAAAAAAATTCAAATCAGGGAGAGCCCTAGTTTGCTTTATTTCTGTTTCATCAAATGTGTCCATCACACCATTCATTTCCATGAAGACCCTAAGAAAATTATACTAAAGTCTTATTCAGTTTAAACTTTAAAAGATTAAATAAAATTCAAAAACTACACCGAGTGGTGTTTGAACAGAAAGAAGACCAGAGTTTCGAAGGATTTCACAGAGATAGCATAGAAACTTGAAATAGGTAACTCTAGTCAACGTCCTTTGCCAATGTGTGCTGAACTGATTAAATTAATTATGTCACTTAGCTCTAAATGCATTATTATATTAAGGACTAAAATGTTGAACTAAGCTCATCTTAAATAGCTGTGATATTTTACTGAAAATTGCTTGTAATGGATGCAGAAGGCTTCTTATATGTTTTCTCCTCATTAGCATCTTATATGCTTTCAAAGTTCTATTATGTGACATTATATACATGTATAACTGATTATTTAATTACCCTAAAATAAATCATACAACTATTAAAGTGAATTTTAGAAATTCTTTAAATTAATAGATGATTTCAAATATGTATTAAATCTCTTAATAAATGTATTAACTCTTAATTGATGTCAATAGTTAACAAAATATACTCACTCTTGTTGAATAATATTGAGCCATTATGAGTATTTGTACTTTGGACATTTGAAAACTCATTTTCTCATATTGTGTCTGTTAAATAAACAATTTCTTTTAGAGAACATAAAATACAAAGTTTTTAATCCAACCACTCTCTGGATCGCCAAGATCTTTTTAAGACTGCTGAGTTTTCTCACTGCTCATAATTTTTAAAGTAAATTTTTTTTCATGACATTATTTTTAAAAGTCTTTTAAAACAACATATTTTGTGCGAATGTTTTGCCTGTATGTGTGCACAATACCCAAGAAGGGCATAAGAGGGTATTAGAGCCCTTGGAATTGGGATTAACATGGTTGATGGATGAGCGCCACCACTGAGTGCTTCAAAAACATGGTCCTCTGGAAGAACAGCAAGTGTTTGTAACAGACGAGTCATCTCTCCAGCCCTCGTGACATTGTGTGTGTGTGTGTGTGTGTGTGTGTGTGTGTGTGTGTGTGTGTGTGTTTTAGAATCACTAATAATACAGGTCAGGCATCTGGGAATAGCTCCAATCTTCCTTGTTAGTTTAATCACATTCTATGGGGTTTGTCATATCTAAAGCTAAACAATTCTCTGGGATTTTTTCTGTCAGTTTCTAATACACAGACACTAAGAGCCACCAGTAAGAACCACAGAGAACTCCTAATGTTATCTGTCTATAGAACAAAGGCAATCTAGTGCCCAATATTGGGATGACCCTTTAGAATAAAAAACCAAACCAAACAAAACAAAAATTCTGATTCATCTATTTATTTGGGTCAGTAATATTCTTGAATTTTATTTTGATGTGTGTGTGTGTGTGTGTGCATGTGTGTGTGTGTAAAAACAATTAATGAAAAAAGAGGTCATGAATTTGGAAGAGAGCAAGGGTGGGTGTATGGAAAGGTTATGAGAGAGGAAATGAAGGGATAAATGATGCAATCATACTTTAATTTTAAAAAGTAATAGAAATAATTTTTAAAAATTACTTTTTCCAAACTACGACCATCACAAGTCTGCCATAGGGATTATCAGGTTGTTCAGGGAAATGGTAGGACAGATGATGTCATTAGATCAAGGGCAATGGAGATTTCAGTCTAATAAGAATACACTGGGCTTCCAGTGTATTCAAAAGGCTTAAATTACATTATTGCAATTTTGTCAGCATTTATTCTAATGGACTGAAAGAATTAAAGTCCTGCAAATATGTGTGTTTTTTATAATTATGTTATGCATTTCAATGTATTCCTCCATTCAACATGGATGGATGCTCAGCTCAAATGTCCTGATGATTTGAAATCCACAGTAAGATTATTTCAGGAGGGGTGCAGTGTGAATAGTCACTGGCGACAAAGTATAAACTGGGCTTTGCTAGAAGTGGAAAGAACCAAGTGAAGTTTGGGTGTTGGGAATAGATCTTGGGAGGGGCAGGGCGGGCAGTTCCAGGGAAGACATGAAGCTTCCGGGAGGAAGGCCCCCTGGAACACTCTCCACCGGACAGATCAGCAAGATTCAGTGTGTTTGAGCTCTATGTGTTTAATGGAGACATAGCATAATAGATAACATAAAACAATAAAACACGCTGTAGTGGGTGGAGGGCCACTTAGATGGGCCTTGTGGTGGCCTACCGAGGGTAGAGTATGCTTTTGCACATGGTAAATACAGAAATAGCATAAGCAAGGTGGAGCTTTAGAGATATTTTGTAGCAAAATAAAAATAATCAAAGTATAATAGCAATTTTGTGGACACTAGAGAGAGCCCGGTAACTGGCTGATTCAAATGCAAAATAATGGGGTCTGAATCCAGGGGCAGGACGAGGCAAGCAGAACTACGTCTGTTTGGAGATCAGCCCGAGACGCCACTTGCCACACTAAGCACACTGCCCACATTGGTTCCTTTTTGTTTGGATGACAGCCAGGTGGAGAAGAGGCTAGCCGATGCCTCCGATTTCACAGATGAGGGTGTTGATCAGTGGGGACAGGCAGAGGCTGGAGGTTCCAAAGTACAAGGCTCGCCTCGAAACAGAAAGTACAAAGCAAACAAATAAAATAACAGAATCTTGCCAGGGAACCCAGATCTAGCTCCATGGTGGAGCACATTCTAATGCATGTGGGCTCTAGCTTAATTCCCTGTACTATAAAAATAATAAAAAGAGATAAATGGAGCTTGTTGATTTTCTTTGTACGTCTAAATCCAAGGTATTTGTAAGTAATTTATTATTGACTCTTCAAAGATTTTGGTTGAGCTTCATATAAATGTTCTCTGCATTGTTCTGTTTATTGCTTTGCTTTTTACAACAATCCTGCTTCTTTCTTTCTTTCTTTCTTTCTTTCTTTCTTTCTTTCTTTCTTTCTTTCTTTCTTTCTTTTTTTACAGTTTTCTGAGTTACTGTATGTTGTTATCATCTTAAGTTTCAATGTTCTTTGTCATGTAATTTTTATTTTTTATTTTATGTGTGTTGGTGTCCAGCCTGTCTGTCTGTGTGAGGGTGCCAAATCACTTGGAATTGGATTATGGATAGCTATGAGCTGCCATGTGGGTGCTAGGAATTGAACTTGGGTCCTCTTGAAGAGCAGCCACTGCTCTTCACCATCGAACCATCTCTCCAGCTCCCGCCATTTAATGCTTCAATAAAGCTTGTTTTATCTTCTACTCTCTTGTTGCTGAATGAAAGGCGATTTTCCTTAGAACTTATTATCTTTAACTTTGTTTTTGTGTATATATCTTTGTCTGGATACACACACATGGATGTAGGTGCCTGGAGAGGTCAGGGGCATCAAATCTCCTGGAGCTGAAAATTACAGGTAGTTGTGAGCTGTCTGATGTGGATGTCAGGAATCAAGCTCAAGTCTTGCACAGGAGCAGTCCAAGAACTTAATTGCTAAGCCATCCTCCCAGCCCAACAGGCTGTTTCTTAAGCATAAGTTTAAACCACAAAGAAAAACTAGCATAATTTCAGTAAAAAAAAAAAAAAAATCAAAATGGCATTGCCCAAATGTGCAGTTTCATAATATTATTATTTTTTTTTTTGCACAATATAACATGGAATACTTGGATGGATTAAAAAGCCACATCTCCTTTTGGGAGAGATATGGTGGTTATATTTTCTGACAATGATCAGTCTGCACAAATTCTCTTTTATTAATAATTTCATTTACTCTGAAATTGGTCAGAATGGAAGGCATTTTTTTCTTATGAAAATGAAAAACTGACTACATACCTAAATAGTAGGTTATTTAATGTTTGAATGGAGAAGAGTCACAGTTATCCAGCCAATACTGGGTCTGCTTCAAAATGAAACTATAGGCTGTCTGAACATCCAACACTCAAGCCATGAAATCTACCTTCAATAATTCTCCCGTGGAACATTTTCAAGACAGACATTGCAAATTGTTCGTCATCTTTCTAAAATTAAAACAAGATCCTTTAATGACATATTCAGAAAATATTTAACTGTGTATGATTAGGCCCTCCAAGAAGAACTAGAGGCAAAATTAGTTATTTTGTAAGCTAAGTGCTGTGACTTGTGAAATACACACTTATAATGAAAGTGTTGGAGATTGTTTGCCAAACTTAATATTGGTCCAGCAAATGGCATAGTCAGTATTTTTCTGTTCGTTCGACACCCACATTGACTGTCTGTTAATTTCATTCTTAGTTGAGACCATGTCACTGAGAATTAGAGAGAATAAGTGATTGACGCACTAAGAACGCCAGCATGGCAAAGCCATGCTATAGACAACATGGTCGAAAGGATATCTGGGAAGAAAAGAGATGCAATAGAAATTTCTAAGAGAAAAAGGGCAGAGGATGCTTGGCTATGGGAAAGAATACAAAATAGAGAAGAAATAGTTAACAGCACAATAAGAATGGCCAAGAAGTTGGGACACATAAATTAAGTTCCCACAAGGTTCCTGGAAGCCATAGAGA